>WBMV01007727.1:115315-544801 GCA_013396655.1 Campylorhamphus procurvoides
AAGGGAAGGGAAGGGAAGGGAAGGGAAGGGAAGGGAAGGGAAGGGAACTGTCATGGTTACTCCTTGAGGCTCAGAGTTTCCTTGCTTCAACAGATTATTGGTAAGTGATTAATAGCATGTTAACTTTGAAGTCTTAGCTAAGTAATATAAAGGATTAGTCGTGGACATATAAATCTTTAAGCATAAACAGCTTACCAAGCCTGGGAGTAAGTTTAGATCCAGCTTCACCTGGACTTTTCTCTAGGAAGGAGTTTAGAAAGCAGGGGGATACTTTCTGGATCTCATGACTCAATGGCAGGGTTTCCCTGACCATTTTGTCTGATTCTTTCCTCTATGCAGTAAATAATAAAATGCCTCTTGACATCATATCTTGTCAAAACACTGTGACATTTACTACTAAACTTTGATAAATTGCTGTTTTATATCAATAAACATGTTGCTACTTCTCTCTTAGGAGTGAAGTGCATCACTCCATCCATGACAGCATCCAACAGGTTTCTGACTGCTGCTGTTAAATATTGCGTTCATATCACAGCTTGATACTAAGGCACAAATAAAGTAATTTTGTTAAATATATAGCAATTATTTCCAAGCAACTAAACCATCCACAGTCTGAAAGACCTATTCTGCGTTTTCAGTGCTGTGGTAAAACATGCATTAAATTTTTTTCTTACTCTAAGAGGGGTTCTTTTCAAAGTGGAAGAATGAGATCAGCTGGTTTAGATACTCAATCCTTTTCAGTAAACCTCAACAAAGTTCATAAAGTGTGAAAATTTTTTTAATGTGAGAATAGGGTAATAAACCAACATCATTCCACTGTTCTTTTCCATCATGGCTTTTAAATAGAAAGAATTCTGTAGCAATATGAAAATACAGGAAAGGAAGGGGCAGGAGTCTTCCCAGTGGAAATTAAGAGTAACCCTGCTGACATCCATGGAATTACAATGATGTAAAACTGGTGGGTGTGAGCGCGGAAAAACCATCCAGAGGAGTATGCTTCATTGGTTTCAATAAATTCTCTCCCTTTTTAACACCAGCTGTATAAAACCCTCCAATAAAATTTTATGTGCTAAGGCTGGTGCTGAAATGACCAGACGCTTTCCAATAACATAAAACTGCAGTAAGCAATTAGAATATTTCTGCTTCAATATGCTGCTCCACTTTGTTTACTGTCTCATCCTGGAGTAATTCTCCCACATCATCCACTACCTCCAGTTTTATCAGCATGATTTTCTCCAAGATACAGAGGAATATTATATTGAAACTTGCATTTATATCTACCTCTTTCCATTTATTTTCCCAGATGTCTTCTCCTGAATATTTTGCTGTTGCCTTGCTAGTAATTATATTCAAAATGCTTATGTTTTGTACTACTTTATTCCTACCATGAGAGTATCAAACCATATTCAGCACAAAGAGTATGAAGTCATGGAGACTTATAGATTTAAATACTACAGTGCACATTAATTAGTGTTGCAGTCATGTATGAGTTCACTTAATTTTTAACTTATGGCTGTATTTTGAATTTGGGTAGCAGTGGATGAAAATTTTGCTATTAAAGTCCAGACTTCCAAAGTAATTTGGCCAGGATTCAGATGAAGATGAAAGGTTCTTTAAATATATGTTTTTGCTATTAAATCCCCACATTTTCCCCCTCGGTTAATGAATACATATATTTTAATGAAACTGTGTAAATGTGAAATCCATGGTCACCCTTTTAGAGGTTGTCCTACTCCTTCTGCTGCCATGAGTAATCCATTAAAAAGGTCAGGGCTGACTTTCTTCCTGCAACTACCACAGCTATTACGTCGAGCAGAAACAAGTACTTGAAACGTTTTGCTATTGATTCTCACAGGCAGCTGGTTCAAGTTCTACAATGTGAGCCAAGATTTAAAATGCCTGTGATGTGCAAACCTGTCTCAGTCACTCCCAGGTGATGATTTAGCAGAGAGGTAAACATTTCAGTGATGAACTAGAAAGTTCCTTGCATTGTGAGCACATCAGATCAGAGACTGTGGCATTTTTCAGTTCAAATTGAGCTAAAATATAAACAGTTGTAGAAGTGAAACATCATTTAGATACTTAGGCTAATAAAAATTCTTATGTGGTATCAAACAAATGGATTTATTTTTTTGTTAAAGTCTGCCAGCACATACACACTCTTAAATAAAGTTTGTTTTTCCCTGCCTTTTAACATATAAGTGCATGTTGAAATGTAATCTATCTTCTCAAACTGAATTAAAATACTTATTTGAGATGAACGTCCCTCTTTAGCTGTCCACAGTGCTTGTTTGCCTGAGCTTGAGCATCCCTCTTTAGTTTTTGCTCCATGGACATTTTGCTGCAGAAGGCTGTAAATCTCCCAGACCTCTGATCCTGATTTTGTGATTCAGTCTCCACTGTACGGTGCTGTGTCCATGGAAAAACTAGCTTACTTTAAACATTTTATAAGGGAATATTGAAGCACATGAGAGTTAAATTTACCAAGGAAATTTCAGGTATCTGTATGAAAAGTATGAGCTGAATTAAGAACTCCTGAACCCCTACTTGAGCCAATGTTGCCTTCTGCCAAATAAAATCTTAGTTTCTCGAAAAAGACTACTGAGCTTAAAATGTCAAAAACACCTTCCACTCTTCTTTGTGCTTTTTATTGTTTCAATTCAAAAGTATCTCTCTAAAAGTGTATCTCCAGAGCCTAAGAGTTTTAAAAGAAAAAGGAATATATATAAGCATCTCTGAAAACATCAATTAATGCCACCCAAATTCTCTTCCCAAATGAAAGTTAATATGCAAATAAAAATTATACCTAATGTGTGCAGTGGATCCAACACATTAATTACAGTTAGAGAAGAGTGTGTGTTTAGACCATCAAAAATGCACACATAGTTCAGTGTTTCTAAAACAGACACCAGACAGTAAGATATTAATAGTTACAATAAACCTGATTTTAAACACCCTTAACTTCATATTTCAGATGTGTGTATGGTGTGCCTCCTGATAGGGAGGGTTTTTTTCAGAAAACTCTGTAGTCCTTACTGGTTTTACTTGGTGAAGTTTTCTCATTATCATCTTTTTGGCTATTCATTTATCTTCTGTTTGGTTCCCCATCACTGTTCTTCTCTTTTCCTGTTTCTTAGGTGCAACCTTACACAATAATTTGTGTTATTTCATATATTATGAAGATGGCTAGTTTTCCTTGTCATAGTTCTGTATATTTTCACACATATGGGCAAATAGTCAGTAGATTAACCATTCCTATATATTAGTTAAATTTTGTTGTCTTATATATGCAGAAAGATGAACTGAGATGAAAGCAGGTCTAATGAATTTTTCTGAGGCTGGCTCGGTGATTTCTGTGTCTTGGCACCGTGGTGAGAATAAATCCTGTATTACTCAGATATAGCACTGAATATTTCACAATGACCTTCCTGGGAGCTGCTTCAGGAGGGAAAGGGGAGATGAAGAAGTCAAGGAAAGACATTGTGAGGGTTGTACAACCACTCTGGTGCTTTTGCTGATCACAACATCTTTTGAGTTCTGAACCTCCACAAAGCTGGGCTAGGAGGAGCACTGTGCTACACAGAGACAGAGAGATAGAGATGTTTAGCTAAGTACCTCAGATTAAAAAGGGGGGAAGAGAAGACATTCTGCATATAAATATTTCATATAGATATAAAGCTATGAATTGCATGCCATGCATCTTTGTGACAGTGAATTTAATGAGGTCATCTTGTATGAGAAACAGAAAGTAACAAGGCTTGTAGTAATTTTTAAGCAACATCAAATTCTATTCCTTTTGACTTACAGTCAAATGGATTTTGTTAGAAATCATGTTCTCTGAGCTAACTCTTAACCCCAGCTGAAGAGGGTGATTACTAATTTCTATTTTTTCTGCTGTTCACGCAAAAGTAGAAGTGGTGGGGAGCTCTCTATAAATAACTATCAAGGAGGCACTTGGAGTTATGGCACTTATGAAAAAGGAATACTCCGTCCAATTTACGCATTTGTCTAAATGGCTTCTCTTGGTGACGTGTAGGAATTAATACTTGAGAGACAGATGTCCAGAGAAGGAGTGCTCAACTGCTTCCCCAAATGAGTATCATAGTTCTAATTCTTACTGCTTTCAAATATGTGTCTATATATTACAGCAAACATCAAAGGTCATGTTCACATGTGCATTTCCATCAAGAGCATTTCCAAATTGCAGCTGGCTAATCTGGTGACTTCAGTTAGTCAGTCTCAATTTTAATTTTGATTTATCAAATTCTTTGTAAATGTAAAGCAACCAAAACAATTTATTTCTCATGTGAACCACCAAAAAAGACATTTTAGACTAGAGAAGTTTCTACAAAACAAGGTACAATCCCTTAGTTTTCAAATACGTGGGAAAAAAATACTCAGAAATACCTGTGTTTTATGCTTGCAAGCTGGTGTTGCTGCAACATTTGCCAGTCAGAAACTATATAACACACAGGAGGTGAAAATTTGTAAATGTAGATGAGTGATAAGTGTAGATGAGTTTAAAAACATGAAAAGACTGTAAACTGTATGAAAATAAACTGGTCAGACATCCCCTTTGCAAATGTAATCAATGTTGATTAAACATAAGGCAGGAATTGTATGAAGCAGCTATTGCTGATCAAAGAAATTACTTTGAATTCATGAGGAGGAAACATCTTATGAATTGATGCAAGACACTTGTACGAAAGCATAGTCTGAGGAAAATGGAAAGATTCCATGCATGATTAATACCTGTACAGCAGAAGAAGTGAGAGCATAACTGCATTTAATGTAAATATGATTATGATCCTTATTCTGCATGAAATTCAACTTCATGCTCATTTATTTAGGAACACATGGAGTTTTGAAAGTTCCACACATTCTTAAGTACGTTGCTGAACTGTGATAATGTGTCATTGTGTGATGAATATTAACAGGGATACGTGATGAGATAAATATTAAAATACATTTTAAACATATATCAGATTGAAGTTTTTAATACTTTGTTACCAATGGAAGTTTTGTGGAGAATGATGGAGAATCAGAGCATGAAGTTGAATTATGCAAAGGAAAGCAACAGGAGACCCACCAATTTATAATCACATAATCTTGTGTGAAAATATGTGGAATAGGCATATAGACCCTGTCAGTAGTTCTTGTGCCTCCAAGGATACACAGGCCACGGGAAATATTTTTATAATTTACTTTGATTGCCTATATGTTACCAACACCTGTGCATCACCCTTGTGGCTCTTTCGAACTCAGTGAAGAAACATTGCTTGGGTGTGTCTAAAATGTATTCCTGAACAGAATAAAACCTGAATATAAAAACTATCAGGACATTGAGATTAAAAATCCAATGATTAAAAATTTTCACTTTTAATTTGAATATAGTTCCCATGTAAAATTCTCATTCTAATTATCAAAAACAGAAAATAACATTTTTAATAATGGTGATTCATATGCCAAAAATGTTAACAAAGGCAATTTACCAATAGAACTACACTTTTTACACCAGGGCCTATCATTAATAGGCTTTCTCTTGGAAAATTAATCCTAATTTCAAATGTAATACAAGGTATTGCCACCTGCTTATGTTCATTGCTATTCACTTGTTACTTGGGGTGTCCAGTGGATCTGCAGAATCAGAAAGATTTCTGAGGAAGCAGACACAATGCTGCTGTGTACTCTACTGTTGCATACAAAAAGGGACAGGAACTGGAATGGGGTAGAAGTGCCCTCTAAATACCAGCCAAGAAGGTTTTGGGCAGGGAAGTGAAAAAGCACATTAATTCCTCCATCCAACAGACTCTCTAAGCAGGACTGGTTTGGATGTTTTTTATAAATTAAAAGTACCCCTCGGAGCAGAAAATTTCTCTCCCAAGCAGCATACCTTGCCCTCCAAGCAGAATGTCAGACATCATGCAGGAAGACAGGTTCTAAAGGAGCCCTCATGCATTCAGAAGACACACTATTCATGTCAGGTGAAACGCAAAGTATCAAAGGACATTTCTACACTGCAAGGCAGAGATATTCCCAAGTTTCCAAATGCTCAGAGAGGCATTTTCTCCAAGTGCATGACTTCAGCTCTACCGGTTGTAGAGTAAGCTTCCCTCATGTGATAATCCTCCAGCAAGGAACTAGTTTTAGGAACTTGGGAAATTGGCTTCAAGCCACAGAGAAGCCCTTTCTTGGCTGAATTCCACAGTGTGTGAGTAGAAAGAGAAGAGCATGATATTGCAGAGTTCAGCTGAGGCTACATCTGAGATAAAAGCAAACACAGAGGCTTAACCAGACAGACCTTACACAGCTTTGAGCCAGCCTTAGTTAACCTGCACCTATTGTAACTACTGACAGACAAAACCCAAGAGGCCACATGGTCATATGAGAATGCACTTTTATTTTTCTCTTTCCACTTATATACTTATTGTTGTTATTTTACGTCTATGAACAGTGCATAAAGGATAAAGCCAACAAAAATGGGGCCTGTTGATGGAACATCTCTCTGGAAGCAAAGGGAGTGCCTCGAACATTTTGGCTCAGAATATTTTCACAGACTCTGAAGGCACCTGTCGTGTTGTCACTGTGAACCAGAATTCCCAACAGAAATGCTGAAAACTCAAAAACAAAGAGTGAAAAGGGCTCAGACAATGCAAACTTTGAGGAAAAAACATGTGGATTAATCCCTGGGGAATGCCTTGCAAAGTGTTTCTGTTCTGATGAGTGTAGGAGATAAAATGAAACCCAATAAAGAAGAAACAAAGGAGAAACAAAAGAAAAAGGGGAAAGAAAAACAAATGGAGAAATTTGTAAAATAATAAGGCAAGCGGAGATATTTCACATCTGAGAAGATATCCAAGGATTTGCTTATGGCAGAAGATTCTGGAAGACCCACAGCAGGAGGATCAGGGTAGGCCATTTTCTTGGATACCCAGGGTATTAATCTGGGTATTAATAAGGTTGTATGGAGACGAGATTAATGATGGAGGAGGTGACTGGGGAGGTCATCTCTCTTGCCCAGCTGAAAGGAAAGGGGCACAGGTTTGCTCTGACATGCACACAACTTTCCTCCTGCAGGAGCAGCAAAAAGTACATTAGTCCAGATCTGCAACAGATCTGCTGTTTCAAGTTCCCACCTTGGAAGGAACAAGTTTAGTCCAAAATCCTACAGCACTTCCATTTCAACTCACCTTTGAGAGGGCATGTTTGGAGATTCTCTCTTTCTTTGGGGCTGACTGCTGCAAATGTAGCAGCTAGATCAACAATTTCCAGAGTTCCTGCAGTCTGATCACTGTATCTGATGGGATTGACATCCAGAAATCCAAAACAAAAAATGTACAAAATCCATAAATTTTGCCTTCGATGAAACTGTGGAGGAGGGAAAAAAAAAAAAAAAAGCATATATCTGAGGAAATTCCAGGCAGGAGTGACAATGAGATGAGACCTGTACATAAAGTTTTAATACGACCCTCAGGATCTAATAAATCATATAAAGACAGGGTGAAAATATTACATCTTATTGC
Organism: Campylorhamphus procurvoides; assembly: GCA_013396655.1. Lineage (NCBI taxonomy): Eukaryota > Metazoa > Chordata > Aves > Passeriformes > Dendrocolaptidae > Campylorhamphus > Campylorhamphus procurvoides. The sequence continues at coordinate 122,839 of WBMV01007727.1, forward strand.
TTACTCTAGAGTCATCCTTCTCATTCTTGACACTCAGGGTGGTGTTCACCTCTGGTATATTTGAAATATTTGGTTTTATCTATGTTTTCAGGTTCTTTCTACAATCCAGGAAGGGAAATTCATTGCAGTTTATTATGAGGATGAGACTCTTCTCAAAGGACTGATATCATCCAGGAATTTGGTATATCACTAATGCTATTGATCAGGTCCATACAGATGTCATTATAATATCAATGTCAATACATAGAATTATTTGAATCAAGCTTCAGCCATCAAATTATCTAACTATCTACTTTATACTTTTATTTTAGAATGGAATTCACCCACCCTATCAATCCAAATGTTTCCATCTCTGGGAGCAACTATGAAAAGAGACCAGATTCTTTTCTTATGGGTTAGGTATCTGACTTGTACATGGAAAACTTGTGTAAAATGAATGATGATATAACATCTGTCAGATAGGATTGTGACAAAAAAAAAAGGAAATAGAGTAATCCTTATAATTGGATAATACTTTGTACTGTCTTACTACAATGTGCTGATATTACAGAGTGTCAATACAGTAACGCAACCAATTACACACCAATACACAACCTGTGTGTATGAGGAAAACTCCTGTGACTGTATCTGTAGTGAATGGGGGTGATACTCAGATAAACAGAGAACAAAAACATGCTTATTAATGCATAGGACTCTAGTTTTAAGTATAGTACACTGGAGTATAAAGCATGGTTTAAAATAATTAGATTGCATGCAGCAATCCCAGTGAGCAGGAACTGGGGTTCAAGAGAAATTAAATGAAGCTTCTTTTTTTTTTTTAATTATGTGCAAGTGCTATGAGCCTTTGGGCACCTCATATTCATCAGCCCTTAATTAAGGATTCTGTTACATATTTCTTATGTAAATGACAGCAAGGTCTCTTAAATTATTATGTGAATACTTTCTGCCACTGAATCAATGTAGACTGGTTTTGCTGCTGATGTCAATTAAATGCTACCTCTTCTCTTTGTTAAGGATATAAAAATTTTGAATACATTTCACAGCAAAGCAAAGACAATCCAGAAAGCGTTAAAAATAGAAGAAGCAATAAGGAAGGAAACAAATTGTCTGACAGACGTAGAAACTTATAAGACGGTCACATTAAGTCATAATTAAATTTTTCACTTCAGCTTGGTCCCACAGGGTACACTGACTGCAGTCACACCTGTGGGGAATTCCAATTAAATCAAAACATGGTCAAGGGTGACACTCTGTAGGAAATGTCAATTCATAATTCGTAACACACAGAGCAGAATCCCCACCTATAGCTCTTTCCTTGCTCAATTAGCCAGTAGTTTAACTCAGCAACAAGCAGCAGCAATGTGTAACTCAGTCTTGCATGGGCTGTCTCTTCAACTGTGGGGAGCAGGGCAGGGGGGGATTCTGCCCCGCTCAGGTGACACCCCATCTGCAGAGCTGCCTCCAGCTCCGGGCTCCCAGCACACGAAGGACATGGAGCTGTTGGAGCCAGTCCAGAGGAGGCAGCAAGATGATCAGAGGGATGGAGCACCCGTCCTAAAAGGAAAGGCTGAGACAAGCGGCATTGCTGAGTTTGCAAAAGAGAAGGCTTTGGGCTCACCTAATTGCAGCCTTCCAGCACCTGAAGGGAGCTGACAGGAAAGGTGGAGAGGGACTTTTTCCAAGAACATGAAGTGACAGGAAAAGAGGAGAATGGCTTAAAACTGAAAGAGAGCAGGTTTAGCTTAGATATTAGGAACAAAATCTTTACTTTGAGGGTGGGCAGGCCCTGGCACAGGTTGTCCAAGGAAGCTGAGGCTTCTCCAACCCTGGAAATGTCCAAGGCCAGGCTGAATGGAGCTCTGAGCAACCTGGGCTAGTGGAAGGTGTCCCTGCCCATGGCATGGGGATTGCAACAGAATGATCTTTAAGGTCCCCTCCAACCCAAACAATTCTATGATTCTATGAACACCTTTTTGATAAACTTATAGGGAATTTCATGATTTTTTTTGCCAAAAGAAAAAAAATCTGAACTCATTCTGTATTAACTGAAGTGTTTTGGTGATCTGCTCATCTCAGGAAATAGTCTGGAGCCAAACGTTTGGCATTAGCAATGTTCTTTCATAGATGGAGAGCTTTCTCCCAGTCACATTGGTCAGCTCTTGCAGCAACCCAGAGACTTGTGCATATTCATCTTCCCTTGTTAGTCCCTAATCTCTCACTGCTGGCTGCCCCTTTTATTTTCTAAATTTAGTTGGTATATAGAGATATCCTGAAGCAGGCTTTTTTAGGAAGAACTAAGCAAAAAAAAAACCCCTCATTTAATTTCTCGGGTTTTTTCCACATTGTAAATCACAGTGTTTTTGCTTCCAACCAGCAAAGGACCCATGCTTTCCCTAAAGTGCTGTTCATGAACCACCACTGTGATTCATCATCTCACCAATCTGCAGACTCAGAGACAAGGCTTAGCAAGATAGACAGCACATCCTCATAAATGAAAGCAGAAGAGGGACACACTCTGGGCAGTCCACATTCTTATTCTTGTCCTCCTTCAGCTGGTAGAGTTGCCTGGGAATCCCTACAAATAATGAAGTAAAGATTTCAGTTGTGTGTCCACCACTGGACAGACTCAGGCAGATTGTGGTATCTGATGCAATATTACAGCAGCTGCCCCACAGCAGCAGAGACACTGTCTGTGCTGGGAAGAAAGTGAGGGGTCTCTTCTGTGTAAAGAAATCCACAATTGCCTGCAGAGGGGTGACATTGTTTTCCTAAGAAGGGGAAATTTTGGCGCAGTGGGGAACAGGATAACTACTGAATAGCATTACAGACACTGTTTAAAGAGGAGAGGGGGAAGGAGAAAAATTAAGAAATATGGAGAACAAGGCAGATAATGATCAGAGAAAAGGGGAAAGAAAAAACCACACAAAAACAGCAGTGGACACAAGAACAGGCAGTCAGAAAGCAGAGAAATGAGAGGCTGGAAACAAAACAGATCAAGGTCTCTAACAATACCACGTTGTTCCAAACGGAAAAACACCGACTCACCAAACTCATTTAGTGAAAGAAAGCAACAAGGTAATGAGAAAGCATCAACCGTAAAGCAAAATAAAAGTCAGTCTATCAAACCAAACTAGATTTTGGACTTGGATTTGGTGATTTTCACAGATGTCACTGAAATCATCATGACTGTCTCCTCTGGCCAATAAGCACATATTCATTTAAAGGAAAAGGAGCTGTGGATTGCAGAGCAGAGCAGAAAAGAAGAGCATGATGCTCTTCTCCTTGGTGCTTTAAGCCAAGTGCACAGATAGCAATGTGCAGGGACAGAAAAAGCTCCATGGTTTTGTTTTCTGCAACTATCATGAATTTGCAATGATCCAGGCTGCTCTGGCTGAGTCACTGTTATCTCAAAACCTCAGAGTCTGTTCCGAGGCTGCCGAACATACTGTACGTGTTCGGAGTAAGGAGGCATCTGTGCTCCTCCCATCAGAAGCTCTGCTGTTTCCTAACCTTCCTGCCTTTATTTAATGCAGGAAAAATGGTATGTAACTATCAGCAGGAAGTGTATCCCCCCTGATGGAGAGGGGACTTTGTCTATTTGCACATTGCAAATCATTTTTGAGACTGAAACTCTCCTAGAGAGTCCCTTACAAGAGGCTGCACATTGCTAAAGACCAAGCGCACATTATGATGACTGATTACAACACTGCTCTGTGGAGCATTAATGTGCCATTTTCATAATTAATACAAATATTTCTGCATACATATGAAGTTATAACCTATAAAAACATTTGGTTTGTTGAGCATAAGAAAGACATTTCAGTTGATTTTATATGTGTGTTCGGTAGGCTATAATGATTCCATTACCAGGTAGGATATTTTGCTCTTTTATTGAATTACTCATAGTTCAGCTGGCATCAGAGACCATTTTTCACTCAGAGACCAAGACGGAAAAGCTGATTTTTATAAGTGTCATTTATGAACATAAATTCCTTCCTTCTAATCAACCTGCTAATTAAACTCTTAAGAAAAAGTGCTCCCAAAAAAAGGGAAAAGAAACCTAGGGATCCTGGTAAAGTCCTTTTCTTGTCACAAAGCTTCTTTTCACTTGAGTTTCCTAAGTAAAGCTGCCTGCCTCTAACACCACTTACAGTTCCCAATGCATATTTCTAAAGTGCCCTTGTTTTCTTTCTCTTTTCCTGTCCTTAAGGCTTGATTGTACTTACACCAATGAAAAATACTGAGGTTCCAAAAAAAAAAAGCAGTAATTAAATCCCTTTTCCAGAAAGCTGTAGTGGATGTATTTGTTAATTTATACTTGAGTTACAGAAGTGTTTGAAGGACTCTCTATGATGAGCAAGGTGCAAACACTTATTGAAACATAGTCCCCCTCTAATGTTTTTGTAATAAGAAAAGAAAGGAAGGAGGATTTGATGTGAGGATTATTATGGATACCTGACACACAGAGAAATAAGTGTCACTCTGAGAGTCAGAGAGAACTGTGCCACAACCAGAAATGCCCAGGTCTCCTGAGTGCCCACCCTGGGCTTCACCCATGAAGCAATTTGCACCTGTCCTTATGCTTTCACTCTTCCCTGTCTTCCAAGGCCTTTATGCTTTGAAGTTCTCAATCATATTTTTAACTGCTGGAATACATTATGGATAAAATAAAGTTAGAAAAGTAACCCTACCAGCCTGACAGGCCATCTATCAGAATTTACCATAAAATAAAGCTAAATCCCATAAACAAATGACTGGTTTAATCAGATCAGCAGTGTTTTGTATTCAACCAGTGCTTGCTTTATACTCCTTGTTCCACAGTGTTGTGCTGCTCCCATCAATACCAATATTGGGTATTATTTGCAGAGCCAAATGGGTCCAAGACTGATCCCAAAACATGTTTTTAAGCTCCTGGGCAATGACCTGAGCTGATTTTTCTGTTCAATCAGTGTAGCAGACCTGAGGCACTTCTTGAAAGAAGAGTATGAATGAAGTCCTTTACATAAAAGAAATTCTTCCCTGTGAAGGTGATGAGGTGGTAGACCAGAATGTCCAGAGAAGCTGTGGTTTCCCCATCCCTGGAAGTGCCCAAGGCCAGGTTGGAGGGGGCTTGGAGCAACCTGGGCTAGTGGAAGTTGTCCCTGCCCATGGCAGAGGAGTGGAACTGGAGGGTCTTGAAAGTCCCTTCCAACCCCAACCAGTCTATGACTCCATGATTCCACGATTTTAATTTATTTACTGTTTGTTCTAGTTAAAGAGTTGCAGATCTACATAAACAAATAGTGATAACAGTGTTTCCTGGCTCTAATAAATTAATTCCTGGTTTTGTAAAAGTCACAGGTAAAATGACACAGACATCTCTCCAAGATTCCTGACAAGAAGTGGTGATGGAAGAGCCCGGGTCTGCCATACACTACTTTTTCACCTACCCACTCTAATCTCTTAATTATTCTTTAAAATCATATTTATTTTAATCTCTTGATGTACAGAAATGGTCTGCAAATTGATTTTATGAGTATTAGAATTGATTTTATGGATATTATGGTGGGTCCTGCTGGACTGTTCTTTACACAGGGGGACATTGCCCATGGCATTTATGCACTACCTTTGTGAGGTGGCATTTCATACATTTTAGAACTCAGCCCAACAATATTTATTGTTGAGAAATCATCTTCATCAGCAGCGACCACAGTCTTTTAAGGTAAACAGTTGGGTTGTTCATGGCATCAGATGTCACAGGAAAGAAAAAGAAACATGAAATTCTAGTCTAATTCACACAGTTTTATCTCAGGTTGTGATCTCACTGTATCTCATAAATAAGAATTTAGAGGCTTCCTGTTTCAAATGTATTAAGTTTCCAAAGAATATTTTTAAAACCAAAGCTTTTAACGATAATAGTACTAATACACTTTCTCAGTATTAAGTTTCTTTTAATTAAATTTTTCTTCATTTATTTCTTTGGAAAGCCTCCCAGTTCTTGTATCAAGTTGATTTTTCTTGGTCTGACAGTAAGATTCCAGGCAGGGGTAAACAATATTATAAAAATAAAATACAATTGTTAGGTCTAAATGTTTTAAGACCTTGAAGTGGAAGCTGTCAGAAATTCATCAGCTTCTCACCTGCCATAAACAACCAAGAGGAAGACCAACCTTTTCTATCATAACCTTTGAATCTTAAAAATTATACCTAAATTGTTAAATTCCCAATGGGAGTGTTCATACCAGGGATTTCATACTTTTCACTGAATTTAAAACCAGAGGAGGCCGTTAGATAAATGGATGTGGTTTTCTGTGTAATAAAGGTGAAATATTTGTATGTGATTACCCTTGCAAAGAACCTAATAACTTGCATTTATCTACCTTTTTGTAAGACTTTGTGACATGAATACAGAAACATGAACTGTAATGGAGCTGTGGAGATTGTTATCAGCAAAGAGATTTCAGGAGACTTCATTATAAATGATCAATTTTTAAAAAATGCAGCTCTGAAGTGTTCTGTTTCATGCTCATTAAATTATGTTGTCCTCCTGTATAATTAAAGGCATCTTTGAAAAGTTTGTCATCAGTTATTGGCTTGTTTTTAAAGAGGAAGAGCGTAATAATAATTGCTTATAACAAGTTGGATTAAAGAATGACAAAACAGAATGCCCTAATAACAGAAAAAAAATCAGGACAATAGTTTGGGAACATATTTTCCCACAGTTCGGGAATAACAACAACACAGTAGGGAAATAGAAAATGAAGAAACAAAACTGATATAAGAACTAGAAGATCATTAGATACAAGGTGAGATAGTAAAGAAGCTAAATTTATGGAGTCTGGGAAAGCAAAAGCTCAGGAGTAACATGATCTCAGCCTATAAATATCGCCAAGGCAGGGATAGGAACGCAAGGAGGGCACTATTCAGTCTCAGACTATGAGGACTGAAAGAACAGGCCTGGCCCTAATAAGGAAGTTTAGATGAAGGTTTTTAGCTCTAGGAGGGGGTGAAACAGTGAGCCTGGAGTGGGGTGTTCACACCAGCAGCTGGGTTTCACTTGAACATTTTCACCTACCAAATTTCCTGCTACTACAGGAACCTGAGCTGCCATTGATTTCTCTTGATCTCCTCTCAGGCAGCACTCAAGTTTCTGACACTTTGGCTGACTTTGCTGCTGCTGCTTTTAAATTGGTCATAGGTTATACTGGAAAGGACAGATATGTGATGGCCTGAGAAAAGCTTATCTTCTATAAGGTAGCAAGGGGAAGGTAGAATGAAGAAGCATGTTTATATCTCTTTCTGGAGGTGTTACAAAGATAACAACTTTGGTGAATGACGTGAGTGATGTTTTCCACAGTAACTTTCAAATACCACATCTATCCCTGCTCCTGATTCAAGTGCTTCACAGAACAGGTACTTCGTTTTCCTTCCTAAGCTTCATATCTTTCTCTACTTTAATAGCTCCTCAAAAATACTCCTACTTTATTCAAAAAGTTTCAGACTCCCTCTTTTACTGCTATTCCTGCTCCTTCTATGACCCTCCCTTCAATCTAATCCTTGATCGTGACCACAATTTTGCAAGAACATCAGAAGATACCTTCTCAAATTGAGAGCATTCCAAAGAAGGAACTTCCAAAGCTTTCTCTACCCCTCCTTCACCTTTTACAGTACTATTTAAAGTTTCAGATAAGGTTTATCTCACCTTAGAAAGAGCTTTTTCCAAAGATATGTCAGTCCTCTGCCAGAGCATCAAGGACCATAGAGTGAAAATGCAGCACATCTTGGGAATGGCTAGGTTTGAATGACAAAAACATTAAGGGATGAGTGATGGGCCTGTTTATTAAGCTTAGAAGATTTTTATGGTATTTCTGAGCCACTGTAAGCCCACCTGCATGATGCTTTCAGTGAAGAACATGGCACTCACTTCCAAAAAGTTGATGGCAACTTGGTGTAAGCTTTTCTTACACTGAGAGGGAAAAAATAACTTCCCAACCTGCAAGATCATAAAAAAAAGTGCCCGGAGGACCTGGATCTTGGTTCTTTTCATGATTGTCCTGAAACAAAATAGTTCCTCTTTTGAAGGACTTAAAACTGAATTCAATCCTTTGAAAACCAGATTTTACCTATGCCAAATGAACAAAAACCACATTTACAGAACAGGGGACTTTGCCTCTTTGGCTAATGAAGTCAATTTATGCACCTCACTGTAATTCCAAAGGCACATGTTGGTAATAAATGTGTTACAAAATAGTAAAAATGAGGGCCACGTTCTTTTATGGATAATAGAATCAAGTCTGCTGGCTTACCACTTACACTGGAAATATGGAGAGATTCCAAAAAGACCAGAATGATGATTATAGAATTAAGAAGCTGGTAAATATTTATAGCACAGGAAACTTAACTCTAGCACATAAAATCTGATCATCGTGAGCTGAAAAAGAGCAGGTACACAGCCTTCAAGTGTATGAGACTGCTGGAACCAGAAAGAACTAATCTGTTTTCCTTCTTCATAATGGATTAAACAAGTAATAAGAGGCTTATTTTTCTGAAATAGAGACTTCAGTGAGACCTCAGGAAAAAGCTTCCTAAAGATAAGTAAAGTACTGGCATAGATTTAGTGGGAGATTGTGCATCATAGGATCATTTGAGTCTTTCAAGAAGAGTTTAGACAAACTCTGGCTAAGAATAGTTTAGATAGAGTAGATCCTGCCCTGAGGAAAGGAAAGCTTGTATTTATTTCTGCCAAGAAACGGAAGGATGGACCAGAAAACCTCTTGAAACCCTTTTTAAGGCATTTCTTTAATGACAAAGTTTAATGAATGAAAGTTGTATCTAATTTCATGTAGGTGACAGATAAAATCCATGCTTTTAATAGGGAAGATAATGGTGAAAACCTGAAAACCTTATTCAGTGCTATAGTTGATTCTCCATTCATTTAAACAGTTTTAAAAATAAGACTGAATGGACAAATCTAAAATAATTGTCAGCTTAAATTGTAGACAATTTCCAAGACAAAGGAATCATTTCAGAAGTCCTATGGTCTATGTTATGCAGGATGTCACAACGGCTTTAACTGGTTTAATAATATATAAATTTTATTTATTATTTTTTAGTTCATGTCTCTCATTTTCCCATTGGTCTTGTTCACTTATCAAACTACTTCCTGAATCTTGCTCTTTTGACAGCATAAAACTTTTCTAAAGAGGTAACAGCTTATCCCAAATAACCTTTCTAGTTGTTAATTCTTCCACACTTAGTGATTTCCCCACTATGGGTAGAGGAAATAATCCCCTTCAGGACAGAAAAACCACTGATGTGTTTGAGGCAAATATCTTTATAAGAGTTAATGAGGATGTGATTAACGGAAATACAGATGAAACACATTCTCCACCTCAATGGAAACATCCTTAATTAAGACAGATTTAAGTACCAAGTATTAGATTGCAAATGGAGGCAGGAACAATGAAAGTACTCAGAGCAGTTTCTCTCCTTTCATGAGCATTTTGAACTTATTTAAGGAATTACTTGATTTACTCTCTAGTTTGCAGAAATGGGCCCACATGACTGAGCAAAACAAGAAACCATACATTAGACAAAGAGCTGTATTCATCCCCATCTGCCACTTCCTTCCTACAGGACAGTAATGTCTACAGCACAGACCAAAGACTAATTTGCCTTGATTAGTCTCAGTGAAGTTTAAGGGCAGCTGGTCCACACAAAAGTAGGAGAAAAGAGGAAAGAAAAAGTGTGGTGCCAAAGGAATTTGAGTCACTTGGGAAGTCAAATAGCAAACTGTTCAGACTTATGAAACTTATTCCAGCACTCACGGAAATAAAGGATGAATACCCACTAACTTTACATGGTCATGGTGCCTTCCAAGAAAAAATGACATTAAACGAATTGATATTTGCATTTAAAGCCTTTGCACAGCTGTATAGAGATTAAATTAAACATTTGGGGCCCCTGAGACCTGTTCAATGGACTTTTTTATCTCACAAAGTTTTGCTTCTTTCCTCTAATAGCTCTTACATGACTATCACAATTCTCTTCGATAAAGACATCCCACTTTTTCCTTACGCCTCCTGCCTGCAATTTGTAAAGGACAGTAAGACAGTAATGACAGAAAATAGGAGGGATAAAAGAAAGACACAAGAACGACGTGTCAAAGAACAGCTGCGTCCCTGTTTGTATAGGTGTTACACACAATGGCATCTATCTGTGCACCTAAACACGGGTAAGGAATTCTTTTATCCCATCTCTTGTCCTCTCCTCGTAGGGGTTTCAGTCAGTCCAGATCCTCTCTGGTGCTTCTCTGCAGCACTACTTTCACCCTAAGTGAGATAAATAATGTACAGCAGAAAGCTATTTCCCTCTGCTTTTGAGCAACAGTTTTAGTTAGATCTCATTGCTTGTTAGGGCTGATTTAATACCAGATGCAAATAAGAGCAAAGGTTTTATTACTGAGTATCAGACATTTAGGTCCCATCTGCAATGGCAGGTAAAGGGGTGTCTCACAGACAATGGGAGAAATAGATGAAAAAGCTCACTGTCAGTTTTCATACTGACTATTCATATCACCAGTAGCAGCAAACCAAAGCAAGATGAATATTTGAACTGCTTACAAATGATGTTGAACGGGGTAAGTGCATCTCCATTTATTATGTAGGGAGCTTAGGAAGGCAGGGTATATTTATTTTTAATAGAATATTCACCTCAAGCTCTACCAACATGGCTTTTGTTTTGATAAAACTTCTCCTTGAGGAGCCAAACACAAACTCTGGAGCTTTTGCAAGGATTGATATCTGTATTCTGGTTAACTCAGTATCAATCTGAGTTGCCAGCTGACTTATTCTAAAGGTGATTTTACATCTTTTCAGATGGAGTGAAACCACAAAACCTGAGAACAGAAGTCTACATTCCTTTTACAAGTGTGAAAAAGATGCATAGAAGTGTATGACATCATGAAGTTAAACAGTGCCTCTTTTTGCCATTCCTGTAGAAGAATGTGACCTTAAAATTAAAACTAAATTTCACCACAGGAATACAAGTACAGGCAAGCAATTGGTCAGCATCTCTAAATGAGAAACAGGGAAACAGCATTACAGTTTTTACTCCATCTCTGAAGCCTGGGGTTTACTTCAATTCTTTATCTGGAAAGAAAGAGAAAAGACTAAAACTTCAGTTAAAAAAGTGATAGGTCCAAACCATAAAATTGAGAGCTGAATTTTGAAAGTATCTCAATTTCAGAGTTATGGGGATATGTGCTTTTGGATCTAGATGGCAAAGGGGTCACTCTGGACCCAAATGCAGTCTTGCAGGAACAGTCAGATGAGTCAGTTTGGCTTATTCATATCTATATTTATAAACACATACACATATATATTTATCTTTGTTTCTCTTCTCACATGGTTAAACTTGTATCACATTCAGCAGAGCAGGTGGACTTGATGGAAGCAGATGAAAAAGGACAAAAATTTTCCATTAGTTTTACTGAATTACAGAAACCCATTATCAGGGCTAAAAACAAAATTACAAATTGTTTGTCACATCCCAGTGGTCGCAAGGAATTCTAAAGGATAAATCAAGGACATAAAAAATCAAAACATCAGCAATTCTGCCAGAATGTGCTTGAAGCTATTTAACAGCTCTTGCAAAAATGGGTTGAGGAGGAAAAACTGTGTCATTCTGAAACAATGTGAATGGATAAACAAACAAAATGACTACCTAGAAAAGTCTTACATAGCCTTTACTATTGCCATAGCAGTGATAGCGCTATTAAATAAATACAATCTTCTATGGATATTCATATTTAAAGAGTCAACACCCAGTACTTTTTAGCCTGCTTCATATCCCTTTATTGCTGTTCTAGCAGGAGAGCAAAAAGCTTTAAAAACTGACTCATTTTCAGATGATCAGTTTCAGATAGTTATGAGCAACACAAATGAGAAGCCATGACAAGGGAGGAACTCTGCAGAAAAGGAGAGAATAAAATGTTACTCTCTCCTGTCTCTTTATCGGTCCTCCCAAACAGGTGATAAATTTAAGTTCTTTTCAGGATTACAAAATAAAGCCCTTTCAGTAAAATTTTATAATACACAAATGGACATTTAACATTTGTATGCAGAGGAACAATGTGGAGAAAAAGCAAATAAACACATTCCGGCAAATTGTAAGCAATGCTGGAAAGTCTGGACGGTGCAATATGTTTTTATTTTCCCAGAGAAGACAGTATGAGGTTAGTGGCAATAATAGGTAGTTTCAAAACAGATGTTATAGTTCAGTCCAGTTCCATCTGAACTCCACATGCTTCAGTGAACAGAAGCAAAAATGCTTTAGGATGAGATTGTGCAAACCACCGTGCTATTTTCACTTAGGTCACTTATGCCATCAAGGTTTGCTAGCTCAGTCCACTGGACTGAGTGGAGAATCACTGCGATGCCTTCTGAGATCCTTAAGGCAGCAGCCCCAAATGAAAAGGATGTTATTTAATCCAAGTGAAATGAGCTACAAGATGCAAAATTAATTGACAGCTGTTCACCTTTCATCAGGGTGCCTCTAACAAACAAAGCTGTCTGACTTCTGCTTAATTTCACCTGACAAATTCTTCAAGTAGCCTCTCCTTAGTGTAGCAGGAAGAGAGCAAATGAGCTAATAGCAGACAGAAATCCTCCAAACATTCTTCTTGCAACATACCCTATCTGGTAAATAAGAAGAAATACTGTATGAAAGTATCACCTTTTCTAGAACTATATCATCAACAGATATTTCTTTTTTAAAAAAGGCAATTTTTTAATGTGTTGTATTCTAAGCTATATGTACACACTTTAAGATGGTAAGTCCAAGCAGAGAAGTTACATCTTTGCCTGAATCTGTCTTGCTTGGAAACCCAAATGCTTCAGCAGGGTGGCAAGAAAAGAGGAAGGTTTTTCTTGTGGGCTCAAGTCTTAGTCAAAATCCTCTAACTTATATTTTTTTTTTTAATGTTTGACTTTTTTATCTACAATGAAATAATCATTTAAGATGATAATTTTTCAAGGTATCGTTTTCCTGTAATTAATTGGAATTGTTAAAGGCCTTAACAGTCTTTTAAAAGAGATTCAAGTTCCAATGCATGTGAAGTGCTCCAGGAGTGACTTTAAGGCCCCCTTAATAAGTTGGAATGTGTAAGGCTCTGCAGAGAGCAGAAACTCAGCTTTAAAACCTGAGTTAACTCCTCAGTCTGTACTGGACAGATGGAGTTATATTAGGAAAAAAAAAATTAAAAAAAATTCGAATTTATTTTCTATGAAACAAGACTTTATTTTCCTCATCTCAAACACCGGGTCTGCTATCCAGGATGCAGTTTTTGAGAGCTACTACATAAGAACTATGAAATAGAAGAAAGTTATGTAAAGACAGAGAGAACTAAATGCTTACAGAAGGAGCATGAATGTAAAAGCTTCAGGTTGAAGGAGCATATACAAAACAAGAGAAGATAATAAATCAGAAAACTCAAGAACCTTACCCTGTATTTGACAATAGAACTCCTATCTAAAAAATATATGCTTACAATGAAATATCGACTCGGAGGTAAATCCTTAAAGGAGGAAAGACATTTTTAATTTAAATTCTTGATGAATTTAAAGCCAGGAGATCAGGAAAGGTGAGAGTTGATGTCAGCTAAGTAGCCAGGGTAATATACAACAATGCCTGGCCTCCTCCAGGAACACGGAGCGTTTGGATGTAAAAAAAAATCTTAACCTATTTTGCAGAGAAGAGGCTTAAAATTGAGGCCTTTTGAGAACATGTGCTGCCAACTAAAAAAGGGACTGGAAGCAGCTTTTGAAAGGCAGGATCTTTTCCAAATGCAAAGCACATATAGATGCTTCTCAGCATGAAAAAACCCAAGGCTTAATAAAAAGTACCCTGTTATCAACATTACATACAGAAGGGAGAATAGGTTGCTCATTAGTTGTGAAAGAATAAGTCACAATATATGCAATACCTAAAGTGTCTAGCAGTCAGCCTGCAAAGGCCATTTTTGGTATTTCATCACAGATTTTCTGCAATGAAGCACATTGACACTTGTGCAAGCAATATGCTGGGCAACAGAGAAAACAAACAGACAGGACAAATCAGAACCAAGTGCTTACAGTAAAAAATGCTGTGATTCAAATGTATTCAAATATATTAATTTGAAGGACTCCTCTAGAGAATCTTAAAAAGAAAATATTGGAGAACTATTTCTAACCAGTAACATTTAATAAAAATTTTATTTTTTTTATTTTGTGATATGTATACATATTTAAAAGGCCTCATGTATAGTAATCATTATGTGAGGACGTCAATTTAGTGACAGTGCATAAAAGAGCTACTTGACAGCATTGCCAACTCAAAACCATGGTTGTCTTCTTGGATCTGGTATTTTTTAAAGCTGAGGACTGAGAATTTTAGGTCTACCAATGAAAGATCAGCCTTTTCAGAAAAATCTGAGTTGTGAAGGAATGTCACTGAGAAGGTTTAAGTCACAGAACAAAGCCACCAAGGCAAGAAGATGAGGTAGAGAATAAAACTATTATAAAGAAAAGCCTAAAAAAAACCACAGCTCTAAAGGAAAAAGTGGGTAAAACACAGGTTAAAGCTGAAGCAAAGCAGTGAAAACCTGCCCTCAGAACAAACTGAAAAGAACAGATTTGGGAACTGTAAAGATTTAGGAAAACCAAAAGAACCTGATTTGATACTTTAAGATAGAAAAGACAAATCTTTCAGTGGTTTGTACCATAGCATTTGATTCTGCCACGAATCTGATCTTTGCTTGAGGTGTGCGACACATTGTCAAAGCCAGAGAAGAAAAAAGGATAAAAAGATGGAAGAATTAAGGTCCTTTGTTCCAGTGCATTTCAAAGCAGTGCTGATCATCTCCATGCTTCTGTCAGTACCCTCTACTATTGCCGTATAAACCCAAACAACAATATAGCCCAAACAACAGTGTAACTCACATTTTTTCATATATTCATGCATATTTTATAATTTCATATGATTGATATGGAGTTAATTAGGAAGTAGTCTAATAAATAAGATCCATTACTTGCTATGGAGCACAATGCAGAGTGCAGGCATTTCCTGCTGAGATTGTAATAATTCATTTAGCAAACTTTTCTAATCTATTCATTAGATTAGTTTTAAAGCCCCATATAAAAGATTATCAAGCATCAGGTAAAATAAGCGCTTCTTTAGGACAGCAGTGCAAACACAGTACTTCTTGTGCAGCTATTTCAGATCCCTAAAAAACACCAACAAAACACCAAGAAAAATCAAATGTGTGGAATGGAAGCCACTACTGGGGCAGGGCAGGAGGGCAGAGGCAATGCTGGGATCAACAAGCTCTGTCTTCTAAGGCTCTCCCCATTCCCTTCCCAGTTCTCCATCTGCTCCTTCGTTCCCTTTCTTCCTTCCACAGAGAAATAAGAAAACGTGGCTCCTCTGCTGGAGTTGCATTGCTTTAGAAAATTTTGCTGTTCACAGAATCATGGAATAGTTTGGGTTGGAAGGGACCTTAAAGAGCATCTTGTTCCAACTCCCTGCCATGGGTGGGGACACCTTCCACCAGCCCAGGTTGCTCCAAGCCCCGTCCAATCTGGCCTTGGACACTCCCAGGGATCCAGGGGAAGCCACAGCTTCTCTGCCCAACCTGTGCCAGGGTCTGCTCACCCTCACAGGGAAGAATTTCTTCCTTGTATTTTATCTAAATCTGCCCTCTGTCAGTCACTATGAGTAAATCAAGGATCAATTTACATATTAAAATGAAGACAGGAATTTTCTTGTCAGCAAAATACTATGGAAACAGCTAAGTATTTGAAATTGCAATGAGTACTGGCAAACCTGACACTAAAAAAGCACATTCACTATCTCATGTGTAGGTTACCTTTCTATTCCTTTCTTTCTGAAATTACTATGTTAATGTCATTTACAAGACTTTGAAAAAGCCTTGTATTCGTATCTATTAAGATATGAATAGCAAATCTTTCTTTGTCACCGATTCCAGTACTGAAGAATAGTGCAGCTTTCAGAAGAAAATGTAAAGAGATAAAATTCTGTTTCTGACAAACAATGATCTGAAGGTATTTCAGATTAGTTTGCACAGATGTGGCATACAGCTTTGAATTACATATATGACGATTTAGTGCTTCACTTTAGTTGAGCTCTATAGTATAGTGATTCCACAGGCATTGTTTTACAAAAAAAGGAAGTATATATACTTTTGGGGTGGGGGGGATTAACTATGGGTGAAGTCACATTGTGAATCCTATATCAATTCAAGGAAACAATCTGCCAAATTCAAATTAGAAATCACAACCAGACACAGAAGAAGAACTAAAGACACAGGCACAAAATCCTCCCAAGATTCCTTCATTTTTATAAAGAAGTGATTCGACTTGCTTTGATAAATTCCTAATGTAGTGTGGAAATGGGTTTACTAGACATATAGTGAGCGTGTCATCTGGTTACCTGCCAAGGAATGTAAAAACTCCTGGGGAATCCTATTCAATGTGGATTTTCAAGTCCTAGTGAAACTAAATGCCTGTTAGCTGAAAGGGTCAAAAAAGTGAGCAGTGTCAACAAGATTCCGGTTATTTTCATCATTTAGGATGAATTCCTTTTGTTCTCTGTGAGTATCCAGGCCTGAACAGGTATTAGTTAATCCCAACTATTACAAACAATCTAATGGAGGGGATAAGAAGCCTTTATTCTTCAATGTCAGCTCAAAGGGTACCTGGGTCCATCCAGTCAGCAGCCCTTTAACACCTGACAGCTGAGAGATTATGTGAATGAATACCCGTGGGTGAATCCTCTTTCCAAAACACAAATCAAGCTTGCAGAAGAAGGCCAAGGAGGTTTATTTCAAAGAGTTATATGGGGCAAACTTCCTGGAGCACAAGGGCACTTGGAAAATTTAAAGGGAGCAAAACATAGTTACATCTGCTGTACTTTTGTGAAAAACAGCCACATTTCTATTTTTTAATCTATTTACATCCTACCTGGCTCTGCTGTGTTGCTCTGCATGGCAAGGTGAAGGATGCCAACTCGATACGAGGCATTGAAGACACTTCCTGATCACTTGGAGAAAGTGTGTTCAGAGGCCTCCCTAGTGTGGAGAAGAGAAGAAAAAGGACACACAGAGGTGACTAAAGGTCATATTTTTCCTTTGTCACAGATTGTGTACATGATGGGGAGTCCCATGGGGTGAGATTCATTTTACATCTGTCACATCTATTAACATCTACATTTCAGGAATTTGGTTCCAGACAGAGGAGGGAACTGAAAAAGGAAACCTCAGGGTCATGAATCTCCAAAAACTGTGTGACAAGAATCAGTCCCTCCAGAAATAAGAACAAAAAAAAAATATTCTACCAGTTGAAAGAAGTCAGATAGAAATAACCACCAGGAAACTCTGAGCACTTTGGAATCTTTTTTTGTTTTTGTGTGCCTCAGAAATGGCTGGCAGGACAAGTCTCCCTTTTTATGAAGAGTTTGCTATGATGCTGTGTAAAGCTGTGCCAATACCTCACAGGACTCAGGTGCCATCTCACTTAGAAATCTAGTGAGACTTGTCAACTAACTTGTCAGGGCAGACAGCTTTGTAGACAAACAGAAAACCTTTATTTGTTATTTGAATTTTCAGGACTAGGAAATGGAAAACATGTTTGAAGCTAAACAGCCCAGCATACTCAGTCCGCAGGTCTGGGCTTTCTGTCAAAGCACTTCAGTGCTGGCCCCTGGCTGTTCCACACCTCAGACAGGTTTCTGGAGAAAAAGGGTTGAAGATATTTCTCTGCATGCCTGGGATGTTGTGTGTATCACCTCTTGCTCAAAGGCCCAAATAAGAGGTGTTATATGGCATACAAGAACCTAATTTGCATGTGCTTACCATTATGCTATATAGACCTGTCAAATAGAGCACTGATTTATTTAATAAAAATCCCGTAGGTGTGATGAAGTGGTATCATTTTATGCACATGTATTGCAACATTACACAGTTATACTTTTAAAACTTAACTTGTCAGGTATATTCATGCACGTTTAATTTTTGGAGTTTTTTTTAATGAATAACCTTCCTTAAGTTTTATGGTTATTCCTACATTTTCTCTTCCTCCACATAAACTCAATTTAGAAGACTTGGAAAAATCAGCTGCCTAATTATTAAAACAACTCACTTGTTTTTAACTGTTCCAGCCTCTCTAATGCTAAAGGCAAATGTTCCCTGTGCTTCCATGGGAGCAGAGTTAAAATTCAGAAGAGCACACTGGAAAAATTCCACCCCAGTTGGGTGTTGTTCTACAATATCTTTGTCACATACTAAATGAATTTATCTTGTGTACAGCATGCATTACACAACCTCCATGTACAACAGGGTTGCCAGTGATGTAACTTGGGGGAAAAAAAAGGTTTACAAAAGTCAGCAGAAAAGAAAAAATAAAGAGGTAGGGAAAAATTCAAATGCACAGATTGGCTGGTGTTGAAACAACAGTTTTGAGAAGCCTTTTGCTGGGTGGCAATTCGTCTTCATATCGATGTGTTTGGAAACAAATAACTTGATTTTATCTGCCTTTGATAGTGGCATTGATAGAGCACATAAGTGTTCATTTGCCCCCATGTCTGAGAACATTGCCCACAGGTGAGACAAGGAGCTCCAGCATCTCTGCCAGTGCAGTTACCACTGAGGCCAGCAGAGAATACAGTCACTGAGGACAAAGAAGGACAAAAGGTTGCCTGGTCTTACCCCTTTGAGCAGTTCTCCAAAAAACACCACTTGTGATGTACATCCATGCCCAGAGGATTGATTCCTGTGACACCAGCATGGCAACAGGTAAAGAAAGTGCTGATCTTTGTTAGGAAGTTCCAAAGATATCAAGGGCTGAATGGGGCATAAAAAATGAGCTATTTTTTTTTTTCCCACTCCCTAATATATGGTGTCAGAGCTCAACAACTACATCTCCTTTAACTGAGCTGTGAATCTCAGAATCTAAGAATAACAATATTCAGTAATATTGAATATTCAGTAACCGTATGACAGAAAAGCTGCAGCAGGTTCTAAGACTACATGACCTGTACATTAGCCTGTGAATTATCCCATGGATCCCTTCTGGTTAAAAGTTGTTGTTATTACAACTATTTGTATAAAAAAATAAAAGTGTCTGTCAAGATCAATTTCCATTGATTTCCATCTGGTCCTTTATATATTTTACACAGTGATAAGAAGTAGACCTGTTATTCACATTTTGATGCTCAAAAATGTAACACGAGCTGAAATTCTTTAATGCTGTTGTACATGTGACACTTCTGAAGCAAATATATGTATGTACTGGGAGAAACAACAGGGATCAAAACACATTTGAATTTCTGTTTTGATTTAGGAACCTTTGTCTATTAGAGCAGTCCCACAGGTACTTACTAATGCATGGCTAATGTGAGAAATCAAATAATTTGGGTGAGTGAAATAAGAATTTGCAGTGATTTTCAGCCCTATACAAACATGCACTTAATTAGCCATGGCCCACATTTATTTCATGGGGGGAAAGAAAACCCAATTTATGCAAAACACCTCCCTTCTGCAGCTTTCATCTTTAATTTCAGAAAGACTGTGGCTGATGGGGAAATCACAGATTTACAGTAGCAGATGTCCTGTCTTACATCTTCTCTGCATAGGGAAAGCCATGAGAAGTTGATAACAGATCTCTGTTAGATCCCAAGTTTGTAGTCAGTTTCCTGACCAGACTCTACTGCTGCTTCTCATCACCAGAGGGATAAGGGAAGGAAATACCTTAATTCCCACTTCAATGCAAAGTGATGCACAAGTGAGTGTATCTTCTCTGCATATATTTGTCCTTCTGGGGAGAAACTAGTAAGGTTCTGGTGTAGCAGCACAGCCCTTTCATGAGACCTCTCCTGGGGAAAGCAGCCATGACTTCAAAAACATGAAGTTTTCCCTTATCCTTCCTTTGGACAGCAATGCTCACGAGGTCACCTATGGTGGTTGGAAGTTCATTTCAGCCGTAATGGAATTAATAAAAGTAATGGCAAAGATGATTTAGCTGTTTCCATCAGATATAGGGTGTTTCCTCCTTGGATGATAAAAATATTAATTTACCTCCTTGGTATCCTGAAACAGGAGTGACCAGAACAAGAGTCTAACTTGGAACTAGAACAGCTTCAAGGTTAGACTGGTCTTGACCACCTGTGTCTGAGGGCAGCCTGTCAGTGCGCCCTATGATTGCCACCAGAGTGCTTCTAAGCACAAAGTCATGCAATATTCATAGGATTATGAAAGATTCCGATTCCTCCTTCCTCCGTGGTAATACACCCCTAAACAGCAGCTGCTGTCTGCAGTCATCTGGGCTATGCTTCATTATTGACACCAAAGAAAGGGTCTCAGGTTTTTTATGCCCTTTGATGAACTAAGATTTTTAAAGCCTCTCCCCCTAATCATCACAGCAAGAGAATGAAATACTTCTCTATTAGACAACTGCAACAAATTCCAGGTGATTAATGACAAAGATGACCAGAAAACCTCATGTGTCACCTGTCTGACAGGAAAAGAAGATGAACAAATGACTACTAAATTTATATACCACCCTCTTGACTCCTGTTACTGCCTCTGTGGATAATCACAGTAAGAATATAGGACACTATAAAAATATCTATTGTCAGATAGTCCAGCCTTAACTGTGCAGGGTTTCACCTTTATAGCAAAAAACTTTCCATCTTCTCTGATAGTACTTTTTGAGATAAGAAATATTGAAGTCAATTTGCAACTTGAGTGTTTTGTATGTTCATGGAGTCTTAAGTGTGAAATTGGAAGGAATTGTCTTTAATGTTGAGTCATTTAGTCAATACTTTTTCCATTGCTGGGTCTTCTTTTGCTGCAGAACTTATTTCTTCAGCAAAATTCTGAATTGGCTCAACTATGTCCTTTCTATAATCACTATAGTTATCCAAACCCAGGAGGATGATCAAACAGGAAAGAATTACTAAGACTAAAAGATTCATAATGTATTTTAGAGTAGCTATTCAGTGATAAGGTCCCAACAGGAGTCTGTGCTAATTGTTACATTCCTGCATAATCTAGACCTGGAAAAACTTCCACTATTTTGGGTATCTTTCAAAATAAGAGAAAAACTAAAACCACACTATAACATTCTTGGGATTGTTTTTACAGTCTTACAACTATGTAAACTTTATGTCACAATAATTGCTCTGTTTATCCAAAATGTCTTTAATTTATCTTCTTTTCCATCTATTCTGTCATATTTTATATAGGTTATTGTTTTTTATGCAATATCCAGATTTTTTTTCCACATGGCCTTTGGAACTTCGTATGGAAGATTAAATTTAGGGACATCTGAGCAGTTACCTTATCAAAACCCCCATGAGGCTGAGGGGTTTTACACAGAACCCAGCAAGGCTTCTTTTGAAAAGGATTCATATATAAATGTTTAAAAGTCTCCTGGACCCCCAAAGTCATGCTGTTAATGAAAAGATCTTTAGGATAAAACAAAACCCGTCCTTTTTTTGTCTTTTTTAAAGTTCATTATTTAACATAAGCAATCATAAAACCTGAAAGGAGCTTTGGGAAATACAAGTTTAAGTACCTTGGAGCCAATGAGCTGAAAACATTTTATGCAGTGGCTGCAAAAGTATCAAGTCAGGCATATAAATTGTCTAAAATACACATTACAGAAGTGCTCTAAGTAGCCATATCCAGAGCAAGAATTACAAGTGGGCTGAATCCAGGCAGAATGTGTAAGATTATGGATGAAGCACTTTGTAAGGTGTAAGAATCAATGAGTTAAGCAGTTAATGTACTGTTGGCCTCATGAATATGAAGTCTGATCTGAAGAGGAGTCTGGGAAGAGTGTGGATTAAATAAACTTGATGGAGAAAGAAATTTGTTAGGAATTATATACTCTGATATATTGAACCATGGAAATCAATAATGTACTACTCTGGCAATGAAGACAACTGATAGAGCACTAGCAAAAACCCGGTGTAATTGAATAAGCATTAAAACAAGCCCTGTTGGAGAGAAAGGAATGGCAAGAGGTAACAAGCAGCACAAAAATAAAAGTAATAGTGAAATATGAAGCATTATCTGGGCTGATCGTGAAACATAGCAGAGTGATAAAAGGGTCATCTTGCATGCTGAGAAGGCAAAAAGTGATCTGAGAATAGGAAGCTAATGAGTGCTGTAGATCACACACGATAGGAAGATAAATGGAGGGGTGATAATCCAGGCAGCTGGGGAGGGCATTAGCATAAAGAGGTGATAATAGTATGCAATTGGGAAGGGAGACTGTAAAAATCGAAAGATAAATCTGACAATAAACAAATACCAATACACTCGACTGAAAAGGAAGGAAAATAAAATCCTTCCATGTGCAGAGACTTCAGAGAACTTCAGCGTTCTGTGAAGATCCCAATGGTTCCCATTTGGCACTGTGAACAGGTAAGACAGGTCTTGATTTAAGCAGAAGCAGGTCCTGCTGTGAGCAGCATCTCTGCAAAAAGCCAGAATGCTAGAAAAAAAACCCATAATGCCAGAAAAAAAGCTACAGCTGGTGGATGTCTGGGAATATTTAGACTCCTTTGCAGACCCAGCCAGGTGTGATCTCAGCTGCTCTGCAGCCACTCCAGAAATAACCCTGCTCATCTCTGTTTTAACTGTGGTGGCTGAATGTGAAATGGCATTCTAAAGAACCAGCTGGTTAAAACTGTTTTAAGGCCTTGCTATATTCTGAATGTTTGAAAGTCATTGCAGCAAATTGCTGCGTACCATTTTTTTTAAAACATAAAATATTAAAAGTAACATGCCTTATAGAAAAAATCCAAATAAAAAAATCCCACAATCTGACCATCTCCACATTCCAGCAAAGAAATATTGATTTCCAGTCATGAAAGGGATGAATAAATCACTTCAAACAAAAAGCCTCACAAACCCTAAACCAACGAAACAAAAAAACCCAGCAAACCCCCAACCAACCAAACAAAAAAACACCTGCCCCAAAACACAACCCATTGGAAACAATCACTTCAACAAGTTCAATTTCCTCACATACTCATGCTACCTGAGAATGAAATTCAAGAATAAATAAACCCCCCTCAACTACCACTATAGTTACTGTCTCATGAAATCTGCACCCAATGAACCTCCTGAAAACTTATTCTTGCAAGCCAGTGTCTCTGTGGGATACATTGGCATTATTGGGGTTTTGGTCAGTATAAGGGAAGCAACACAGCCAGAGGTGAAATTATCCTTCCTGCTGTCCTACTTTTCACAGAGATGAGAGTGGAGTGATTTAAATTCAAGCATTCCTTCTAACACTAAGTCCATTCTAGGTGATTAAACTCACAAGAGCTGTAAGTGAGAGATAGACTGTGTTGATTGAAGAAGAAATTAGAGATGTTTTTACTATGGCAAGCCATATATTTCCTTACTGGAGCCCTGATACGCAAAGCAGAAAGGACTCGATTTAAGACAAAAAACACTTGCTCCAAAGTTCATACCTGATCATGACCAAGGGTGCCCAGAAAGGTGAAGAGACCATGGGCATAGGATGAAACAATCACACTGGACCATGACTTCCATACACTGATGTAGAAATTCACTTGTGCAGAAATGCATGTGAATTCAGAACTGGAGTGTTTCTGAATTATCAGCACTACTCTGATTCTCCTTCCTTTTGACAAAAAGTATAAGACCTTTACCACTGAAGTCACAGCAAAATGCCCAATGACTGATGATGGAACATAAACACTGTGCATCTTTGAAATTACCCCCACTAAACGTCCTCAGTAAGATTTTTATCATTTTGTGTATCACTCTTTAAGCATATAACCATGCAGGTGAGAACATTTTGTCATTTCCTGGAAGAGCTTGAACACCTCTAGCCAGTGACTTGAAGCATAAGGAGAGTTACAGCAGCAATAATTTTCATTTTTATTTTCTTGAATGTTCAGATATCCTGTGTACATCTTCCATGCACTGTCACTGTTTACTATTCACCAATTACTTATCTTTTACCAACAGTTGTAATTTATTCCAAGGGTTATGCTTTTTTTGTGTGTATGTTGAGATACTAAAGGTCAGGCTTTTCCTTTGCAGAAGACATTGACCTTAGCAAGCATATAAAATTTTATTTTATAAGTATGTGTGTCCATATACCAGTGTGACAATGTGGCATATATACGACCCAAGGTTTGAGATAAATTTAAAGATGGGATTTTGTTGCATTTTGTACAGCAGTGGCCTTTAGTTATGAAAAAGAGATTGCAACAGGCCCTTCAAATAAAGTCAGTCTCCTCTGCCCCGGATGAGCTTCAGCCCTAAAGACAAGGAAACAGTGGAGAAGAAACAAGAATTGCAAAGTGCTGGTTAGAGCAGATAAGCAGGACTTCTCTGCTTTTACTTGGCTACCTAAATGTATGATTTAAATTAAAAGCTACTACATCCTTTATAATCAATACACAGAGAGAAGCAACTCCCATCTGAAGTAGATGTCTTAGGTCACATGTGCTGTCCCCTTGTAGCAATCAGGGCAGTCACTTCAGAGACATCTGTTGTTTAGATTCCACTTTGTACAGGATTAATTTAGCCCCAGCTTTCCAGGGTTCTTATCCAACACCCTACCAGTTGGACAATTCGGCTTCTCCTCATGACATTTCTTTGATTTTATGAGATAGGATAAGATGATAAAGGTTTATAAGAGTGTGTTCCCTCAGGCTGTTCCTTTAGGTACAAGCAAACTGGGCATATGTTTTATCTAATTGTAGTCAGCCAGTGCCGAGGTATAGAGAACCTGCACAGGATACTTCAGGTCTTGATAGATTACTTTCCTACACTGACAAAGGAGATTTTTCACCCTGAGATAAACCAATTCCACTGAACATGCTCCGGTAATTTTCTGTAGAAACAGACTTGGTGTATTGAGGGCATTGGCATGTTTTATTTTTCTTTACTTTATTAAACCCATATTTAATACTAGAAAACCCCAGCTGCTGCTGCATGCCAGCTAATACACAGGATCATTTCCATTTAAGTGCTGAATCAGATATTACCTACCACAAGTATTAAAATCTCATTGATATCACCATAACCAACATTCAGGATTAGTAATGAATCTAAGGAACAGGTGAAAAATTAGAACTTAAAGTACACATACCTCCCTGCATTTCAAATCATGCTTTTTGGGTTATTCTGCTGAAGCATACAGAATCAGACTGATCTTCACCATCACAGCTACAAGAATTGAGTGATGAACAAGCAACAATGTAGGGAAAAAAGGTGGGAATAGAGAATTTGAGAACAGCTTTATGGGTCATTGACATGAAAGCTAAAGGCTCTGAAAGTAATGTACTGATGGATATTTTCCCATTTTCTGACTTGACAAAGATTGTATTGCTTTGTTTTTATAATTGAAAATTGGGTATATTTTTGCACTATTAGAGTATACACCAGTATGTGTCATACAAGGCAGAAGAGGTAAAATGATAATGACCTTGAAGACAGAATTTCAATTTAGAGGAAGCTCCTTTCCACTTTAATGACTTTTATAGGAAGTGCAGACAATAAGATTTAATCATTCAGCACTGTTACCCATATAAAAGTGATGGCGACTTCTAAAGCACTTCATAATAGAGCATCAGGAAAAGTATTTGTATGCAGTAGAAGGCAGAGGCTGTTGGAGCAGTGGAAAAGTCAGAAGTCTTTTACTCTCCAGAGGTAAATTCATGAGGATTGCCCTTCAGGAAATAGGGTAGTAAAGTGCTCTAATTCTGCCAGCTTTTCACATTTGTCATGTGAGTGACAGAAACTGACGAGATATATTTGGTAATTAGGGATGCAATTTCAGTTTTACAAGGTTTATGAGTATTTGATATTAAATGCCCTAAACTTTGGCAATGCCAGGTCTTTCTGTGTGATTATGCCACAAGCTTGAAGGAATCTAAATCACCCACTATTCCCATACCACTTGGTCATATTTTATAGGATTTCTCCACTAGGAAGTAAGGTGCCAGCATTTTCAGCATGGAGTTTTTCCTATTCAGTGCCTCTAGATGCTATAAGGGGATGTTTTTAAGTGGACAGCTGTTTCAGGAAAGCAAGGGTGCATTCAATTCTGCACATTCCATCTATAAGTCATGGGAAAAGCATGGGGTTTCCCTGCCCTTTTAACCACCACTGCTTCTCAATGTGGAGCTATGGAAGGGCACTTGTTTAAACTGGCATATATAATTAATTGCACTAAAGCACAAAAGTGATAATTACTCATTGCAGTGGTAGGCAGTCATTCATAAAGTCATTACGTGGCAGTCACTTTCTTAATTTTATTTGTTAACCATGGATAGTCAAGTCTTATTCTTTACTGGTGAGTGGTGAGAAGAGGGACAAGGTAAAACCAGGTTTTGCACTCAAGATTGCTACTGGGATTTCTTACTGGAGGGAACAGAAAGACAGAACGATCACTTCATAAACAAAAGCCTAGAGAAAATCAGAATGAACCTTAGATTTCCAGGCACTGCAGGCAGTGTCATTGAGCACCAAATTCAAACTCTCTGGCAGATACCAACCCATCAAGGTAAAGGAGAAATTCCTGTAGCTGGTAAAATAAGTACATTGATTTTCTCTCTATATAAGGGTATGTATCTATAAAGATATATATCTATTTTTATATAGATATCAATAGTGGTATAGAGGGAAAACTGTATGTGATGTGTTCAGCTGGAGAAGGGAAGACTGAGGGGAGACCAGTGCAGTTCCAACTTCCTTGTGAGGGTCAGAGGAGGGACAGGCATGGATTTCTGCCTTGTGGGGACCAGGGACAGCACCCAGGGAATGACTGGAGCTCTGCCAGGGCAGGGTTAGGTGGGATCTCAGGAAAAGGTTCTTCCCCCAGAGGATCATTGGGTACTAGAACAGGCCCCCCAGGGATGTGGTCACAGCACCAAGGCTGGCAGAGCTGAAGGAGCATTTGGATGATGCTCTCAGGTGCTATTTTTGGGGATGGTTCTGTGCAGGGCCAGAAGCTGGACTGAGTGATCCTTGTAGGAACTTTCCAACTCAGGATATTTTATGATTCTATAATTGAATAAATTGACATCTATAGACAAAAAACAATCCAGACAGTCTCCAGCTTTCAAATCCCCACCTTCCTCTCTGCTGAAAGGCATTTGTGGTTATGTTATACTTGTCTCTTTTCTCATGTTCCCTCCCTGAATGTGTCACTGTGAGAGACATGAGATTACTCTGTTAAGACTGCTGGAAATTCTGATCTGATGCAAGAGGACAAGGCTTCAAACGCTCATTTCTCATTTTTTTGTCTTCAAATTATGGCTTTATATGTGGGATTTGACTCACATTTATTAAAATGTTCACAACAGGAGAAGAGAAAATACACAGTGACAAAATATTCTGTGGCAACTGCTGGCTTGGTGTCAGGTCAGCTATTAAACTGTGAGGAGCTAATCGATACAGCTCCAGCATTACAATTAAAAAGATGGCAAAGGCACTACCTGCTACCAATTTTCACTTATGTGTTCCAGTGAGATGGAACAAATTTAGCTAAGGGTTAATCTTGACTCTTTTATCCCCTCCTAATTTTATTTTTTTTTTATTTCTTTGAATATGAAACTATTTGTCTTTTTCAAGTTTGAGGCCAGAGACTGTCCTTTATGTGTATGTCCTTTCATGCAACTTTGGAACACTCCAATTATTATATCATCATTTTTTCTACTTCCTTTCCACATGAATTTAATATTCTATTATGTCATGGTTGAAAGACATTTGCAAAGTAATGTGATTATCTAATGAAGTCTACAGGTTTCCCCTTTGAGAAGGGTCCCTTCTGCAGCTGAACCATCCAAGTGCTGATAGCTCCTGTCTCTTCCCAGGACATGCTTTTTATTTAAAATCATTTATTTCATAAGTAAGAAAGCCTGTTTCAAAGAGCAACCTCTGGTTGCCAAACTTGTTTAGTTTTTCTTGTTCCCGATGTTGTGCCTTGAATGGGTCTGGACAACAAGACATCAGTTTAAAGCTATTTAAATTTGGAGGCCAGATGTGAGAAAGAAAGCGATGCAAGTAAAAGTAACTGAAGAACAATTTAGAAGTTCCATTAAATTTTCTTTTTAAAAGTTTATTTTGCCAAAAAAAGGTGAGGAATAAGACAGCCTATGTATGCAGATGTTTGGCACTCTTTTAAGATGAGAGGAGGATACGGTACCGGAATCTCAGCAAATCCAGCCTTCCAGTTAGAGCAGGATTGCTGAACATCATGTTAGACACTACTATACAAAGAGAATCCATGTGCCTTCAGAACAAAACAAAAAATGGAGCATTTTTCCTGAGTTCATCCAGGTGACCAACAACTTTACTGAGGGTGTTGGATGTTGCTGTTTATACTCCTGAGTATTTGGGCTTTCAAAGTAATTGAGGTAACAGTTCTAGATGTCATTTTGTCAAAGAGAACATGACACAGTCCAGCAAAATCTTCACCACAATTTGACCTTAACGGGATTTGACATTTGCTCCAGCACTTTTCAATCCAGTGTCACACCACACAAGAGGCTGTCACTGCACTGTCCAGAGATGTGGGTTGGGTTGTTGTGATCACACTGCTACTGGTCACAAAACATAATTTAACATTAAACTGGACTTCACACTGGTTATCAGGGCCAGTTCTGCTACCCCAAACATTTACACAGCTGGAAAAGTAGAAGAAAAAGATTCTATGTGCCTTAGGGCTTGGATTTGTGGGACTTTTATGCTGCTTGTTGCCTATATGATGCTGACTCCAAAACAAGACTCTCAGCAGGAGCAGAGCTTAGGTTTGTGAGCAGTAGGACTAAGTGTCAATCCTTTCAACCAGAGCAACACTGTTAACCTGAGACTGCTTCATAACATCAAACCTCACCTGATCTGAGTGAGCATTAGGGTGAACACACCAGTTTCCCTCACAATGTCGAGAGCTTTTTTCCTTCTTTCGTCTTAATACATGACATTTAGACATTGCATGCCCTTTGGGCCTGAATCCTGTCTGCTCTTTCTACAGTAAAGGCAGGAAAACCCTGTAATCCCCCATTTAAAGGATTTTTCACAGCCTTTGCCAGAGGAGGATACTGTTCATAGGAAAATGCTGAACTCCACAAGTACAGAGGAAGCTCAACCTGTGTTTAGTTGTCGATCAAATAAACAAAAGAAACAGGGTAATTTTGGCTGCTGATCCTCTCCAGAAGCTGTGCTGACAACGGGTTTGTGCCTCTGCATGGTGAGAGGAAACAGGAGCATTGCCAGCAAACCACTGACAGCTCCTCTGCAGGGAGCAGAACTGCAGCGTGGGACGGAGCACAAGATTGCTCTGGAAGGAATTTGTATTCTCCCTTACTAATGTTTATGGTTCTCCTCCCACAGTGCCTGGATTCAGTCATTTATAAACATTTCTCAAGAGAAAATCGTACCCATACATATGAATATATGCACTTAACTTTAGGTTTCCTAATGAGGGTAAAAGCATTGCAGAAGACATTCCCCTTCTTGCAGAAATGAAAATGACAGGTCACATCTACACTTCACTTCCTCTTCTCTCTACCCTCTTCATATTTTAATATTAATTTACAGCAATGGAGAAGCATATAATAAACCACTCTGTGATGAACACTAGCTCCCATGCATTAACTTCTGCTTTTATATTCAGTGTTATTAGAAGGTGTAGCATTCCTTACTCTTTACTACTGTGAGAAGAACTGCTTACTTTCTTAGAGCCAAACTTTAAACCTTCTCCTTCCTCCAGGAAATTAATTGCTCATCCACCTGATTGTATTACTAGGTTGGCTTTTTGCCTCACATTCCCTTGAATAATTAATTTCATAAAGTAACCTGCTTTCTTGTTCACTTCGCTGTTGTGCATTTTTCAGTTCCCACTACAAAGGATCATTTCACTGAATGATGGGAAAGAATTATAGGGAGGCAATGCCACGTCAGAAAAGACTGAGGACAGACAAAACAAAGCGTTTTTTTGTAAAAATCAGTCATTTTTGCTAGTGCAAATTCCACCTCACCTTGCAAGCCATTAGTCTAATTTCTCTGAATTCTGCACTGGAGGTTGTCCCCAAAACTTAGATTCTGCGTAAGGTGAAGGAAAATGCCATCAGGGCACTGGATAATTTTAACCTTTTAAAGGGTTTTGTTTACTCACCTCTCCACATGGTCCTTCAGCCTGGCTCCTCCCTTTGGCATGCTTTCCCTTTAGCTCTTCTGCCTTTCTCCCTCTGTTAAAACCCAAGAGAAAAAGGTGCCGTAACTGGAGGTAGCAGTTTGCAGGTGGTTGCAGAGTAAGTCCTTATTCCCCTTGTTATAGACCATGGAAAAAATTAACTGAAATTAAATATACTACCCTGCAGTGTCAAAGCTGCCCTTCTCATCATATCTTGTGAGTAGCAGGTCTATCACAGTGAGCTCCTCAATCAGCTATGAGCTGATTTATCATGAGGGTTGGTACTCTCTGAACTGTATTTATTGACATCACTGGTTTG
Organism: Campylorhamphus procurvoides; assembly: GCA_013396655.1. NCBI lineage: Eukaryota > Metazoa > Chordata > Aves > Passeriformes > Dendrocolaptidae > Campylorhamphus > Campylorhamphus procurvoides. The sequence continues at coordinate 153,382 of WBMV01007727.1, forward strand.
ATTTCTGGTGACCATAATGTCAATCTGCAAAGGAAATTCTGATCTGTGTCTCAGCTCCAATTCATATGTTTCACCTATAAATTTATCATCATCACTTAGTGCCTTTACCTTGTTACAATGCTGGAACAACACTAACACTAATTGTGATTGTGGGGATTGGATTTTCTTCTTAAAGTGTAGTTAAAACCAGAAAATAGGTAAAGCACATATAACCATATTAGTGTGCCCCGTAACTGGGATGGCAGTGGAGCCTACAATGGGACCCAGCAAAGCAGTGCATTGTAAAAGCACAGACTGATGTTGGAAATACCAAAAGATCCACCTGAATGATAACCTGAGAACAGAATCAAAGTTATCAGTTGGCATGAATACTGACAGCATCCAAATCAAAATGGGAATCAACACAGGAGGTATAGAAATCCTCATGAATCAACATGAAATTCATGATCATCTGTTATCCATGTTGGAGCAGAACTGTTCCAACATGTAAAGATTTTCTTCTTCTAGTAATGATGTTTTCAGACACACACAGAGAAAATACGATGCACCCTAAACCCCACAGTTTAACAATACAGTAACAATGGAAATCATTTTGCTTACCACAGGATTCCAGATGAAATCAGGATTCCAGGCAGATATTGTCCTATTTTCATGAATAAATCATTTTGACAGAACTTGTTGATGTATGGGTTCAACCCCTCACAATGCACAAAAAGCCCTCCTTTAATAATTTACAGCACTGATGTTTGGATTCTGGATTCCCCAGCTGCTAATGTGTTTCTCACAGAGGGGTAGAATGGATGCTCTCAGTTTGCTGAACTGTGAAATCAAATAGATTATGATATGTGTGCATGAAAAATTAAAGATATCAAAATTTGGATTTTCATGTGTGCACTGCAGAATCTCAGTACATTTTAGTAGACTTAATATATTATGCTATTATATCAAAAAAACAAGGTTGGTAAAGGTTTTATCTAATGCTGCAAAATTTTGAATACTTTAACATAATACTTTTTAAAAAAAACAAACAACAAAACACCCCAAAAATAAAACCCAAGCCAAACAAAAAAATTGTCAAACAACAACAACAACAACAACAAAAGCCAGGAAAAAGCCCAGACCCACACACATTCTTTTTTAAAGTACTGGTTTTGGAAAAGATAGTTCACATTAGTTTGGGATATAGTTAATTGAAAGAGTTATGATGGGAGAAAAGGAGGTAGGGCAGGAAAGATCCTTTAATGTTCTTCTTCCACCCAGCAGAAGTTACAATTCCTTTAAAATCTTTCAACAGCATATACACCCTCCGTAATTCCACTTCCAGAAGTAACCTTTATGTTGAAGAGTTGAAAAAATTGCTATTTCCTTAAGACTTCATCATCTGAGCAGAACTATAATTTTATTGTCAAAGTAGCCGTAAAGTACACGGTGCATCAAGAATAAAGCATAAGGTTATTTCCTCAAGCTGTTAAAATACAGAAAATGAATTAGCTGCCCAGCTATTCCGAAGGCAGGGGAGGACACATAACCAATTTGTCTTATCCTACTCTTATTTTATGCTTCTAGGGGAACAAGATCTTCCTCAAATACTGGTTTTTGGCTGTAGTCAGAATTTTCTCAGTGTCACAGATTAGTTTATCTAAATAACTATCAGAAGGCTTAGTGTCCCCATACAATCTAAGCTGGATTGTAGCACTAATTGAAACCTGCCTGTTATTTACAATAGAGATGAATATTCACAGAGGGCTCCCATCACCAGATTCTCCTGCTCTTCATTTTACAACTACATTTTCATATGACTTTGAATAGTTCTATTGTGGTCTTTTAATGTATTATTTGGAGATTTTATATATCACTGGGGAAAAAAGAAGAAGATATTTCCATTTAAATATAAATCTATAGCATTACTTTGCTACACTTCATTTAATAATAACAAAATGTGTTTTCTTGATTTCTTTGGGTATCAGAGAGTTTATTTTATTACTAGAAGCAGATAGTCAAGCAACAGAAGTCATCTGAAATGAATTTTTACCATGTTATAACACTGAAGACACTTGAAACAGAATACAACCTTTTTATATGTCTTGACTCATTTCTGGCTTAAAATGGGGGAATAACTTACGTGCTTTTATATTTTAATTGAAGCTTAAAAAATAAAAGCTACTCAGTTTGATATAAAAAACTGGCACCAACTTGTGTCTGATTCTTCTTAGAATGACCTACCCCGCTGACAAAACAATTAAAATAATATCACTATTAGTGCAGTGCAAAAGCCTTCATCGTGTAAGAAGCAAATGGAGACAAATGAAAGATTTAAGTAGCCCACAAGTGACTGCAACTTCCAGTCACATCTGATCTTGGGAAGTTTTTGGTACTTTCATCACCATTGTGCTCTAATCTCTTCACTAAACAACACTAAATAGTCTGTCCCTTCATATGCCTCAAAAGTCTCCCTTGAATAAAGTGAAATGGAATGAGGTCCATCTTGGAAGATGCAAAAAAAGCCTCAAAGAGGTTTATGCAAAAAAGATTTGTGTTTGAATAGCACTCCCCAGTGAACACAAAGATCAAAGGATTATAAAGAGACACCAACTAAAATAGTGGTTCACTGGTCATGTCTCTCAAACCCCCTCACACCTCTCGCACAAAACAACTGTAAAATAAGTAATTTGGGAATGCCAAACAACATATAGAGTTTGAGGTACAAAAAAGAATCTAAAAAACTCAAGAAAGCCGCATCAGCAGTAGCTCTGAAAGAGTAACGTGATGTTTCTGTCAGTGGCAGAATCACACAGAGACACAATTCAGTACTTGATTCAGGCTGATGCTATGCAAGAATAGACACAGAGAGGCCATGGTTTGCCTTGTAAGCAACTAATTTGTACAAGCAGAGAAGATGCTCCTTTTATTTTCCATTACTGTTGGAATGAGACCTGTTTAGGAATGTCTGTATAACCTGGAGGTCAGATACCAAAATACATCCAGACAGATGAATAATCTGAGAAGCAAGGAATTTTCTCTCCCTGTGGTTTTTGGTCTTAATGTCACTCAAGAAGTGATGGAAAGTGACAGAAACAGAAGTATCTCCCGAGAAATACTCAAAGTGAGTGAGTTTTTCTACTTTCTGCTGTGCCAGCCTGGATGGTTTTCAGTGACCCTATTTCTGGTCTCTCCAGTCCCTTCTCTTCATAGTCAACACAATTCCCTTTCCCATGTTACTGTGCCTGACCAACAGGCAAATAGAGATGGAAGAAAAACATCCAGGTTTTGATGAAAGTTTGCATAATTTAAAGATGTTGTGCTTACAAAAGACAGCAGATGCTGAAGGGCACTGGGTACAAGGAGCTCGTTGAACTTCAGCTTCAATCTGCCAAGTTTGCTGCCTTTAAAACAGACTTTCTAAGAATAATTTGAGAAAGTCACCAGTAGTAGTCTGTAGATTTGTATAGCTCAGGAAATTTAAACTTTCTGCTACGGAGTTGTGGGAACTCCACTGTGGCATGCAGACAACCCCATGAATTACTGCAGTGCTGAGGTTACAGAGCATGCACTTGTGAAACGCTAACTCCTGTCACATTCATTTGAGAAACCTCAGCCCCCAGTGAGTTGCATTTTGATAATCACATCTGAAATGTCACAGTGGGGGCAACTGCCCTGTAATATATCACTTTTCTGTTTAGTCAGAAAGCGATAAAAGAGGACATAGAAAAATAATAGATGGTACACTTCATTTTAAACACTTTTTTTTTTATAGAGGAAAAAGAACCTGTAAGGCCTTCCAAGCCATCTGTTATCTGAGCATGTCAGATTGTTACAGATGTGAGACAGCTCACTTTTTAATACCAGAAGAAATTTATAGGAATTCTGAGCAAAGTTCCATTCAAAACATATGGTGATATCCATAATACACCTGTTTTAACACTCAGCACTCATTACTTTGTGGATGTAATAGTTTGCCCATTATTAGTCTTTTCAGCTGCAAGGTAATCATCAGATGTGTTTTAGCAAAAGCAAAATGATTCAACCTTGAATGGAAACAAATCGCACATTTTACTTAACAAATAAATCAAACCTGAAAATATTATCTAAACCCTAAAATATTATAGTAGTAAGATTTTCTTTGAGTGCCATACTATTCATACTGAAAAAGGACAGAAAACTTTTACATGTAGATAATGCAGCTGTATTACTTATTCAAAGCTAACACATTCAGCTTTTCTAATCCCTTAAAAAAGTGAATTATTGCACACTTCATAAGTGGATGCCTATAACACCAGCACAGACTTTCGAGTTTATCCACAATCCCACAGATTAAGGGGCTGTGGACTCAGCTCCCTTTCCCAGTTACTGTCTCAGACATCAGGTCTTTCCTCACTGTCCAGGACAGCTTGAAATTTGGTATCAAACATAAACCTGAGGTCACTCCAGAGGTCTCAGGTGGGGTCTGTACAGCAGCACTCCCACCAAGGTGCATTCAGTTCCTGGGCACTCAGGTCCTATATCTAATCCCAGGTTAATCCAATCTGCAGGTGGCAGCACATAAAACACACACAAAAATATAAGAAGAGATGATAAAACCCCATGTTTTTGTAGTGGAGAATACTTTTAGCTCACGAAAAAAATTTCTGCTCTAAGACAGAAACAGGTGGGAATATAAAAGCCATTAACTCCATGCTCTCACTTCAGGTGCTGTGCTAAGGAACCAGGGAAAAGACTCTTCTCTGAGTAAAGCCACACCAAAGGTGGTTCCCACACAAGCAAAGCTTCTCCTCTAGTCACCATCTGACCATCTCTTCTCATTATAACCTGAACAGCAGAAAAACTAAGAAATATTAGACTTGCTTATCCAGTAGAATCCTTCCAGAGATTTCCGGCTTCTATCTGTTATTGTGCTAGTTGTTTCTGCAACTTTGATTAATGGGATTCTTAAATGCACTTAAACTGAAATCAGTTTACCATTATAAAATATTTTAAATTAAATGGATATCTTGGCATGGATATCACTGTTAAGAAAAACAGTTTGTAAATGAAAACATTACTTTGATGCTAACAAATCTTATTATGAGTAGCTATCCCAACTTGCCCCTGTTTTAACAAAGGACAAGTTGTCCTCTAAAATATTATCTTTCCATTGATTAAAGGGAGAGCCTAGGAAACTATCTTAAGTCTCTCCAGCTTTAGATAACTACTCTAATGTTTGGTGAGATTACTTCTGTCCTTAGAATAGAAAGTTATCTTGTACCTATGCATTATCAATTCATATCCTCCTCTCTTCAAGTGTTTTCCTGCTCCTCATCTGTAATTATTTTCTCAAGTGCCTTTCTGACAGAAACCACGACTGAGCTTGTTCCTCACCAGTAAAGCCCCTCCACATTGTCTCCCACGAGATACTGCAGGTGTCATTTCCCTCTGTAAACTCTTTCAGCCCACAAATCCATTTACACTTGTAAAGCCTCCAAGTATTTTCTGCGTACACATGCACTTAGAAATCATAAAAGCTTAAACAAGTGTGGGTTGAAAGAGATCTCTGGAGGGTATCTGGTCCAACTCCTCTTTCAAATGAGGCAGTGAGAGGCTAGAGAGGGCTTAAGAGGTGATCATTCATACAAAACAGCTCCCTGAGATCAGTAGAAGGCCTTTACAACACCAGGAATTCAGGGTTTTGAGTCTCTCCAGGCAGCAGTAATTCTTCTGGCAAAGTGGTGTTTTAGCATCCACAAAAATTACTGCTGGTGGGTGCAAAGCACTGATTCAGCAGTTTTCCAGACCCTGTGGTGTTCTAGAAACACACCAAATGGTCCCTTTAGCTGCACTGGACAATGATTAGTTCTCTGACCTTTCTTTGTCCATCCACACGACATTCTCACATATGGGAGTGTGGACTGGGATTAGGCAAGCAGGTGTACATTTTCATGAATATTTAAGGTCAAAATTCCAACTAAACATCAGCAGGCAAACTTTCCATCCTTAGTTTATATTCTGGAAGGAAATGCTATATCCAATTTCCTTTTTGCTTTAGGTTTACACTTAAAATATGAAAAGTTTGTATACAAACCAGGCAGAAATTATTAGAGCTGCATAAAACAGGTAGGTGTGCAGATACATACCACAATGTGTCTCTAGACCATTATATTCCTGAGTAAGAATGTTCACTGGCTATGCTTAGGAAAGAATAACAATAAATCAAATAATTTTGTCCTTCTGTTAGCAAGGAAAAAGGCATCCACCACCCTGAGCAATTTTGAAGGAGAAGTAAGGAATATTTAGCAGTCTACTTTCAGCATCATACCTGGGGGTTTCCATTAGTTATCCTACTATTGCTCTCAGGAGATGCATAACTGATTGTTTAATTGGTTGGGCAATGTCTTGAGGAATTACTTATTAAGCAGAAAATATGCCAATAATAATTCCACACTCACAAAAACCAATGTGAAAATATTTCAAAAAAAGCAATTACATAACTGTCTTCAAATTGCCATCATTAGTCAGCCCCATCAGAAAACTTGTTCTTTCATGAAAATGCTCAGAAAAGAAAAGGTGTTTGCATCTCAAATTACTGTTTGTTAAATGACTGGAGAATGTCTGGTGGAAAAAGTGTGCTGGAGGGACCTGCAATTGGATTTCTCCTGCAGTAAAAGTTTCTGGAAAGTCATATGGTGAATGCCAAAGTGACCCTCCAGCATTTGAACAAGCTCAAACATGAGAAATATTGCTGTACATGGATGATTCATACCCCGTATCACAGCTGAGTAGTGACAGATTGGAGTTCCTTGTTAATGAGTTATACTGCTTATAACACCTGAACATGCTTTAGTTTTAAGAGAACCTATTTAAACAGACCACTTCTGGCTGATTTTTAACAGATTTACCCCCTCTTATTAAATATATAAATGTGCAACACAAGTCACAGGAACTCAGCAATAAAATCCTTACATAAAGCTATGTCATCTGTGGTTAAATGGGAATGTGCATCCTGTGGAAACAAACTGGACTCTCCTGATGACACTCCCTGTTAGCAAGATTAAGAGTTCAATACTCTGGCCAGGTTCTTTTAGATATTCCACACACGGAAAATGAAATGTTTGCTATAAAACTTACTTATTAGAAGACAGTTGATATTACATGAGATTTCTGATTTAGCACATCAGCACAAAATATACGAAAACCACAGTTCAAATGTAAGTTGCAACTGTTATATATTGCTAAGCATAACACTCAGTTCAATCAAGATATCAAACTCGTTCTCATTACCAACCTCTAGGATATGTTTGGCATCACAATGCCGGACATCCCTAATCCATGTGAAGCTCAGTTCTCTCTTCAAAAATGTATTATTAGTTGTTCAGTTTCTATATTTTATGTTGGGCTGAACCCCATATTCACACCCCACATGCATGGTCTGGCCAAATTAGGAAGACATCCATATTCTTCTAATGAAATCAAGCAGAAATATTTGTACCATCAGTTGATCTGCTCAGCTGTTGACAGCTGGTGACTGAAATCAAAGTCCACAGATTCCTCTGTGTTGAGATAAAGTCAGTTTTGCCACAGCTGTGGTCAGCCCCATCCTGCATTTATTCCTAGAGCTTCAAGGCACATCATCCTTGCCCATCTCCTCTGAGCCTTCTCCATTGTAGGGTTTATTGGTCAGATGAAGTAAGATAGACAAAGATTTGGTAAAGTATCACTAAATTGTCATTCATTTTCTTTAAATACAAAACTATCTTGCCTCTCTCCTTGGCTGATTAAGAACGGACTTTTTCAAGGGTCAGGTAGAAGAGAACTGTATGCAATCTGGAATGCATTCTATTATTTGAGCTGGCTTTGGTCACAGAGAGCCACTTACACCTTCTATGAGTATGGCTCACATTGGCGACCTAAACTTGCTTGTCCCTCTCAGGCCAGACAAGGGCGCATGAAGATCTGAAGTCCTGCAGAATTCAGTTCCTTGAGGAAATGTAAGAACTGTAGGATTTTTTTGAAAGCCACTCTCTGTTCTTGCAAAACTTTTCCCAAGTATTTTTAATATTGTACAGATGGATCACTTTAGCAGAGGAGCATTTTAGTCTGGCTCTTTGAAGACATAAGAAATTCAGGAACTTATGAAATATTCTACTGAGAGATAGGCCTGCTGCTTGCTTTCTCAAGTGTTACAACATTTTGTACTCAAATAGTTTTCCCCGTCATATAATTTTACAGATTACATCTGCATTTCAAATTCAGCATCAGGGTGCCTTCTGCTGAGTTTGCTGCAGGCTGGTGTCCTTCCTGGAGGCATTAGTTTTTTTTACAGTGCTCTCAATAAAGTGGTCAGTCCTAATTCTTCGGGCCATCAGTAAGAACTGTACCTGGTAATCATTCTTGTGTAGTAGAGATGTGATTGACAATCTCAATCCTAAATGAAACATTGAGTTACACTGTGCTGTGAAGTGCAGTCTGCTAGAAAATCAGGCTGTGATCCCACAGAGACCATGGGGTGCAATTAATATCTGAGCTGTGACTGTGACTGCTGTTGAGTAACCTGAGGGATAAATACACCACTTCAGGTGACACATTGTGGGAATGAGCACAGCACACCCTTCAAATACCAAACTAATTATCTAGTGCATACAGAATTTACCCCACTGCAAAGTTTTCCTAAGTCATTATTACTTTTTACTTAAGAATCTCCTGATATGCAGTAATAGAAAGAGGAGGTGCTGGATTTGTTGTGTGACCAATTTCTCCCAAAGCTTTACATACATAGCAAACAGTACACAGAGATGCACACAACAGAGGGGTTTATTTGTTTGTGTGTATGTGCAAAAATGTTTTGTTTTGTGAAGTTCTGGTGTTTGTGGTCTTTTTGTTTTGTTTTGTGTGTGTGTGTTTTGGTTGTTTGTTTAAGATCATAGATCTGGCTCTAGATCCCTTGCAACAAACTGAGCAACCCTCATGCCCTTCTAGTCTATGCTGGTATTATCAGTTGTAGGCAAGATTCACATTCACAAAATTTTAAATAAATGCAATCAAATGACAAAGTATGATTTGGGATAGATGTAGACCATTACATGAAGCTATATCAGTAGTTCCACACAGCAAAACTCAGCAGAAAAATGAAAATCCAACAGAAAGACATCCTCCTGGACTGGATCTTTATGTCAAGCCCCCCAAGGGATCACAGTAGTCCCCGTTTAATTGACTAAGAAAATTACTAAACTGTATGCAATAAGCCAACTTTTAGCAGAGACAACAAAAGCTTCTGTCTTAGCATTCATGTGAATTAAAGCAGGCCCTAGGTGAGTATTTCTATGTTTATTTCCTTTGCAGGTTTTATAATAAAATCCCTGCCTTCCAAAAGGAAAAAATATTATTTAATCTTTCAGGGGTATTAAAATTCAAAGCAAACAGCAAATTCACATTTGCACAGTTAAGAATCTACAGAACTAATCTGAAGTATTCTCCTGCTGACAATCCTATGCCATGAGATTCTATAATGAAATAAAGTACATATTTTTGTACTCTAATTGTTAATCCAGGTGTGTAACATTGACATCCATCTTCAACTTTACTTATTGTTTGCCTTTGGCTGGCTTGAAACATAAGTAGAGGCAGAAAAGAAATCCTTAGAAAAAGGGAGATGATTTTAATTGGTGTTCTTTTTAAATATTTAATCTGTGTGTGATGCACATTTTGGAAGAAAATGGGGATTTATGAGCAGAGTTCTACCACCTGTATCACTCCACTATATGAGATATTGCAGAACTCCTAATTCTTTTTACAGTTCAAGAAGAATAGAAATGTTGCATGTCAGCTTCACATCTGACTGAGAAATTGCTTAGCCCCAAACACTTCTAATCCTGTAACTAATATTATTGAACGGAACATCATATCAAACAGCTCCACACTTTGGGAACATCCAGATATCCATTTTGGTGTCAAAAGGGGAACTGAGCTCTTTGCCAATACCTCTGCCAAGCGGCTGACCAGAGACAGGTTTGACAAGTCATCACTCCATTATCATCTCATTGAAAATCCCCTACATCTTGAGGTTTTGATTACATTATCTATGATCTGTTCTCTCTGAGACCAGGGGAGAGATTCATCACAGATTGATAGGATTGAGGGGACCCAAGAAATATTGCTGTTTATCCTCCTCCAAAGCAGCATCAGCTATACCTGCAATTCTACAGGACAGTTATTTTTCTAACCTGTTCTCAAAAGTCTCCAAAGTTGGCAGCAAGGCTGTGCATTTTCTAGCAGTTCATTATACCAGCCCTTCATTTTTAGTGTCTCTTCCCTCTCCAATTGCCTAATATGAGTTTTCTGAGTCCCCAGAGCCACTGCTTTGCAAGCAACACCTGATGAGTAGGGAAAACATTCTTTTATATGTCCCCATACCAGAGATACTACACTTACTGCACTCCATCACAGTAAGTCTCTTTTTAGAGTATAGAAACATCTACAAGGACAGATTGTGTCAGACCAAACAGCCAACTACAGTAATATATTCTTTCCACAGCTGTCAGTGACACATGGGTTAGAAAAATCCTATAAAAACTGGTACGAAAAGAGAGACCTCTCTTGTGCTATCACCCAAAATTTCAGCAGTCTGGAGATTCCTGGCACCACTTTCAAAATTGGTATTGTTCTTCAAACCTCTTAATGTGTTTTGATGGCGTGACACCCTTTGTAAATCCTGCAGCTTAGTTATTCATTACACAAAAAGGGAAAGTCGGATAAGCATCTCACAGTCACCTTTTCTGTACTATTGATGATTTTGTATTCTCAAATCCTTTCATATTTCATTAAAATCATATTTTAATTACAACAGCCTCAGGTCATTCTGTCACTCCTCATAGTTAATGGTTTCCAGACCCTCATTCTTCCCCAGACTGAACTGTTCTCTGTCCTTCTTGAAATGCTACCCCTCAAACCATAATGCTGGCACACAGGATTAAGTGTTACAGGGTTTCTGTCTGCTTCTCCTGTCAGATTTTCCACTCATTATTTCTGTGTCAGGGTAAACCCTTGCATTTTTCCGTAGTTAATAGCATCCTTTCAACATTTTCAGACTGTATGCTAAAACTGGTGAAATTAATTTGAACTTTAGTTCTTCTTTCAGTTCACTTGCAGGCCTGAAAATCTAATGACCACAAGCTATGATCTATCATCCAAAAAAACTGACTCCAGTACTGATTTGCATCAAATCCAAGACCTCCAGGAAACTTCTCATAATATATTCTGTTTTGATAATAAATCTCTGATACTCTCCATATGTTTCTCAAGACAGTTCTGTGTCCACCTTGGCATATTTCAAACTATATTCAGGGTATGGATCCCTGGGCTTCTCATGAGAATGTCGGGTGAGAAAAGATTTACTAAAATTGTTATCATTACTTACTAAAAGGTGAAAACTCCTGCTAATAAAACTGCCGTTTCTGACACACTCCTTTGTCTCCAGCACTTGTTAAGGCTCTGTAGACAGGAACTGGATCAATTGACCTAAATCCATAACAATTATTCATCTTGTTTTCATGGTAGTGATAGGAATAACTGATTTTTCTACCTTTTTTGTTGTTTGCTTGTTTTAGAAGTAACCTGAAGTGAATCAAACCACACCTCCCAAGATTTCCTCCCCCCACTGTTTTTTTTTAAAGATCAACTGCAAATTCTCCCTTTGCCAATCCTCTGGTACCTCATCTATTCCCCAAACTGCTGCTAGAGATGGTTGGCACCTCTTAAGTACCTAGAATGAAGTTTACTGGGTGCAGATGTTTAAAAGCCTCTAAATTACAATTAGGAAATGTTAATGTATTCTGTGCTGAGGGCCTGTGTGTTTCTCACTGGCTGGCTCTGGGTATTTTTTGCCCCTAGAATTAAGATAGATGATGGGAAAAAGGTGAAAATGCTTCAGCCAAACCAGCATATTGATCTGCAATTTTTTTACCCTCTTCTGAATATTACTTGGATACTTTGCCAGCTTTTCTATTAGTACTAATTTACTTGTAATTCTTGATGTCCTTTGGTGTCTCTATCTCTTTTTTGGGCTTTGGCTTTTCTCATTGGTTATTTTTATGCTCTCTCCTGTCTCTTCTCAAAATGACTGTGCATGTATGCATGCAATACACTGGTGTGCTTGTTAGATTTCTTTGTGCCCAGTTTCACAGAGTAAGATGGTTTAGCTGGAGAGAAAATTTAAACAAGTAAAAAAAAAAAAGCAATAAAAAACCTCCAAAGAAAATAACCCCAGCAAATCCACAAATAACAATAAACCAAAGTTTTGGCTCTTTCAGAATAAAAACTATTTTTTTAAAATATTACTCTGATACTTCTGGCTGCAGGAAATAATTTTTAGATTTCACCATTTAAATCCATCAGATCTTACTGTTTGAATCTATTTGGATTCTATTCCCAGGTCTCTGATCCAGAATGAGATATAACTGAGCCATTTAAGGTAATAGTAGAAGCTTAAACAAAACATTTTGACAGCATTGGAACAATTGGTTTATTTTTGTGGGGTTTTTTTAAGCCATAATTACTACATTGGTAGTAAATGTACCTTTGGACACCAAAAATATCTCTTGTCCATTCCTCCCATGTACAGTTTCAAATAGTGTTTTAAAAAAGATACACTTTAAAGGAAAATAAAAATTAACTTAGTTACAAAAGTATTATCTCTAGAAGAAGAATGAGCATTTGGACTGAAGCTTATTGTGCGAAGATAATTAAGTATAGGATCATCAGAAAAGGTATAGGGCATAGCATTATGCCGTTATATAAATCCTGACCTAACTTTTATCTCAAAAACTATGTGGATAATGTCTACCATCCCAGGAACAATACCAGATCAATGGGAAAGAGACAAAGAACCACAATGAGGATGGATCAGAAGTGTGGTCATTATTACACCATCTCACACTGGAAAGATATGAGGCAGTAAATGATAAAAAGGTACCAAATTGTGAGTGACAAAGAGGAGATGAAGAGGGAAAGACTGATGTTGGCTCCTTCCATGAAAAAACTAATGAGCACAGATTGATCCAACTTAACGGGAAAGAAGTGAAAACAAAAGAGAAGGATGACTTTAGTCTATTCACCCGAGCTGGGGAATCCCTTCCAAAGAAAGCTGGAGAAGCTTACACAGATTCCAGCAGGGACTGTACAAGGTTTTGAACAAAAAGGTTGGTGAGGATTGCCACAAACACAGAAACAACTGTGTTCTCTGGAAGAGAAAACGAATGAAAGCAGGGAGTACTGTGTATGAATGATAGTTTGGTTGCTGTGCTTCACCTGGAACACCAGTTTCTGGCTGGAACATGGGGCTGAGGTAGATATCCAAATATCACACGAATCCCAAGCTTCTCTTTTCCTCTAAACACACGGCTTTGTTATGCAACCACACTATGACATTTAATCTCTTGCATTTCACTTCTTGGCTCCATGACACAATCTCCTTTTTAAGCCACCAGTCTTGGTGCTGTTTTCAGTATTCTTCTCATTCTTTCAGACATTAATATCAAGGTGCATTTACAAAGTTTATTTTCCTAATTCTGCATTCCAACACTGGATTTTCAAGTAGCATATTTCCTGATATATAATAAAGTTTTTAGATAATTTTATGACATTTCTTGCAGTGAAGGCCACGACCAAAGTCTCTGTCTGCTTCATGGTTGCCTAGTTACATAAAGCTCATTAGGAACATCTTGCCTTGAACACCCTTAGTAAATTTGGTTGACACAGGTAGAATCCAGAAGTTGTTATTGCAAAGGACGGATTCAGGTATGTCTTGTTCCTTCGGGAGACCAAACCCAAACTCCACATTAATTAGGTGCAGTATAAAGCAAATTTTATCTTCAATGCTGGATAACTAGTTAAATGTAAGATGGAAGGACTTTGTGATTATTTCATGAAAACAGTCAGTACTACATTCAATGTGCTAGAGTGAAATTTCTACTATTGAATTATTTTACTTATTTAATAACATTTTCATTATTGAAATATATAGACCTTTGTGTCAATAAGCAAACAGTTTCTTCATAGCTTCATTTTTTCCAAATTCTCTGTTCTTCTTCCTGATAAAACTGGAACAGCAAAACCAATAAATATGGCTTTATTTCCATGCCTCCAGCATTTTCAGAAACTTTACATCTCATGCTGGGTTGATGCAATGAGAAAATTCCCTTCACCACTAAAATACATTGGAAATACAATTTATTTTTTTTTATCCAACAGCCTTCTAACTTTTACAGGAGGATGCTTATGATGAGAATAGTTAAAACATACCATGCACTTTTTTTGTCTCCTCATATATATATAAAAAAACAATCCTTGCTTTATTCAACACTCCCCTACCAAAATTTACATGGCAAACTCTTTCATTAATTTGCTGCAGTGCAAACTAATAGATAAAGTGGTGAAGACTTGATTTTTGGGGATTTGGGGATTTTTTTATTTATTTTTTTTTTATGATAACTGCAGTGGAACAGATTCTGATAGATAGGACTTCAAAATACACATCAGATGGCCCAGCTTTGCATGCACAGCAAGGAATCCACAGGTCAATCTTAAATGGCAGGGCTCTTTTTGACCCATATTATCACAACTTTAAATTCTTGTCTTTACAATCTTAATAGACATTTCCTATTTACATAAGCAGTGTATAAAAATAGTAAGGATAAACTGCACATTTTGTCTAAAAAGGGAAAATCCTTCTCTGCCTATTATCTCTCTTTATAAGTCATCTGCCTGTTTATTGCTCATTAAGAATTAGAATCTATGCCATATGTACATCTACATGGCCATGAAAATCAGTGGGGATATACATGATTATTTACTGCCCAGCCTGCTTTGAATATACAATTTTTTAATTAGTATTTATTTTTGTTTTAATTCTCACTCTTCCACCATTGGCAGATGTAAGTCAATAAGCTCAAAAGTGATGGACAAGGAGAAGAAACCTGGGCACAGAAGCAGACAGCACATCCACACACATGGCATACAAAAGCAGTATTAATAATCTAATGTGGAATGCAAGCCAGCATCTCTGGAACACACCAGAACATTAAGTTATTAGCTAAAAAGCCTTTTTAGATTTTAAAAAAATGAGCTAAAAACTAACATATTTGCATTTGCTTAGCAGTACATCAATAGGGATTTCTTTCCTACCTCCAATCCAGGGAAACTTAGTTGGACTTAGATTGACTTAAAAAGCAGCTTTGACTTAGTAGTCCACTTATCTTCTGTTTTAAAATGTTTTGATCTGAAAATATACATTAATATTTGCTTCTTATCCTATCATTAAGGGCCTGATTTTGCTGAATTTCAACTGAATAACATCACAAATTTGAATGCACCTTTAATTTAGGTCCCCACTGGCTTTAGATTATACTTGTTCTGTTTTATGAAGACTGGCACTTTCACATTCTAATCCATCCTATCAACAAGGAGTTTCCATCCTGCATCTCTTTTGTCAGTAAGCAATACAACTAACTCACTGAATTACTTCAACCACAATATGGCTAACTCTTACTCCCCTCCCCAAATTCCAGAAAACCATTTGGATGGAGATGCTTCCAAAGTGCATTCATAAATGAAGGTTTTCAGCTCCTATTCTATGTTATAAATATCAGATTCTGACATCTCCAAGGAAAGTTCTGCCATCTAAATGAGTTTTTCTTTAAGTTACTATATGTATGTGTCTCACTGGAAATAATTCCAATACCTCTAACAGTGGCTGGAAAAGATCTAAGTATTTCAAATCTTCTTAAATACATATTTATTATGCAGTTGTTTCTGATTTTTAGTGCTTAAGACTTTTATTCTTAAATTTCATAGCTCAGCACCTACCAAGACATTAACAGGATCATGATGATCTTCTTTCACCTTTATTCCTGAAAGAGAGGATATTTGATTTTCCTCATTGTATATAAAGCTGAGGAAGTTACATTACATCAGTTGACTAAACACAATGGGAAAAATTGAGGTTCTCCAGACTAAAGTTTATTATTACAAATTGTTTGAATAGGACATTCATGTCAGCAGCTTGATAAATGCTATTTCTTGCCTTGCCCATTCCCTGAAAAGTTGTCAGCAGAAGAGAAATTATTGGGTGTCAGTGTTGACTAGTTCATATAACAAATGGACCAAGAAGCCTCAAACATTCCATTTCAGCTGTTTCCAAGGAGGGATGCAAAGGAAGTATCTTCAGTTTGTACTCAGTTTTTGTTTTGAAATAAGTATTGAAATAAGAAATTGAGATCAATACTGGATGTTTTTTTGAAACCCTATAGGAAAGATGAACCTGCAATACTATTCTTTTTGTCAATTTGCTGCCTTGCAAAGGTGTGAAACATGGATTTTTTTTTCCCCATTAAACACAGAAGGATGGGATGGGAGGACTGCTGTATCACCTGCTAATTTAGAAAGCTATCGAGTCAAGAGTGACCCTCCTTCAGAGCTGAAGCTTTCACATTTCACTTTGACTAACATCAGTGCTATTCCTGCACAACTTTGGGGAAGTAATTTAATCTCTGACTTGCTTCCCATGTATAATATGGAAAAAAAATTGCCTGCAAAACTTACTTTTCAACTTTGTTAATATTATTTTTGTCAAAAGAAATTTTCATTATACCTTGAGCAATCTGACTTCGGCTATTACACAGTACCTGAGTGCTTGAACAAATAAATTTCTTTAAATATTTATTTCAATATACATCTTCTTAGTAGTCTGAAGATTTAATCAGGATCTTACATTTTCATATATCTTAAATTGTTATTGTATATGACTGTATTTACACAAATGTTTTGGACTCCAAGTCCCTCTGATTCATTTAGTTCGAATTTATCTACCCTTGCACTTAACACTTGACAAAACTGCATCTGCTGAACTGCTGGTGAGTGGTGTAGCAGCTGCAAAATGGGTTGTTCTAGTATGATGAGGTCATTTAGGGAGGTTTCCATCAAAACTGTCACACCTCTTTGGAAAGTTTCAGCTATCCAGGACCACAAGATGTTTAACATGAGTTATTGTCAGAAAATGTCACACAGCTTTAGTGACTGTTCCTTAGAAGCTGACAACTTTTTCTTCCCCTAGCTAACTGAGCCTTTGCCTCTTTGCTTTAATTAAAAGAACGTCAGAATCCTTGCCAGTATTTAACAGATTTGATTCTCCCTAAAAAATCTGGGTTATCATCCTTCTGGTGTTTTATAATGGGAGTAAACTCAGCCATTACACACAAAGACAGAGAAAGAAGATTTGGTTTCTAAACGAGAAATTCACTTAAGAGAACAGTCAGTTTTGCTCCTGTCCTGGCTCACTCCTTTGCTCAGATATCTGGGGACACTATAGTTTCTCATCTGTAACATGCTTTTATCTGGAGCTTTGGGCTAAGACAGCTTTTGCATGTGTTTTGTTTTCTCCCCTGACCTCCCCTTCTGCTAATGACACCATTTAAAACCAGATAATGGAAGCTGGAGAAAGCCTTCCACTTGACATATTTAGTACTGAGGAAGAAAATTAAACCCTAAAATAATAGCTAAAAGAATTGACTTGCTATTTGGTTGGCTGCTCCTTGCCAACCTGAAAATCCTTTCCTGTGTCCGTCCTACTTCAGGAAAATTTCTCTTATGAAAAGATATGAATTCAACAGTAAATTCACTCCTTTGAATTTATATGTTTATTTATGATACATAAGATGGCACCTGTGGCATGAATCATCCTCAGCTGACTCAACACTATTAACACTGTAAATTCCAACAGGGCAGGGTTAACTGGGTTCCCACCACACAAAAACTGGTAAATTCCTAAGCTCAAAAGTTAAGGCATTTGGATCAACCTTGCTCACTGTGCTTAGAAACTCCAGCCCACAGCAACTATTCAGATCATATTTTTCAGGTCAGAATGCAGAGGCAGACTGCTCAGATGTCTAGTCAGGTGATGAATGCTTTTCCTAGGCTGTGAATATTTTCCTAGTCTGCAGAGAGATAAATTTCAGGTCTCCTAAGGTTGAAATAAATGCTTATTTCAGAAGAGGCACTTAAAGAATTTGCCACAATATGAGGGACATTAATGCCCATTGTTGGCATCATTTTTACATTTATTTGGCTTGAACCCATCTCCTCTATCCCAGGTGAGTGCTGCAAACACTGGGACATCAGCAGATCTTTCACAGAATCTACAGAATACCTTAATAGCAGAGATGAGAACTATTTGAGAGGGAAATTTCTTGTCAAAACAAGAAGAAAGGAATCAAATTCAGCTATTTATCTGAAGCTGTCTGAAGGAGCGTTTACACTTGTTCCATTTATGGCCTATATTTCAAAGCACTCAACAGCTTAGTGATAAGGATGCTCATTGAATTTTCAAAATTGAATATATAGTCTCTGGTCCAAATCAGATGGGGAAGAGTCTTCAGTCTAAGCAAATATCTGCATTTCAAACCAGCTTTTTATTCCAATACTTAATATTCCTCTTTCCCTTCATCTGAATGATCTTGCAGTTTGCTCCACCTCTCAGCTCCCCAGTTGTGGGGAAAAAATGCAGTTCATTGCAAGACTTTCAACTCTCTGTAGATACATAGACACATACAGGTAAATTGTCCATAGCCAGAGGTACAGCAGCCACCACAGAACAGCTGATGAGTAGAAAAGGGTTTCTCTCCACTCTGAAGAGACAGTATTGCTGCATATCTTTGTTCCTCTGTCTCTTGTTATGCATGAAACCAGCTTGACAGTAGGTATAAAAGAATTCATAAGTATAATTCTTAAATTACAAAGGTCTTCTTGCTCAGAATTGTGCTCACAACCAGAGCATACACCTGCCAGTAGCATTTGAATTACTAAGAACTACAAAGTAGTAAGAGAGCAAAGAATTTACCTTATGATATCTTTAGGCTGGGATCTAGAAAGTACCTGTAAGTTAACCTTAGGCAAGAGAGACTGAAGAGTCAGTGATAATACATATTTTCTTATAATAACTTCAGATGAAGGATTTACAGAATATCGAGGGGATAAAAATGGAAAAAAAACCCCAAACACATAAGCTTTTATTTTTAAGAATAAAAATTCAGCAGCAACAAAACTCTAGAACACCAAGTAACTGCTGTAACTTTTCAGAAAACAAAATGTTCTAGTGGAGAGTTGACATTTATTCCATGAGCATCTAAAAATTGTAACTTACTTTTGTTTTCCTTGCCAGCACCTCTTTTTATTCCATCACTACTTTTCAAACAGCTTTGTTTCATTTCTTCCTCACATGTTTTAGTCCCATCTCTTTTGTTCATTCCAACAGGCAACCTCTTTCTATTGTGCATCATTATTCCCTTTCTTCACAACTTTCCCAGAGGTAAGTTCTCCTTTATGCTGAAGAATCCAAAGGCCTGTTTGAGATTGTTAGCCATAAGTTTCAATAGCATGTACTTACATTATTGAAACATATAGAAATGTCTCCAACAAAGCTCTCTAAAACTTGAACAAAGTATAACCCCTTGTAGTGTCAACAAATATATGAAAATTTCTTAGCATAAGCAGGCCCTGTATTATTTCTGAGACAAGTTGATGGTGGAAAAAAAGCAGCCCAGCCCTGCTGAACAGTGTAAATGCTCAGTGCTGGCCGCTGTTCCATATTATGCACTGAAAACTGATTGATATTGATAAGAGCTTTCGTTCACACCATGCAGATTAATCATGTGGTAATTCCATCATCCTGTTCAGCTCGAATCTTTTGGCAACACATTATATAGCAAAGCTTGAAGGCAGTCAGGCCTGCAATACAGGTGAGAGAGTGAAGAGTCCTAAAAAAACAAGTAGTTTGTGAAGGCACTAATTTTTATACAGGAAAGTGACACCAAGATCCTATGACTTTGATGGGGAAGGAATCTTGCTTCTCCTACTTGACTTTTTCCAAAGACTCCAGAGGAGTTGACATTTTGGTGCCCGAATCACTCCCAGCAAGAGGAAGAAAGAAATTCTCCCTAAATGTGGACATTATAGAATCCATGGTTTAAGTTTAGTGCTGAGGTTAGGATGATGCTCAATTCCAAAACAGTGATCCACGTGAGCAGGAGATCTGCTCACCAGAGAAAAGTTTCACTGTGGATTAACCCCATCCAGCAACCAAAGCCCACAAAGCCACTCCCCCCCTCTCCCACCAGTGGGACTGGGGAGGGAATTGGAAGGGTAAAAGTCAGAAAACCCATAGGTTGAGACAGAGCTTAATAGGGAAAGCAAAAGCTGTACACACCACTAAAGCAAAATGAGGACTAAATTCCCCTCTTCCCATGGGCTGGCAGGTGTTCAGCCATCCCCACGACAGCAGGGCCCCATCACATGGCACAGTTACTTGGGAAGCCAAATGCCATTGCTCCCAACATCCCCCCTTCCTCCTTCTTCCTTCCACTTTATACACTGAGCATGATGTCAGATGGTCTGAGATAATCCTCTAGGGAGTTGGACTCACCTGTTCTGTCTGTGTCTCCTCCCAAGCACCCCAACATCCTTGCCAGTGTGGCAGTACAAGAAGCAGGAAAGGTCTTGGCTCTGTGTAAGCTCTGCTCAGCAATATCAGAAACATCTCTGTGTTACCAACCCTGTGTTCAGCACAGATCCAAAACACAGCCCCATAGCAGCCACTGGGAAGAAAATAACTCTATGCCAGCTGAAACCAGCACAAGTATACATTAGAGTTAACAGGGATCATAAATTATCATAGAGAATTGGAATGTTTTTCAGTGTGAGTATTAACTATTAGATTTTATCTTCTCTGTTTCAGGTAGCAAATGGACTGAGTCAATACATGAAGAAAGTAGAGGCCAAGAAGAGGAACTTTAATTCATCCAGCCCTGAGACCCATAACAGTAGTTCTTTGGACTATATTAATGACTACCAAAGAAAAAACTCTTCTTTCCTAGCCACTAGCTTTCTGAATCTTTGACATTTGAGTATCAAGAATGGTAGAATATAATCGGAGTAAGCTCCACAGCAGTAAGCTGAGTTCTCCTAGACTCTTTGCCTGGCAGTATCTAGTTATAAAAGAAAGGTGACATTAATAAAAAAAAAAAGGAAAAAATCATAGAAGAAATAAAAAAAATAGAAGCAAACAATCCATTTTTAGTCAAAGCTTTATCCCCATTTCAGAAACAGTAAACAGTGGTACATTCAACTTCCGAGTCACACAGGGAAATGAACAGCATGATTGGCAAAGGAAAGGTAAAAATGAAGACTATTTTAATGTGTGTGCAGCCTAGGAGGCAGTGCTTGCAAGTGGACATATCTTGCAGTCAAGAGCCAAAACCATTTCTTACAGCTGGTGATGGCAGAAACTGAACATATGGAACAAGTGAGAAGAAAAACACTGGTGGAATGAAGAACATTTGGAAAGTTAAATCACATTACCAGAAGTAATTTATCAAATCATCAATCAGCGTGCCCTTCCTTCAATGACTTATGGATGAGAATCTTGATAAATTGTTAGAAAATTGAAGAAAAGAAAGAAATGCTGTAGATATTAGGGAGTGAGAAGTAAAAGAAGGTAGAAATAGTAGCTGCTGTCCAGCCTAGGAGTGAGAGGTTATCATCCTGACTATCATTATATTTTAAGACTTAAAAAGACAAAAACCACAAGCCTTCACTTCCTCTGTTTCTACAACTTCTGCTGGTAGAGACTGTTTTTCCTGGACAAAGCCACAGCCCCTTTATTAGTGGATCAATAACACACACATTTAAACATCTCAGAGCACCATTCAAAGGCGAAAAGTAGTATGTATTCAAAAAGATCTAGATGTTCCTGTAATTGAATTTTATAGTAAAGTTAAATGAATGGTATGTTCTCATTTTCCACCAGGCACAACAAGCAGATCATCTTCAGGAAAAAACAAATGAAAAGAACAATAAGAAAACTATCAAACTTAATTCATCAGGACTGAATTAAAAGAATGGCAAGCGTGAAGCACATAGATCATCTACAGGCAAAGAACAGTTCAGGGTTTAATCACTTTTTCTAGTGTTCAGATAGAATTGGTAACCAGCAGAGAGGCTCCCTAAGCTTCCTGTACCAATCAAATGTACACCAAGGTCAGTACTCTGGGTTCTGGCACTTCAAGGAAGATTAAGTGGAAAGTCCCAAATTATAAACAGCAGGTAAGAATATGGAAGTAGCAGTTCCCACAAATCAGCTGATGCAAGACAATTTGTTGGAGAAGGCAGCTGTTCTCAAGAGGAACCCCAGGAGCAAGAGGACCTGAGAAATCATTTGGCTTGCCTGGCTACATTTATTTTTAACTCTGGGTGGCCCCAGAACTTGCAGGATTTGGCTGCACAACTAATGTGATTTTGAAATTAGCTAAACACTCACTGTTCACACTGTTCACACACATCTCAGCAACAGTCACTGACTACAGAGCTAAATAAGCATCTGGGAAACCAATAAATTGTCTTCTGGAAGGGCTTCTCCATGAGATATGTTCCACCACTCAAGGTCTGATCACTTTCTATAAAGCCACGGTACATTTACATGTAAAAGCGTGGAGTGAACCCAGAGGAGTCTGCAGCAGAACTTGTATTTTGAAAAACCATCCCATCCTAAGAACCAGAAGCTAAGATGTCCAAGTCCGTCTTCTTGTTACCTTCCTAATGAGAAATAAATATTTAACATGAATAACAAAATTTTCTCCCAGCATCTTTTCTAGATGGAGATAAGAAATTCTATGTGTGTGTCTGCCAAAGACAGTGACAAAGAACCTGTAATTTATCCTCTCTATCAGTCACTGCAATTCATGAATCACTGTGGCCCGTAGCAAGATAGTGACTGCAGGCAAGGAAGGGAACATCTCAAGGCACCAGCACCATTTTTGGTGAGCCTTATGAAATTTGTTGTTGCTGAACTTTTATAGATAAAAAACAGGTAAAAAAACAAGCAAACAAACAAACCAACCAAACAAAAAACCCCATAGCAACAAAAATTAATTATTAATAATTTTATGAGTGCAACATTCTATTGTTATGTCACTGGAATAATTAATAAATTTTAAAAAAATAAAGGAAAGGACATATCAGTTCACAGCAGAATTAACCCCTTCAAGTAAGTGAGAAAATGCTTAGTTTTCACTGATATATAATTTAATATAATACAGGATATCTAAAACTTTCAGGTCAAAAGGTCCAAAGAAAACAAAGTAATGGTATTTATATTGGAATTTTCATAATGAAGGAAACATATTATCTGTATGGCATATAAATGCCTGGAGTCCAATAAGTCTTGGAAAGAAATGATAACTGCTCTAAAAGGTATAATTAAAAATTTCATTCCTTTAACATTAGAGCTGTGTATTTCTGTCTTCAGAATGTATAGAGACATTTACAGATTTATTGGGAAACTCCAGGGTATAGATTTAAAGGCAGCACCAGGTAGATGGTTGCTGGATTTGAAGGCAGTCAAGATTTGATTTTTAGAGCTTGCTAATTCCTTTTAGTTCTGCAGATGGGGAATATGCATTAGAAGCTGACATTTCCCAGTCAGACTTTGAATTTAGAAATAGATAATCAACTATTATCTCCCTTCTCCACCCAAAAAAACCACTCCAACATATTTAGAAGCCAATAAAAGGAAAAAAGAAGACTAGGTATTCATTGCAAATACAAATATATTAAGCAGAGCAAATCCTTTGCTACAAGTATAATAAGTATATACTTGTTTTTTATACAAGTATAAAAAACATTCTGCTAGTTACAAGATGAATACATAAAATTATAATGAAGAACTTTCATTAACTTTAAAACATTTATTCAATAAGGTAATCAAGACAGAAATGTTTTTATTAGAGGGAGAAATATGACTTTATCACTTTGTTATTCAGCAGCACAATCTGCTTATTCATCATATACAAATCTTTATATTGAAGAGGAGTCAGAGTTCTCACTCTGGTACCACAAGAGCAACATACCAGACTTGCATAAGTTTCTCTTGAGTCCTCCTCTTTTATTGAATGAAATTTACAGTGATTTTACAGTCAAAGGAAATTAAAAAAGAGAGGACATGCTAAAGGGAAACATGACCCGAGAATGCAGGTAAAGAAGAAAAGTAAAAGTAGTTATCCTGGATTAATGGAAAGGAATATTAAAGGCAGCTCTCAGAAGAGTTTTTTGGCAACAGCCTATTTTAATTCAACAATTAATACTGAGCAACAGCCAGAGTATGTACCCTCTGTGGCCGATGTGACAAATTTGAACATATAAATAGAGGATGGCCATTTCCTTAACACATTCACTGGCTAATGGTATTCAGAAAGTTAAGAATACAAAGAGAAGAAAACAAACTCTATAAATAGATGTCATAGGACGAGTTCTGTTTGCTTCAGTCCCGGGCAGTCCTGTTACATGTCTTGGAACTCTTCTTGTGAGTGAAGTGGAAAGCATTAGCTTTAAATCACTGCAAAACACACACAATTACTTAATCCCACCCTGACGGATCACATACGGCAGTGATACAGTGATCCCTGTGAAATGCTGGCGAATCTCTTTAGTATTTCAAAGGAACAAAAAAAATGCTTGCATCATAATCCGTATTTGTAGGTGATTTATTAGAAATACGAATTGAAGTCAAGCCTTTTAGTGGTCCTCATTTTCTGGTTGGTAAATCTAATGGCAGGATAGACTTTCCAAATGCAATAATATCGATCTGGCCAATGCAGCATCAGTAAATTAAAGTCAGCTTTTAAAAAATCTCTCCATGCCAACTATATTTGAGGCATATACAATGAAAGATTGCAGACAAGATATTTAAGGTCGCATAGAAGAAAGTACAATGGAAATGGCAAAGATTCAAAAGCTTAGAGATGCTACTTGTTTGAAGACAAATCATTTCTCAAAGTGCAAGCCCAAACATTCCAGTCCTACATTTTTTACTAGACAATTGAAGGTTATAGGATGGTGCTGCAGACCCAGGGTCAACATCACCAACGAGATGTAGGTTATGAGGTTTTACTGCAGGGGCAGCTCACAAATGGTCAAGGTTGTAATTTATTTAGTTTGCAGTGTTTTGTGCTAAAACCTCTGCAGCTCTGCACCAGTCCTGTGTTCTCCCTTTTGGCATTCGAGCCAAACAAACAAAGCAATCATTAGTTTAAGGAGAAGAGAGCCATCCCGTATCACAGTGAAGTTCTTTCACACTCCTGTGCAACAGCTGTCTACCTTTAGAAGTCCACACTGAAGGGAAAAAGAGCTCCTTGTATTCTGCCTCAGAAGGGTTATTATTGTCTGGCTGACAGCAAGGAAAAGTTAACTTCAAACGCTGTTTTCTGGGTCTGCCAACTGGGAAGGGAAGACTGGAGGGGTGGTGAACAGGGACCAGTCCATCTAATCCTGACTTTTTGGTAACAATATTCCAAAACTGGATCCATTGAAAATTTTCTTGTATCACAATAAGAAATAGAAAAAAAACATACATATATATACATATACATAAAGCCTAGAGTCTCCAAAATACATCCCAGGACACACTGAAGAAATCAAAATGTCTACAAGTTGTCAGTGCTTTGGGATTCAAGCTTGTCCTGCAATAACACAAAAAGTCTGGAGTGAATGGTTAAATCTAAAGGAAGGTGCAGACACTCCTTATACATACGTCCCAAGCAAAGCAGTCTCAATGAGGGAGTTTTGCTTAATTTGATTTGTTGCAAGTCAGCAGAGACTTTTGATTACTGAATCTGATATTTAGGAAAAAAACACAAACAACCCACAATTAAACAGACAATATAGGAAAATACCTTCTCCCCAGACTCCACTAGAACTCCTGCTCTGTCTCCACATCATTTTTTTTGCCCTGTGTTACACTCAGTCCTGTCAGCGTGGGAATGGGCAGTTCAGGAGGCTGGGTCAGTGCAGAGTGGCTGTTTTCTGCCTTGACTTATTTTCCTCCATTGCTCTTCAGTCCTGAATTGTTTTCTGTTGCTCTAGTGTAAGTCACTCCCAGTCCCTCAGAGTTCCTGCTAAAGCCTGGGTCCTCCATAGTCCAGGGTTGCCATCCACTGTATCCCTGCTCCAACATAGAGTGTCCCCTTCCAAGACCATCTCCTTTCATGTGGCTCTTCCAAGAAAAAGATAATGTCACCATTAATTCTATCTCTAATGAATGGTGTAAGAGTGAGACCTTATCAATGCTGCCATGGAAAAGGGTGTACGAGCTCAAGCCTTTGCAGAGCACAACAGCAGAGTCTCCACGAAGAACCCAGTGTAAAACTGGTTCTCTTCATTCAGCTCTTGACAGATACAATGGCTGTCACTTAAGGTAATCCTTAAAAAAATCTGCAACTGGGAACAAGCCAGATATGAAATTTGCTGTAAACCTTTAAATAGGTTCTATTAACTCAACATGAAAACTCAAAGATACACTGAAAATAGCTCAGAGAATATTTAGACTTGACCCTGGGAATCAATGAGCAAATTTCAGTATTAACCTTGAGTTCGGAAAGCACCTGGATAATGGCAGAACCCTTTGCACCTCAGAGTATTCAATAAACAGATTGTGCCATAACCAGCAATAGAATATAATTGAATAAGTAATTTCCACAACTTAGGGGGACTAATTTAAAATTGCTTTTACCTCATCCTTTCATAATGCAGTCTAGCTGCATATGTCTCAATTTACCTACCACAATCACATATCCTGCTTATGTTAGAGTTGAGTAAACTTGTCTTGGAAGGTGTTAAGAACAATTATTTCTGTGCTACTTTGCTCTTTCCTAACCTGAATCCTTGCATGGATACAGGACAACTATCATTTCACTGTTTATTTATGCAATGTTTCACTGTTTATTTGTGGGGAAAGCACGGGATGAAAGCAAACCACATTATTTTTCTTTTGGTTTTGTATTCCTCAAATCTCTATAAACCAGAAACATGCAAAACTCTCTCATCATAAAACAGAGTAGTGTGGCTATTTAAAAAAAAATAAAATAGGATACGTGCTCCAAGAAAAAGCAGAAATGACAGTGCTATACCATACTAGAGTATGTTTGAGTGCTCTTTGAGAAGGAGAGTTAATAAGTGGTAGGATGAAAATGGTAGGAATTAATACCTGGCTTACCAAAGGAAGGCAGAAGCAAAATAAAAGTGTAGCTCTTGGAAGGATGAAACTAATCAAATCAGTACATAGGGATCAAGAAAAAAATTGTGAAAACACTTGAACACTGATCAAATGTGAGGTTGCAGTGAATTAGACACGTGGCTCTTTCCAGCCTGGGAAATGTGATATGTTTGTACAAGGTGCACCAGGTGTGAAGGACTGGAAGTCTGTGCTTGGTTGTTGATGACACTTGTTCAAAATGCACACAGGGACATTCTCTGATAATTTGTAATTTCTGTGTAAGCGATGGTAGCCTGTACGGTTTTTTTAATCTGTCTTCATCTATTTTTCATTACCTAAGGGAAATCACTCACATGCTTTAAACATTTCGATTGACAGATTGTTTTATTTGTCAGCTGCAGATGCTGTTCTACTTATTTTGCAAGGCCAAAGCACCTTATGAGTTTTAGGTAATGCTGCCAGATCTGTTTAAATCAACACAAACATCCCATGTTGTCCCAAACCAGTCTGTAGACATCCAATAATCACTGAGTTCTTACCATCTCCTGTTCCAGGCACAGGTCTATGCCATTATATCATTACTTAAACCTCTATCAAAACATGATGCTCCATTTCCAGTGTGTTGCTCCTTAAGAAAAGAGAAGACAGTACGTACAGAAAGGCAATTATGCTGCTTAAAATATAAGACACTTAGATACAAAAGGTATCAGCATAGTATGAAATTTAGGCAAAAGAAAACCCCAGCTTAAAAGTGGGCTCTAAGAAACATGGATAGAGAGAGTTAGCTTTACATGTGAAAATTAAGTATATGCATTCAAACACAAGGATGCAATGATGCAGAATCAGCAAGAAAAGTACCACACACAGGTATATCCTAAGGCATATTCTCACTGAAATACTGTCTGAAGACAGAGCTCATTTTCACAGTAATGCAATCACTGTAGCTTCAAATTGTACTCTTTATATTCTATAAATCATAAAAGGATATTTGGCTTTAATATAAGTCTAACCTTGAACCTGGCCTAAAGAAAAGGACACACACTGCCAGCTCTGTCCTAGTGGTCTTTGTTCACAGTGCTTTTCCTCTGCAGAATTATGCTCAATGCTGCCATAAAAAGGGATGCACTGCCTCTACTGCTCTCCCTCCTTTCTGAAACCCTTTGCAAGACTTAATGAAATGAAGGAGTTTTTCCCAAAGCCTCTTGACACTATTGAATATGCAGCTTCTTTCATGCTCTTTAGCTATGTTTGGCATGTTAACTCTAGCTTCCTATTCCTTCTGTAGCTCAAAGGTGACAGAATTACAAGATAATGACACCCTGAGGATTAAGACAGGTATAAACAGACAAAATAAGATACATTTTTTCTGTTTGACCTTTCATTTTTATAGCAAGAAATGAGTAGATGCCTTTTAACCCCTCTCCCCTCCTTCCCATTTAGAACCTCTTTTCGAGCATTCCCCCCTCTCTTCTTTTTTGCCCTTCTTGGAAGATTCTTCTTGTTGATTAAAGACCTAAGAGAGACTGAAACATCACCTGAAATAATTCAAAAAGACCAAAGGTTCATGCAAAAAAAGGTACACACAGTGTTCCAGATCTTGATTCGCAACTCAGCTTGTTCATTTCTTTTTCATGTCAGGCTTTGCTCCAAGTTCATCTTTAATCCAAAACCTTTGCAAACAAAAAAGGTCTCATATGGGCAATTTCAGAATTGATTAAAAGTGAATAGTTTGCAATAGAATGCTCTGTTGTGTAACTCTTTACCACAAGATATTGTTAGGTTTAACTGGATTAAAAAGTGATTGAGTATTCCTGTTACCCATTTAAATGCCCAGTTATAAATATTAAAAAGATATGACAGGGCTGTGAGAAGCTTAAACTGACATGCTTTGGGGCTTAAGCTAATTTTAATGGGGATTTAGCAGAAACCCCCTCTGTGAACAGGTCATTTCACAATACCTTCCCAAAGGTTTTCTTCTGCCTCCTTGTGAAAGCAGCTTATACTCAGCTATCTCAGGGACTGTGTCTCAGGGACAGGTGTTTCACAGGAGACTTGCTGGTTTTATCATCAAATAGCAAGTCTTGGGTATAAAAAAATAGAATGACTATGGCTCTACCAGATGTCAGGGGTCACTTAACAGCAGACCAGAATCAGACAGACAGTGCAGATCAGGGGTGATAAACATTTAGAAGGTTGTTAAAAATACCTGCAGGAACCAAAATGGGGGAAATAGCTTGGGTGGCAAAAGTTGCACTTAATAATAGGAATTGTAATATTGATTTTAAGACTATAGTGGCATGATGTGTTTTGTCAGTGACCCAGGAGGCAAGGAAAGGATGAGGCCTGAGTCACAAAAATTTATGAGAAAGTTAAAGTAGCCTAGACAATGTAAACAAACTTGTTCCATTTGTTCAGAAATTCTGGTAATTGCAGTTTCTGGCTAATCCACAAATAGCTGAAACAAGATGGGAGATGTATGAAGTTGGCTGGGTGTGGCATCACTGTCCAGGGACTGGCTGGGGAGTGGGTATTGAAAAAGTGACTTGTGCATCATAGAATGGTTTGGGTTGGAAGGACCTTAAAGACCATCCGATTCCACCCCTTGCCATGGGCAGGGACACCTTCCCCCCCCCCAGGTTTCTCCAAGCCCCGTCCGACCTGGCCTTGGACATTTTCAGGGATCCAGGGGCAGCCACAGCTTCTCTGCCCAGCCTGTGCCAGGGTCTCACCACCCTCGCAGGGAAGAATTTCTTCCTAATATCCAACCTAAACCCACCTTCTTCCAGTTAAAGCCATTACCCCTTTGTCCTTTCACTACATATGTGATGCTATCACTTGTTTTGTATATTCTTTTCTCATTATTTCCCCTTTCTTTTCTTCCTATTTAATGGTCCTTTTCTCAACCCACAAGTTTTACCCTTTTCCCGTTCTCTCTCCCATCCCACTGTAGGGCAGTGAGTGAGGGATCAGCTGGGCTGTGTTTGGCTGCCTGCTGGGTTAAACCACAACAGGGTCCTTGCATTCTGGCTACGTTATTAGGTACACACTTTTCCAGGGAAATTTTCTGGTCATTTAAACATTCTTTTTTCAGTGCATATTGGGGTAGGGGAGGATTCCATTTAAATATGAACAATAAAGACCATGGTTATTAAACAGAAATTCACCAGCTACGCCCTAAATGTACAGATTCTCAATACAGTGAAAGTACCTGTGAAATTGTGCTGCAGTCACAAGAAAGAAATACCTTTTCATAGCCACTTCAGGAGCTGGTGATAGTCTGGATGGAAAACCAGAGAACTTATAGGTCACAGAAGCATCCCCTGCTAATGATCTGCTGTTAAGTGACCCTGACATCCAATAGGCATCCACAGGATATTTTTCTTTTTGATACAGGAAAAGCTGTGGAACAGTACACTGGACCACAGTGAGCAACACAGCAGTGACAGGACTAACATCACTAAGTTTATCCCTGGTAGCTAAACCTTCTCTAATAATTTTTCCATGATAATAAACTTGCTACTGAAGTTAGAAAGAGGCTGGGTTTAGATACCTCATTGTTTAATTGCAGGATGATAAGGATGTGTAAAGTGTGCAGCAGCCACTAAAGTGTCATTTGAATCAACTAGTCAGGCCCAAAATTCATATCACATTTGTGTTTCTGGGCTTTTCTTGTAAAATATAATGCTTTGTATAACATAAGTAGAAAACCAGGGCCCTGTATTTCTGGTTTCTGTGCATCAGAATGGGGTTTATTATGAAAAACCCCAGTATCAAAGGTAAGCACCAGATATTTATCCATAATGACCACAGGCATTTGGGGGAGGAATAACATAAACCTAGAAACAGAAGGGATTTTACTGATTTTAATTAACTTACCTTCGAAGCCGTAGTCCCAAAACTTAGCTCCACTTCCTCCATGTTTTTGTTTTCTTCACAAGCAGTCTCTGGTTTTGATGTCTTGGTTTTACTCTCTGTAATCACTGCTGAGTGCCTCAACTTGCTGATCATTAGCTCTGTCTCTAACCTTAGTAAATACCTACAAAATATGTAAATAAGCAAAATGATTGTTGCACAGAACATCCTAATGCCTCCACTATCTAAATTATTAATAATTACTTAGCAACATGCAGTTAATGCTTTTTTTTTTCCAGATGTCATTACAGACCTATTCATCCCCTGTTAACAGGGGATCAATGGGCATCACCAGAGTACTGACCAATGATATTCACCAGTTTGTCCAAAATATCAAGTGATTCTTCAAAATGATCATATTATAACAGGACTTTAAGGCAAATAACAGAGGTATTTTGTAATGAAAGTAAAGAAAAGCTCATGTACTTGCAAAAATACCTGATTTTTTTTAAAATTGTACTAATATTTACTAGAAGTTTGAGGACCCAGAAAGAGGCATTATATCATTAAAAAGTTAGATTAATAAAGCTGAAAACCTTGCAGTCAAGAGGAAATTAAATTAGATACTTCAATCTAGCTGAGATTTTCTTAAGGTCACATTTTCTAATGGAAAATCCTTGTCAGCACTGACATGGAACTTGTGTTATTTCTTCATCAATTTGAATTTGCAGCTCTCTGCACAGCATTTTAGGCTGGAAAGTTCAGCTCAGATGTAAGGATTGATTCATTTAGCAATGAGAAAGGCCTGACTCATATCTTGACTAATTGCTCAGTTGCCTTAGTCACTGTGATGAGTGGACAATCTCACTGGTACATCCATGGCACAGTTGGTTCCCCTCTGGACATACCATGCTGTCCAAGAGGAAGGAAGAGACATTTCTGAGTATTGTCACAAGGAAAAGTTGAGGTTTTTAATGTCTCTACAGTTTCTGTAGATGTCACTGGAAGACTTGGTTGAAAGTTTAAACATGAGAAAAATGCCACACACACTTTCTACTTTGGCACTGGCTGGATTATGTTTGCCCAGAGACTTCATGGATACTTCATCATGAACTTGAGATGCTCAAAGTTCAGCTTCTCGTGGCCCTGAGCATCTTGCTCTAAGTGACCTTACAATGAACACGAGGGTGCAGCTACACATCCACAGGAGGCTTCCACCAACCTCAGCAGTCCTCAATGTCTCTTTGGTTCATACATTTCCCCTGGAAGAAAATATTGCAGGTTTTCCTCCCACAGAGCATTTAGCAGTTCTTGGACAGATTACCCTGGAAGAGATGCCAGACAGCACACTGTCACACTCACAAGTGAACAGTTTAACTTCCATTCCTCAGAATCCTTTCCCTACTTTTTGGTGTTTTATGACACCATGATCCCTGCATTTTTGGCTCAACTATGATCCAGTTTTATTAAAAACTCTGGAGGGTATTGCCAACCAAAGTGTTCTCCAACATGCTACTCTGCCACCTTCCTGCTAGTTGTTTAACTGGTATTCAAAAAATGAGCAGGACAATTAATATTTTCTGCTCACATGGGCATTAGATTATTTAAATTTCTGGCTTTGGGAAACACCTAAGTCTCTTTGGTTAGTTTGTTTTATAAAATATATGTAGGTATCTTGTACAGTTTTATGCTTAGTCATGTTTAGAATATTTAACACATTATCTTGTCTCCCACTGAAGAAATTATATTGCTCTGCCTCCATTTCTACTCATTTGCTGCAGTGCTATGAAGCTCATTTTACATACACAGGTATTTCCCACTCAACCAAATAATGATTTAGAGGCATTGTAAATCTCACTTTAAAGACAAGTAAGTAAAATTCAGGAATAGCCATATTCAGCACTGTTTTAATGGATTCCGCTTACATAAACCAGCAATATCTACTGGGGAAAGTTAGGGTTTTTTAAACACAAAGGCACCTTTAATATTTAATATAATTATTGTCTGAACTGCTTAAATTCTTAATAACAGTATTTACATGTAAATCCCTTTCATAAAGCTTGAGCTGCAATTTAAACAAGTCTACAAATTGCATGTGGTCCCAGCCTTGGCTTCTTATGTTTAACAAAAGGAAGACCAAAAGTCACCCCAATATATTTTTTGGGGTTGTTTTGTGCTGTTTTTAAAAGAAGATTGGAGGCTGCAGTCTCATGTAGCCTGATGGATTTTCTTTCTATTCTGATATCCCTCTACTGAGAAGAAACCACAACAGCATAAACAAAAAACCCCCATCAAAACCCAACTTACTTCTGCAAACAGAATCTATGAGCAGGGCTCACAAGTCAGCAGCTGTAATTATTCTGATAACAGCCATCATTTCATCATGCTCGTGTCTCTTATATTCTCTTGAAATCAAGCTCTTGGGATAGTCCTGCCTTGTTCTGTTTCACTTACGCATCTTCGCCCACATTGCAGCTGAAATACAGCTGCCAGGTTTTATCACAGTTTGCACATATTCTCTAAACTCTCTAGAAAGGATATCTACACCTAATCCAACATCAAGAAATCTTCATGAAAAGCTGGTTGAGGAAAAAAAAAGAAAAATAATATGCGAGCAATATTTTATCACAGAAAAACTCTGATAAACATGGACTTTCCAAACCAGTGTCAATTTCAGAAAAATTTTGTTTTAAAATAAAATCAGGTAACATTACATTAGAACAAACCATTTTAAATTCCCAGGAGCAAAATGCCTCAATTTTTGTTTAGAATTTATTTTTGACTGTTAGGATTATAATATAAAGAGGGATACTTAAGATTCACCTCCATCTACCCCTACTATAATGCTTCAATCAAACACAAATGGTCAGCTTTTTCCCCTCTGACAAAAAGCAATCTCATAAAGACATCATGCTGGCAGATTACTTCTAATGGGGATGCAGACAAGTTTGCAAAGCCCAAAGTCTGTCACAGCATGAAATTCTCTCCACTGCACAAATAACCATCCCTCAAATATGGGGCTGCCTTTCAGTCAATTGTGGATGCTGCTCTTCCCTCCTTTCTTACTCAGCTCATGGCCCTTTCACAAACTCTTGCAAGTTCATCACTAAATTGCTCCATAGCTGTACGTCAATGCCACTGACACAACGCTGGTGCTGAATATCCAAAATACAGGGATGCATTCCAAAGATCTGAGTACATAAAATACCAAAGCTAACCAAGAACTTATTTTAATTTTTTTTTTAAGTTGCATGTATGGGGAAGAAGAAAAACATGGTAGGAGA
The DNA here is from genome assembly GCA_013396655.1 of Campylorhamphus procurvoides. Lineage (NCBI taxonomy): Eukaryota > Metazoa > Chordata > Aves > Passeriformes > Dendrocolaptidae > Campylorhamphus > Campylorhamphus procurvoides. The sequence goes on from WBMV01007727.1 coordinate 187,576, forward strand.
CACTAAGGTTGTGTGGATAGTTTCCTTTTTTAAGTTCCAAAACACAGATTTCCTCCATGAGCACATGCATTCCTATCACGTGAACAGTCAGTGGCATCACTTTGCACCTGGATGAAGTGATTTGGTCCTGGAGTCAGACCTGGATGAATCAAAGAGGTAAGTCTTGTACAGTGTATTCCCATTTTCTAATAACATTCCTTGGACATTTCTGCAGCTACAAGAATGTATATGCCCAAATTCAGTATTTTACAGGCACTTAGAGTAAAAAACCCCTTAAACTTACCCAAACCAAAGCACAACCCTTGAATTTATCCAGAAGGTCCATAGACTCAGCACTGTAAAACTTTCTTCATTCACAGTGTGAGAAGACTGAACCCTTTGCTGATACCAACACCAGCAAAAGCCTATTTCTTGAGTGTCCTTGTCATTTCGTAACTAAAATATGATTTGAGAATTATTGGTGCCAAAAATCCACTAGGGAAACTACATTAGTACCACTCACTACTGCCCTGTCCATTCATATACATGCAAGTATTCCTCATTTGTAGCACCCCTTTTTTAATTATTTTTAATTTATGTTTTAAATAGCTCAAAAGAGGCAGCTTTCATCCACTTTCTTCTCTCACAGAAAGGCCAGTAATTGTGCTATTTCTGCTCTATTCTCACTCTAGTCACTTCTGCTCTGAGCATCTGTGTCTCATCTTGTCTGTTTAGATTTTCATATTTCTGAAAGCAGGGTCCATTCCTCACTTTATATCGAATTTTAAGAGATTAAGAATCTGGTATTCTCTAGGTAACTTGATAACTTGCCCCGTGCTTCCTTGAACCACAAATTCAATATTAAATATTCAACCAGCCAACATAAAACACAAACAAGGTGAGTTCACCAAAACTATGAGCTTAAGACAATTATGAAAACTGCACAAAACAAAGCATTCTATTAATAGCACCATCAGAAATAAAGATGCAGTACCTGGAAAAAACCCCTGCAGTTTAAATATCCAAATAGGGTCTGACACAGCAGCAAAATATCAGCCAAATAAGCAACAAGGAACTAATTTGTTAGCCATGCTTAGCCTACCGAAAGGATGATTGATGACAAGCAGTATTGCCAGTTGCTTACATTGAATACCACAAGGCTAAACCCTTGCAGCTCCACATTTTTAGGTTTTTATTTTATATTTATGCTTGTTAAAGTGACATTTCAGACATACAGCTGAATGCAATATTAAGATTTTCAACTCACTTTGCAGCGCACGAGAAAAATCCTTCAGAAATTTTGTTTCTATGCTGGTATCATCCTTCCTCTTCTTTTAGTTGTTTAAGAGCTGTGGCTGAACCTCAGGCGCCCAAATAAGTTCTAGATAGACAGGAAAAACACTTCTTCACTACTGTGGTTTGCCTTTGATTGCACCATCCACTTTTGGTTTAATTGTCACTCAGCGGTGATCAAAAGCATTCCTCAAGAAGAAGGATTATTAAGAACTATTTAACCACAGTAAGGTTCACTTCAGGAATGGGAAAGTATATTCAAACTCTAATACTTCAAATAACTTCAGTTCATTCTAGGGAATTCATGCTTTCCCTTTTATTCTCATAATTATGTGGAAGTAAACCAGGTTAGCACAGGCATTTTTAGGCCTTTGTGATTCACATTCTGTCCAAAAATCTTTGACAAATTTGAATTCATAACATCTCCATGGACCGCAGTGACATATGTGCTCTGAGTCCTCCACAAGCTATTATGCCAGGTCAAGATATCCCTCTTCCCACTGCACAGTTCTGTGGACTTTTGTCACCTTCATCTGTCCTTTAGCTCATCTTTGTCTAATTGGGTTGTAAATACCTTATTCGTAACACTGAGCTGGGTGCTCTTCTACCTCATTACAAGCCAGTTCCTGTGTCTGGATGTCAATCCTCTCCAGGTAGAGCAAAGACCACTGTAGCCACTTTCAGATCCTTTCAGCAGTTCCACTTTATGTCTGTAGGGAAAAATGTGCATGTCCTGAAGATACTGTGGGGTTTTCTGTTGAGGAAATTATATCTTGTGAGTGGAGGGACACAGATGACCAGGTGTTTGTGATGCTGCTCTGTGCAGCTACTTCCTCACTGAAACTTGGCCAGGATCCTGATCTGATTGCCAGAACCTTTTAAGAGAACAATTCTACTTTCCTGGGAAACTGGGCTTTTCTGAAATTATGATCTTGTTGCCTGGTGTAGGGCAGGTCATGCTGGAATGAGAGAGAACTTCTGCTGTAAGTGGATCAAACAAAACTTTCTAAGCCAGAAGGAATGAAAGCAACCTCTGAGCTCACACCATTAAGAGTCAAATGAAAAGCATGACCATGATTTCCTGCAAGTTCAGCAGTTCCCTCAAATCCTTTCATTTACAAAGAGCAGAGCAATCCCCCAGCCTGGGAGATTGGATTCAGTAGGAAGTGAGGGAGAGAGAACATGGGCATTGTTTACTTAATGGACCAGGCTCAGGTCCTCCAGTGATAAGGGCATAAAGGTAGAGAGATTGTTTGAGAGCCTGTCAGTCCTAATCCATCAGCCATGGCAGAGCTATTGTTGAGAAAATAAACAATTACAGCCCAGATTGGTAAGGTGAAGTCATGACTTTCCATCCCTCCTTCCCAGAGCTCACCACTGGTCTCAGAATCACAGAGTTGTTTATGTTGGAAAGGACCATTAAGATAAAGTCCAACCATTCCCTCAGCACTGCCAAGGCCACCAATAAACTCTGTCCCCAAGTGCCATGTCCATGCAGGAATTTGCAGTTTACCCTGCAGAGTAAACTTGTGGATTTAATGAAACCGCTATGCACCAAAAATTACCTGAGAAGACAAGAACTAGCAAGTCAATAACTGAGGTAACATCATGAAACATTTAATAGAACTGAACATATTTGGAGGCTTCCAAGAGTGCCCATGCTGACCCATGCACCTTTTGGATCAGCAAAGTAACTCCAAAGCCTGCACTGTTGCCAAGTTTTGAACTATTTTCCACTGAAACCTGCCCACTTCAGTGATGAGGCTGCCCTATTTTCGTTGGAAAAATGAAAATTATTACTGAAACGAGCATTCATATTTTAGTAGAAGTGATATTTTAGGAAAACTCAGCAATAATAGAGTAAAATCTGATTACAAGTTGCAGGATGCATTAATATATTCTATAAGCAGCCAAAAAGTAAAACATATGATAATGCAGATTAAGATTTTAGAGCCACCTTGCAAAAAACAGACAGAAGAAAATCTGAATTATTCTGAAAAAAATCCAAGCTCTTTATGAGAAGCACACTCCTTCTGAAAAAAATCAAGAGGATTATCTGTGATCCAGCCCTGTTCTGTTACATATACCATTTGCACACGTACAATAGCAAAAGAGGCATTTTCTGCCCTGATAACCTCTCTAAAAGGTGGAAGACAGAGTTTTTCCCCAAGGCAAGAGAAAGGAGTAGTAGTGCACTGGCCTAATGAAGTCAGACAATGAGACTGTCCCCCTGTCACAGTCAGGAACAGATACAAGGCCTGAGGTTTACAAGGGCCACAATTTAGCATTAATTAATAATATCATGATTTAAGAAGATTCCCTTCTCATACTTGTATTTTAAAAGATAGAACATGTATATGCATTTTTTGCTTTGTCACTTATGGAAAGAAGAATGAAATATTGCCAGAAAAAAGCAAATTTTTTTTGATAATCATCTACAGAACCTGATTGGCTCAAGCTCCTTCCCCATCTCATGCCCCCAATCTGCCCAGTACAAACAGGATGGAGTTTGGTACCGGCAAACAAATAATGATATAAATAAACTCTCAGAAAAAAAAGTGAAAGCTGTAACAATCAGAAAAAAAGGTATTGCTAAGCTGCTCCTTCGTAGAAAGGCAAAAACATTTCTAGACTTCATTGTAGCGATGTTAGTTAAAAAAAAAGCCCAAAATTTGTACAGAAATACAATTTTCTGCAGAATGAAAAGAAAGAAAAAAAGAAAGAAAAAGTCAGCAAGTAGATGAAATGCAATGACCAGTGTTTAAGAAAGCAAGTGTGGTCCATATGAGCCACTGTTTTCCATCAGACAGAACTGTAACTTACCTCTGGCAACCTGACCCATAACACACCGATGTGCAACATCACTAGCAAACAGGCTCAACTTTCAGAGCTAACATATACATCAATAACTCCATATCCACTCAGGAAGACAATATTTCTTCTTTAACTTCAATTTATATTGGATTAAAGTCCCAAGTCCCGAGTATTTAGGTTTCCTCACTGAAATCTTCAGCTGTAATTTTTTCCCCTTGAGAGATTTTTATCAGTCAAAAGCTTAGGGGACGAATTATGTGCCTCTCCAGACATGTTTTGAGCAATTCAACCATACTGCATTACCTTGTGTAAAAGCCTGAAGTAGAAACTTCAGCTCATGGAACATGTAGCTGAATCTGAACCTCAAACCTCCAACTCATGATTGCTGCTCTTCAGCTTTATGTCAAAGCTTTTCCCAGTTAGCACTCCATTAGGCTGCATGCCTGAAGAAACATTACATTTATATCATTGTGCTGAGGCTTTCAGTCACTCTGGTGACTGTGCTGACAATATATCATGTCTGAGAGCAAAGAATGCCTCAAACCACAACACTCTAACTTTGGAAATGGGATTTGAATATCCAAATATATGGCAGACTTTGACAACTTCTGAAATGCAGTAGTTTTGAAGTGAGGTTGTATCTTTAAAAAGAAATTAAAATACCACCCTGGAGTTGCACCAGATGAATCAGAACTATCCAGTTTCTCAACTCCAGGAGAAGCAAGACAGTGAATTCAGCAAGCTTTGGATCAACAAAAAATATTGTTCTGATTGTTGACTGTCCTGGTTTCTGCTTAAACCATGACAGTGACCCACAATAAGGCTTAAAAGTAACTTTTCTCTTTGAATTGCAGACTTATAGAATGGTTTGGGTTAGAAAGGGATCATCCAGTTCCACCCCTCCTGCCATGGGCAGGGACACCTTCCACTAGCCCAGGTTGCTCTAAGCCCCGTCCAACCTGGCTTTGGTCACTTCCAGGGTTGGGGCATCTACAAAATATTAATCACTGTGAAGGAATCCAAGTATAATCTTAGTACTTCTGTGTTTTGCAGGTACAGGTCTGATGTGAATGAAAACAGCTCAGACTTCCCCTTGCCCCTTCATCCAGGCAATCCTAAGGGCTGCACATGGATGTGGAGTTGTATGTGGGGAACACCACAGGTGAGATGACAAGGTAGGACCTCTCATCTGCCCAAGCCAATCTAATGGTGTCTTATCACCACCTGCCTCCACACTTTTGCCACAGCACAACCACATCCCTGTTTAGCACAGGGCATCACTCAGGAACCTAAATCTGGCACAGGGAGCTGTGCTGGTTGGAGACTTGCTGTAGGGCTGAGTTTAAGACCGTGGAGGTGACAGAATTCCTGCAAGGCAGTGGGACCTACAGCAGGTCAGAGCAAAAAAACTTCCTTTCCTTTCCCTCCAGGAATACCCATGCTGTATCCTTGCAGCCAGGCACACACACTCCAAAACAACCCCCAGCTAATTCTGCAGCTGAGTACAATGCAGAATGAACAGAAAGCCAGCATGTATTATAGCATTTAGGCAGAATGTTTGCTTAATTTTTCAGAGATAGCCTCCACAGTGTCCTGACCATATTCAGGATTTAGAAAAACAACACTTCTCTAATAAATCCACATTAGTTTTATATGGACACAGAACAAAGGAGCAGGATATGCAAAATTGTATGAGAGAATTCAGAGAAGAGATTTATAGCAGGATTTAACCTTTTGCAATAGGAATGCTTGTTGAATAAACATGCCTGATGCTCATCACTTTTGGGGATGAGACAGACATTTATGCAGAGTGCATGCAAAGATTCCAGTCTATTAAGCTGTATTAAAACATCATGTCCCATGTACTCAAAAAAACCCAAAATTGAAGCAGTGTTTGCAGGAATCTGAGATTTCCATATAAGTTTAGTCTCATGTAGATAGTAAGTAATGAAACTTCTGTGTTAAGTATATTTATAGAGCATATTTATGATTACAGTACCTCCTTCACACATCTGTTTAATTTAAAAATACCTATTTTAAAAAAAAATGTCTTCAGAGAAAATTATATGTGCCCTTTCTTTTTCATGGATTTCCACAAGCAAAAGGCTTTTTGCCCTAATTTGCACTGTAATAAACATTTATCGCAACAAAGGCAATGCCCTTTACCCATCCTTGGCTTTAACTACCATGGCAGAAGATTTGGCCAATGTGCATTATTTTCTTCATCTGCCTGAGGCTTTGGAAGTCAACTCAAGAAATCTGCCTTTTTGTTGAATTATTTCTCAAAATTCAGATCCCTGTTACTCAGCCAGCTAACAAACCCTTCATTGCTTTATAAAGCACACAGGTAAATATTAGGTAATTATGAAACTCTAATGAGGTACACAACAAGTTTGGTCCAATTTCTTGCTGATGAATGCCTTGTCAAGACATGAACCTGCTAATTTTTAGAAGGATTCTTCATTTCACGAGAAAAATCCCCTCCCTGTGCCAAGCCAAAGATGAAAATGTTGCAGAACTAGTTTTACAATGGTACATAAATATGGTCCAGATCTATTCTGGAACATAGAACTGAAAAATAATTTTCTAGCAGAGTATTGAGGCCAAAAACTACTGTTATGCAGTATTTCTCTGAGTTTTTCATGTAAAATGTTAGGGTTTTTTTACTTTTATTGAAGCCACATGTAGAAGTTGTTGGACTAGGGTTGTTTCTTTTATTATGCTTAATTTTTCTCTCTTGACAGTCTTTTAGCTTTCAGAAAATTAAGAAGTAATTCTAGTGTATGCATATATATAAAATGGAAAGAGATAAAGAAAAAGAACATTAAAATCCTAGTCATACCTTTCAACCTTTGTAAACCACCACACAAATTTTAACTTCCATATTTTATATTCAGAATTATGAAATTAAAAAAAAAACAGAATCAAATTTCAAAATTTTGCTATCCTTTGCATACCAAGAAGCAGATTTCATTACCTTGCTGGTAGGGAATTGATTTCTTAAGATGATAAAATAAAATACTGTACAACATTTTGCCATTGCACAGGTTGCTTCGTGACCCAGCACAGATCCAGCCCTTGAGTACAGAACCTTGAGGCCCACATTAAGTACTACACAGGAGGGGAAAAAGGATTTATCATGACATATAGCAATTGCAATGTACTGCTGCAAACATCTTTGAACCACTTGTATCTAGTATAAATTATAAATAACTTTATCACAAAACCTGGAGCCTTATTGCATCCCACACAGTTTGGTTTCCCACCTGGTAGATAATTCACTCAATAAGGTATAAAAGTACCTGGAGGGAAAAATAATAATGTAATGCAGGCTAGTCAATAAGAAAGTTTGAAGCATAAGGCTATCAGGATGTTACATTTAACAGTATAGCAATGATTCTCCCCAGTTTAAAAAAAAACAACACTAATTCAGTTTTTAATCTCAAATAACCATGTCAGACTGTAAAATCAAATAGTGATAATACAGCACCACATCAGAAATTACCATGTCAGACCTCATAACCAAAATTACTGCAATTTTTTTTTTTTTTCACTTTTGTGTAATAGCAAAGACCCTAATTCAGACAAGGACACACAGGTTAGCCCTTGTCACATCCAGCAATTTGCAGGATTCTGCTAAAAAATCCCAAATTATCTAATCCAAGGCACTTCTGGAGAAGTACAGGGAGAGCAAGGCAGCTGTCCACTTTTACAACACAGGTTGTTCCCAAATTGGTCAGTGGCAGCAGTTGTGTTAAGTGATTTTAAAACCAAACCAAACCAAACCAAACCAAACCAAAACGAAACAAAAACAAACAAAAAAAATCCCCACCAAACCAACCAGATATAGAAATCAACAAAACCCACACAAAATTCCCCCAAGAAAAAAACCCACAATAACGAAAGAAACCCCAAACAAACCCCACAAGACACATCACACTACACATACTAAACGTCTCCCCAAAACCAAATAAACCACACCACAATCCACAGATGCATCTCAGGAATTAGAATTCATGGTCAGCCCCGACTGTGGGATCTCGTATGAAGAGAATTCCACCAGATGTTTGATGAAGAGGGTTTATCCTGCTTTGCGGTTTGGGACCAGTGGGATTCCTGGAAGTTGCTGCAACCAGCTCGTGGGTATCTCCCACAGAGGTGGCATTCCACCCCTGGCCTCTGTGAAGCACAGATTTAAGAACTATCTGAATAAACAAGCTTCACTTTCAGTACCCTCACAACCTTAGTATAAACACAGACCTGCTTGCACAGCCTCTGCACCCAGCAAACCACCAAACTCCACCCCTGGGCGATGCCTGGTCTCAGTGTTGCCCCTCCAGCTCCATTCAAGGACAGCATAGCCCGAGGAAAGTCAGTGTTGGAGGAGGAGAAAAGTATGAGAGGCCAGGAGAACTTGTTATGAGCTGACCATCCCCCTCTATTGCCCCTTTTTTGCTTGAAGTGGGGCTGGAGTGAAGTTACGCCTGGGAGAGGAAAAGCAGTGGCTTTGTTTTTGTTTCTCACTACCCAAATCCAGTTTAATTTGCAACAAATAGAAGCATAGAAAGCTGTAGGTTGGAAAGGAGCTTTAAGATCATCAAATCCAATGATAACCTCACTCAGCCAATTCCATCACTAAACCAAGTCCACAGGGGTCACATTTACATGTCTTTTAAATATCTCCAGGGATGGTGACTCAGTCACTTCCCAGGTCAGAGCATTCCAAAGCTTGAGCCCATTTGGCCAATGAAGTAAAGAATGTCCCTCTATTTATCTCAGATCATAAGATTTCTCATCCTATTTTCTTCCCTGTGCTGCTGAGGAGGAAGGCATAAGTGAGAAGCTGGGTGGGAATTTGGCCCTTACTCTGGTTAACTCATCACAAGAGTATGTGTGTTGTCTGCAAAAAGGAGTCCACAACAAGAAGGCAAGTTAAAAAACACAACAATTAAATGAGGATTTTAAGAACACAAAGCACAGTGCTAGGCTGATGATTTGTTGCCCACTAAGCAGACAGGGAAAATGTTCCTTGTCTGAGTGAAGTAGCTAGCACATGTATTTTATGCAATTCTAAATATAACATTACAGCTAATCTGTGTAATTTACAACACCAAGATAGCTTTACTTGCTTCTGTTGTCTGGCGTATTAAAACATATAACTGTAATAAAATAATATCTATAGGGGTGCCATGGTTTAACCTCAGCAAGTAAAGCCCACACAGCCACTTGATCACTCCTCCATGATGGGATGGAGGAGATAATCAGAAAAGTGAGAGAACTCAGGGATTGAAAGACAGTTTAATAGATAAAGCAAAAGTCATGCATGCAAGTAAGGCAAAGCAAGGAATTCATTGCCACTTCCCATGGGCAGGCAGGTGTTCAGCCATTTCTAGCAATGCTGGGCTTCATCAAATGTAATGGTGGCTTGGGAAGACTAACATCATCACTCCAAACACCCCCCTTTTCTTCCTGCTTTCCTGGCTTTATGTGCTGAGCATGATGCCATTTGGTTTGGGATATCCCTTGGGTCAGTGGGGGACAGCTGTCCCTCCTCTGTCCCCTCCCAATGTTTTGTGCACCCCCAGTCTCCTCCTTAGTGGAGTGGGATGAGTAATAGGAAAGGTCTTGGTTCAGTGTAAGCTCTGCTCAGCCATAAGGAAAACATTCCTGTATTATTAACACTGTTTCAGCACAAATCCAAAACATAACCAGACACTGTGAAGAAAATTAACTCAGTCAAAACCAGCAGAGGGGGTTAATATTCCTAACAGCAATATTATTGCAGCAATTTGAGAGCAGAAAACATGTCGAAGTTTCATGATATTTAAATGCCACCTTCTCAGAAATTAAATCTGATCCTATTAATAAATAAGAGGGGCAAAATAGAGTAAAAGTGTTTACTTAGACTTTTCTTCAGGGATCAGATGTATAATGTGAGAAAAATTATGGGACTGGTGTTGGACTTGGAAAATGTGGGATTAAGTCTATTATGTTTGCAATTTATAGAAGTCCTGTAGGTCTTATTAATTCTCATAACTGAGATTTATAAGAGAGGGAACTGTTTAACAAGGGCACTTCTGCTCTTGCCCAATATGGACAAGCACCTCAGGTTTCTCCAGGTGACATGTCAAAAATGCCAGGGTTAATGTCCTGGGACACGCAGTGATGCTCTGTGTGGGAGGAAGCCATGAACTGCCTCATGCTGCTCATAACAACTGCTGGGGCAGGAACATCTCCAGTGCAGAGCAGACTGGAATGCTCTGGGATCCCAACTGGAAAGATCAGGGGGTTGCAGATATTGGTGTCATGCACTGTAGCATGGACACTAAGGAACAGTGCAACAGAAAAACCAGAAATTAGTGCATGGCAGAACACCAGTAATTGGCTAAGAGCAGCTCAAAGAGGTGGTCACACATATCCTCAGCTTCAGGTGTCACTCACCTCATTAGAGGAATTTGGGTGGATTGAATGTAACTTTCAGCAAAACTAAGGAAATCTGAAATTGAGGTGTTGCAAGGACACGTGATCATCTCAGCTTTCCTTTTAAAAGTGTTGGTCATATGTTTGCCTTGATTAGCAATAAATTAAGCAAAATTCCATGACTTGAGGCCATTCTGCCTGCAGCAGTGATCTCCCAAAGAGGCTGGGATGTGTTCAATATCTGCCAATGCTGCTCAGTAAAAGAAATGGGGAAAGCATGTGAAAACTGAGGCAGACCTAAAGTCTTCCAGAATCAGACTTCTCCATTAAATCACTGGTGTCCTCACCTGGTACTTAAGGAAGTGCAGTGAGAATACGGTTCCACTGGTTCAGCCAGAATAGAACAGAGCAATGTGTGTCTTTCATCTGTTCCCTAGAAAATGACTAAGTGGGTTTGACCCATGAATAATTAATAAGTGTGCCCAAAATGATGTGTTGTTTATTTTTTTCCCAGAACTATGAGTTGTCTCAGCATCTAATTTGGGGTGCAGGAAAAGAAGAGTATGGAATATGGGACAGAGAGCAATGAGTCAGGAAAAAAAGATTAAAATCTCATTTACTAGGAGGATTCCTGATTTTTTATTGATAAAAAGAGAAATACTGTCTTACTGGCCTTTGACACAAGCCTTGTAGACAAAGAAAAAACTGGTCTTTACCCATAAAGGCTGAGCTCAGGGGTCTGTGGTCACCTAAAAGTCATTACAGAAAGGACTCTTGTCCCCTCCTGCCTTGCAGAATCCTTAGCAAGGAGCCACAAGCAGGCTACTGGCATCCTGAGAACAAATGTTATCTGAAAGGCAAGCAGTGCTGAAGAAATCTTTTTCTTGTCTTCCACATTGCAGTGCCCCTGTCAGCACTTGTCCTTAGCCAAGAAAAGAATCCCACTCAATTCTTTGTCCAGTGTTGCCTAGGAATGAGGGCTGACTGCCCAAGGGCTGAGGCAGTGGGCCTGCTGGAAGCAATAAAGGACTCTGATCCTGAGCACACTCCTTAGCTATTTGTCCCTGGACCCCATGCTTTTCTTACAATTGACTTCAAGCCACAAGCTCTGGGCTCTGTCAGACCTTGATCTCTACTGGAGCTGGCTTTGGAGAATGTCCAAAACTGGTTTGGAAAAGTCTTTTTCAAACATATCTCTGTGCTGAATACATAAATCATGCCAAAATGCTGCGTCTTCTTGAACTCCTCTGATTTCAGACAGGAGAGGTATGACCCTGGTTCTTATGAGACTGAAAGACAGCTCTCATTTCATAAAAGCTTGAAGTATTTTGTTTTTGAGTTTTAAGAGAAGCCACTCAGCCTCTCTCCCTTTATAGCTGCTCTAATGAATTTACAGTGCTTGTGACAGCATAGATTAGAATTGGCTTATTTAGTCTTGGCTTATTTGCTTCCCAACCCAGTTGTGTGAGGGAGGCAAACAAAGAGCAGAGCAAACCTCAGCTTCCCTCAAACCTACTGGGCTTTCAAGTGACAGTTTTATACATTATGATTTCCTGAAAGCTCTACACGTGTTTTCATGTGTCATTTCTGAGACTGCCCAAGAAGAAATGAAACTCCAAGCACACCAATCTGTGCTTTGTTCCTTGTACTCAGCAGTGTCAGAAGTGGGGTACCAACCTGAGGCCAGGGCCAGAAAGGTGAGAGAAGAACTCCCACTGGAAGTCAAACAGCTTTAGAGGTCCTATGGCTCAGCTATTTGCTGGAACTACATTCTCACAAACTAAATCTTGTTTAATCTGGTCTGTCCCATCTGGATGTGGCCTTGTCATTATGAAAAACACCCCAGATCCCTCCAGTCATGGATGAAAATTCTACAAAAGTGTGGTTGGAGCAGCAACAATATTTTTTTTCCTTTTCCAAAAGTCATAATCATCCCATGGAAGGTGCAGATGTTTCTAGGAGTGCCAGGAGAAGATGCTTTCACAAAACAATTGACGAAACCCTCCGGGTTCAGCAACAGGATGCAAGTCTGATGTAAGTTTTGTCACAGAAACTTTCTTCAACCGTTGTAATTTTTCTCTTTCTATTTATTGAACTACAGTGAGATTACTAGTTACAATGCTCTGATCCAAAACCCCTTTGAGTGCAGACACCTGAATCTGCCTTCTCTTTCCCATCTGGTGACACAACATTCCTTCTTGGAGCTTCTGCTCACTTGGAATAGATTCTGGTCAGTGTGAAAATTATTTTGTTTTCTTTAGAATCTCTGCTGTTTCAAGTATTGTTTTTTAATTATTCTTTTAAGGTGTTTGCTTTTATAGGATAAATAAATCAAATAAAAGCAAAATGGAGTACAGCATAGAGGTTGTAAGAACAAAGCATCCAAACAATCTTCCATTCTCATTTTTTTCCTTTTTACTAAATTAAGATCAGAGAATGGCAGAATGCCCTGAAGTACAAAGACAAAAGGGGTAACTCTGTGTGTGCAAATTTGTGTCACAGAATTTGGAAAGTCGTTTAGAAATATTTGTAAGAGTTCTCCAAATGAGGATTAGATCCAGAAGCATTATAATATTTAAATATTGATATTTCTAGGTAGACATAGGTGGCAAGATGCTCAGAAGCATACAGAGTTTGTTCTTTTGCCTGCTTTCAAGAAAATACTAAAGGCAAATTTGTCAGGATAAAAAGATATTAATTTCTGTGTTTACATTAAATAATGCAAAATGTCAGTATTTCTGCTCTTTATCTGTGAGTATAAAATATAGAGTTGATTTTATTTTATTTTATTTTAAAGATACTATAAAACATGAAACAAGGCTCTCGTTTACAAAACCCACCACATTAATAGACCAATTCTTAAGTGTGGGCATTCCTGTTGATCTTATTCAAAGCATTGAACCATGTTAGATTCTTGCTAGAGGAATGTTTTTCTCCTGTGGTCTGATACAGAACCTAATCTTGACTCATTTGATCACTAGCTGCTGATATTGCTTACAATTTTTATTACCTTTGCTGTGAGCTCCTCGTTGATTTAGACAGAGAGTTAATTGAGGCAGAAACATCCAGGTCTGGGATAAAATAATGAGCCACGGAAAAACCTTCTATATAAGAGAAATACAACTGAAAATGGGTCACGCTAACAAAAATAGATTGACCACATTAACCTAATTTTTTACCTTCACCATAGTCTTCCCAGTCTTTCCAGAACATAAAATTCCAGTATTAGTAGTCTTTACAATTCTATTTTATGTTTTTCTTCTCACCACATATTATGTGACAGTTTTACTCAATTTTTTTTTCCTTTGGAGAAATGCAAAATTGCAGAGGGTATGGGCTGTATATTTGAATTGCTCTAGGTAGTATGGCAGACAGTCAGAATTCTGTTAAACACTGACAATTTCTGAAACAACAAAAGAAGCAAACTTCATGACAAATACAGATCCGATAAGTAGAACTGAAGTTGCATTAAAATTTAATTAGTCCATTCAGCCATACTCTTCACACTCCATTCCTTATCTTCGTGGGCTAAATCAGATGTTAATGCACATATACTTTTGACAGATTTTGATAACTTTGCTGCTTTTTAGAGATTAAATCTGACAAGCCAGCAGACCCATTCTATGGCTGGGAATATGGAGGTGGCAATAACAGGAATTATTTTAGGCAGGAGAAGCCACGTTAATATTGAAGAGCAGTTTTCAAATAAAGCAGAAATTAGTGAAGTGCACAAAGAAATTCTTTAAAGTCTCAAAGCATTGCCTCTTCGCCATTTCAATAAAATCATAGTAAATTTCTATGAAGAGTTTAATGACAGAACCATTTGCTGTTGCAGTGGCTGTAAAGAAAAATGACTTAATGAACACGAAGACATAACGAAGTGTAGCTGTTAATATAAAAGCCTGTTTTTCCCAGGCCAGAGAATCTGAGTTTTGTTTACTAACATTACAATTTATAAACTCTCGAACAACCTTATGTAGTGGTTTTAGTTTACCNTATTAGAAATAAATAATTACACTGAAGAACAATTCCATTAATTTCCTGAAATAAGGCTGCAAAGCTGAATGCACAAAACCTGAGGAATATTACGATTAATATGGTCTGAAGTTTTGTTCCTATAATTTTCCTAAAGCTGTTACTCACTCCATAAACTGAAAATAAAAATTGCATTATGTGGAGAAACACTAAGGAGTAGTCAGTAGGGGTAGGAGCTGTGTAGATCCATGTGGTTATTTATCCTCCACCTGATACCCTCAGACTGAAATCTGCTTTGGCAGGGTAGCTTTCAAATGATTAGTGGTAAGATGGGATAATTTCTGAATTCTTCTGCACCCTGGTTCTCTCTCATAATTCTCCTCTCTTGCTATTCTACTACCTAAGCAGGATTTAAAGGAAGCCCTTAGTTGTGAATTAAAACTTAAAACTCCCCAGAAACTGTCTGAAAGGAGGTCATGGCAAGGTCAGGGTTGTCCTCTTTTCCCAGACAACCAGTGACAGGGTGAGGGGAAATGGCCTCAAGCTGTGCCAGGGGAGCTTCAGGCTGGACATCAGCAAGAATTTTTTCACTGAAAGGGTGATGAAGTGTTGGAACAGGCTGTGCAGGGAGGTGGAGTCACCACCCCTGGAAATGCTTGGGAAATGGCTGGATGTGGTGCTTAGTGATAGGGTTTAGTTGGCATGATGATGGACTCGATGATCTTGGTGGTATTTTCCAGCCTTGATTCTATTCTATGATTCTATGAGAAGAAATCTTTGTTCAGAAACACAGGGCTGTTCTGGCTAAAATTTTGCAAAACATTTTTAGCCCAACGTGGGTATTTATCATGTAAAAAGGCCAGTTTGAGTATTTTAAGCTGGTCAACCAAAGTTTCTTCTAGCAAAAATGTAGATCTTGGTTTTCGTAGATAACCTTGATAATGCTATAGTTATGATAGTGGAGAACAGGTCAGATTGCAGAAGATAATACTGGTCCTCGAGACATCCCACTGCCCTGCCCAGTGTTCAGCAGTCACTGAAATTGCAGCCTTTTGTTACATTAATTTGTTAATGGTAAAAGGAAGCATTAATTACTGGCTAAGAGCTCTGTTATACACTTTTTAAGAGGTCTAATTGAAAGCACATAAAATTCAACAGAAAAGCTGGAAATCACTTTGTTGTACATTTTCAGAGAAGGAGAAGAAGCACGTCCCTGTACAGCCTGGAGAGAACCCTGAACTCCTTAGCCCACATGAGCAATTAGGAGAGAAAGTACTTTGTATTTCTAGTAAAATATCTCCTCCTGACCAATCCCACTCAATCACATTCTCCTTTTGCAAGCAAAGCTGGATGTCTTCTCAAGGGCATCAGTGAGCTGCAGTTTCCTAAGATCCCCATTTAGGATCTGTACTATGGAAGGATCTAAAGCCATAGGGAGATCGGTTTCCATTTCTCCCTCATTTCTTCTTGCCCACAGGACATGGTGCATCCCACAGAGGATACCTGCAAAATCCTTTTCTCTCTGCCTACCCATGCATATTATTTAAGGAAGGGGAATAGTTCTTGGGGAGCAGGTTCTACACTTCCATTTGAGTCAGCTTTGCTGTCCTTGCTCCATTGAGGAAGGTTTATTTCTGCATTTGGCTTTTCACAGCTGGCCCGTATTTCAACCTTGACAAACCGATCCCCTACAACGACAACATCTAGAGGTAGCAAAATTTTCTGCTGACTCCTGCCCCAGATGTTCAGCTTCCAGCTGCTTACGATTGCTGAATAGGTTTTGATTCATAAACAGGCAGCATTGACAGTAATCCCTCACAAAGCCATTCCTTCATATCAGACTTCTGCAGCACATAAATCCTATTCTCCAAGGAAAATACATTATGTTTTCTCCTTTATGTACTCAGAAACATTGCATACAGTACATAATATCATTCTCTCATAAAGAAATTTAATGAAACAAGAACACATGGCCATAACCTGCTTCCATCAAGGTGTGTAAACACATTGCATTGCATGTCACCAGGGATATGGACAGATAGAGTGGCAATAACAGGAGAAATTGCAGTGACTTGTCCCTTTCTTGGACAGGGATGGATTGGATAGAAGGATGGATTTCTTTTTTTTTTCCCCTCCAGATTTCATGTGATTGGCATTGTCTCTCCAGAAAGTTTGCTGATTCTCAGCAGGAGTTTAACATGCAATTTATTAAGCTACTTCTGCAAATTCTGCTGGCTGCTTAGTGGAAACCTTAATTCTTCTTTGTAAATCAAGTCATTGAGCTTCTAGATCACTGAGACTCATCTGGTGTCTGGATCAGACACCTACAGGAAGGGAAATTGTACAGTGAGACAAAGATTCCAATGGGAAAAAGGGTTGATTGAATTGCCTGGTCAAATTTAAAGATGGTCAATGAACCAAAGACAAATGGATGCCTTTTCTAATGCAGTGATGTGTTAATTTCAGACTTTGGTTATATATTTTAAAATAAAACATAGGTTGCAGATATTATTAACAGAACAGTAGCTTTACAGTGGAAAAGCAGTGCATAAACCAGATGGTAAACACTTGCATTAATGTATACTCATAAAGGTACTTTATGACTATAATTAATGTGCTTAAAGAAAATACAGTTTTGCCAGCTGATAAGCACAGGTGATGAGTATGTGCTTTGTCTGTGTGGAGAATGAACAAAGGAAACAAAAAGCAATTAAAGTGGACTTTTTAAATAAAAATACACTTTTTTACCAGGTAAAAAGACAAGAGGGTTTTCTGTTTTCAGGGTCCAATTAATTTTTACCCTCTCTTTTAAGATGGCAGGAGCTCATTTCTGTATAAAGATTGAACCTAAGCCTGTAGAAATCAAAAGAGAAGATTGGCTTCAGCTAGTTTTGAAAAGGCTCCACAGACAAAATTATTTTAAACTGTTTGTGATATACAGAGGGGACAGAAACCTAATTGCAGAGGGAAAAAAAGTACCTTAACCTTGGTATAGTAATGTACTTATTTTGTAATAGAACTCCCTGATCTCTTTGAGCAAGAATGAATCTTTAAACACCAGTAACTCAGACCACAGGATCATGAAATAAGCAGAAAGAGCCTAGTGCAGTGCAGGGATTTGCAGATAGTCCCTATACAATAAGGAACAGCTTAGTGAAATAAGTACCTGTTCAGCTAACAAGATTGATGCTCCCAGCTAATACACCTGTTATGAACCTGTCTCTTATCCATCACTTGAAGTCTTCCAGAAATCTTTTATGATGGAATACATATGTACAAAATCACTTACCACAATTCCTTTAGTTGTTTTAAAGAAAAGGAGATATACATTATGCATGAGGTTCAGCTGTGGGGACAATCAAGGAACATCCTTTAGGTTGACTCAGAAGGGAATCTGATGCTGAGGACTCATGGAGTGACTGCCTGGTAACATTAGCATTAATGATCAGAAGGATTTATAACACAGAAGCTCAGAAAGACACATCTTAAAACATCACCTGTCCTAATGAAGGAGGTTTTATTTCAAAGTTGGGACTCCAACAAAGCCACAGCTTTAACAGATTTTTTGGGAGCTCATGTGGCAAAGAAATCTACATTCAGACTTTATGTTGCCTGAAACTTTTTGGATCATAATCAAACAACTTCCTATTGGTTTATTTTTATAGTGGGTGGTATTTTTCCTGCCTCTTTTTGTCTGTTTGTTTGTGGTTTTTTTTATCCTCTAGTTGATATTTTGTCTTTCATTTTCATACTTGTTTTATGCTACTTCTCTCTTCTAGTCTGCCCAGACACATCTGCCCCTCTAAGTTTTAACCTTGTTTTCAGTTTTGCCATTTGTCCTTCATGTGTATTAAACAGGATGCCTTGGCCATTTGCAGTACCTTGTGTTTACCTTATTCTTAATTTGGCATCTTTTTTTATCATGTGGGTGTCTTCAAGTTTTACACCTTCAGTCATCACAGTGCTCTGATGCTGTAACAACATTACAAAAAAAATTATGTGTTGTTGATTACACTATTTTGGTACGTTTATATTCGGGTTCAAGGCCAGCTAACATTTGTTGGATCCTGATTAGGGCATTTTGAATTTGAAATTGTCACAGCCCTCTGCTTTTGCTACACTAGTCTTCTCTGTGTACAGTAAATAAAATTTATGTTAGATAACATGGGAGATCTGAAGGCAAATCTCCTTGAGGGAGGCACATTATCCAAACTCTTCCAGTCTGCAGTTCAGGCATCCTCTTCTTTGTGTGACTAATGAAGTTAATGACTCAGCCAGATTTACTTAAAATAGCTCCTATAACTTCACATAAAACCTGGGTCTCTATTTGTGGTGTGTTTGCCTGCTCTCTATCTAATACATGCAGTCACATTTTCTTCCTCTCTTGAGAGTCTTTAGATTAACAAATGCCACCCTTGTGTCTGTACTGGCTCCAGAGGTCGGTCTGCAGAACAGCATCTCCACGAAGGAGGGATGAAATAGCATTATCCAATCACTAATGCATCAGAATAACAACCAGGAGACCTGACTGTACCACTATCAGTTTGTATGACTTTGAGAAAACAATTCTGTTTTCTGCCCTTTAAGTTTTCTTATCTGCCAGGGGAAAAAAAAAGGGGTAAAGGAAGCATTTTTTTAGTAACATCCATGAAATTAATGCACTGAAAATAATGTGTGAAAACTAAATATGGCAAACCATTCTGAGGTTTATTTAATTTGATTGTCTTTCTTTTTTAATCCAGCGTGAAAAAAAAGGTCTGCAGAATGAAGCAGAAAAAGGATTAGGATTCAGTACTGCCAGTGGTGACTTTTATATTCTCCTATAGTTTGGAATAGAGGAAAATAAGTTCCTTTGTGTCCTGTAATTTTTAATTTAAACCTAATTTCTAAACTATTCTACACTTGTTTAAAATTCAGGACCAAAACTATCCTTTAATTATCATTTTAGTGAGAGATACAATAAAAAACTGACAATATCTTTGGTAGACAATTTCAAACTAAAAATGTAGTTATTTATTTATTTGAATAAGAAGTTTCTCTGACAAGAAAACCAAGGCCTATGTTACAACTTGACCTAATTGTGTTTAGCTTTCACTACCTTTTAACTGATGCCCTGTATTTCAAATTTCACTGCTTGTGGTAGGTTCAGTGATCCATAAATAGAATTTTCTCTCTGATATCATGAAGAAGACTGCACTGGATATTTTCCATTGACAAAATACACTTGTTCTTTGAATAACTATTATTATGTTTACAAATGACAGGAATAGAGGTATTTCAAAGTCTGGCTTAAGATGAGAATTTCTGGGCCTACTAATCCTGAAGAATAAGAAGACAATGCCACCTCCTAAGAAACAGATGATGAAGTTTGGGGAAGGGAGCCAGAAAGAACTGCAAGCCGAGGAAAACAGGTCCCTGGAACAGGGAGCAACAGTGATGAGAAGCAAAAAAACCAGATGGATTCTGAGAAACAATATGAGAACTGAATAAAATCTTCTCACTTCTATAAGCAAACCAGCCTGATTTGTCTCTTGTGCAGTCCTAACCCTGTGAGATCCTTTTGCATCCACAATAAATCGGAATTAAAAGTGTGGCTCTGATGAATGTCTGTGCGGCAAAAAGATCTTCAGAGGTAAAGAGAGATATTTCCATGGATAAATAGTTTTATATGTCATCACTTAGCAGAGTGAGGGCAATTCACATCAGCCTGGCCCAGAGGAAAGTGTCCCTTCCCATGGCAGAGCGGTTGGAACTAGATGGTCCAACCTCCCAACCCAGATGGTTCTGGGATTCTGTGATCCTGTGTTGTAGACAGCACAGGTCTGAAGCACTGGAAGTAAAAGCAGAAGAAAACCAAAGTGGAGAGCTGAACAACCAAGACCATACATTAAGGAGGCAAAAAAATGTATTGAGTGACATGCCTGAGTTTCTTATACAAATATGCAATGAGTCATAAGGTTAGCCCGTTTACCACTGATATCTTAAAGAAATGCATCAAATGCATCCTCTCTTGGGTTCTTCATGGGAAGGGGTTATGGATGCTTGAGGAACAGACTTTATTGTGGCTCCACATTAACTCTGTTTTGACACAAGTGTCCCAGTGCAGCCTTTATTGTCTGTACCATCCTGTGAAATGACAAATATTGTGTACTACCTAAACTGAGTGAGTGTAGAGTAGTTTGTTTTATGTAGGTCCCAGAACATTATTAATTAGGATTCACTGAATTCAGCTGAATAAATTAGGTTATCAGTAAGAGCAGATCTCTCAGGTAGATGTTGTAAAAGGTCTGGGCTGCATGAGAAGAGCAGCCACAAAACTTTGAACTTCTTGACACTGACTTGACAAATGATCTTGCATAAATCTATCATGTGTTCCTGTCTTCCATATCCAGAGAGTATTCCCAGCTTTAGTTTCAATATTTTACTATTCATATGGAAATACTATTAATTTTGACTGTATGGAATAGATTTCTTACACTCATCAGCCTTTCTGAAAACATGAGAGTCTTGGTGATTAGAATATATACAGCAAATAAATATGTTGTTCTTGTTTTAGCTCCAGAGCTCTCACAATCTAATAGGTGATGTCATTATATACAAATGGCCAACATACATGTGTAGTGACCATCTGCAAAGCTCATTATAAAATCTGAATTTTCAGTGGTGGAAAATCTCAATCTGCGTGTTTCATATTTCTTACCTCAGATAACCATGAGATGGACTTTCACTGCTAATCAGTCTAATTTTTCCTTTAAATTGTGTTTCTCCACAGTGAGAGGTTATAAAAATAATTTCAGAGGAAGAACAAGAAAAATTACTCATAATCGGTTTGGGGTTTTTTTTAAGGTTAGCCCGTTTATTCTTCCAATCCATGTAAGTTGAAGGGAGAAGGAAATGAGCCAAAAGAGCCATGCAAGATGTGTGTTGGTGTCTACAGATTACCAGAAAAGACGGTTCTCTGAGATGTTTCAGTCATTTTCCATGGTCTTTAAACCTTTTAAGTCAAATAATGACTTAATTATATAAACTTATATCAGATTTCACACAGCAGTACAATATTTTTAGATGGACTTGAGATATCTTTGAGATGACATCACAGGGGAAGTATATACTTCTCCAGAGATTCTTTCTTATTAATAACATTTTTTGAGAAGCAAAAAATTAATTTCTTGTTTCTAAATCCAATGTAATCTGTAAGAATACCTGTTTAAAGAGCTGAATATTTGGGGTTTTTTTTATATCCGTACACTTTTTTGTAGCAGACAGTGTAACAAATTGGTAAAAAGTAAATCACAAATTGTCTGTTGTGCTATGACTGAATCAGGAGTAATTTTATATTAATGCATGGTGGAAATTCTCACTAACTGCAGCTCTGTCCCTCACATAAAAGAGGGATAAAAGGTTTAAATACTGAGACAAAGGTTTCCCATAGAAGTTGTGAGTTTAATTTTGTTTCCTGATTAAAATCTTTCAATGTACACGCCAAACACGTATACCTACTCATCAAGCCTGTGTTGTGAATGTGTAAGACGCATCCACAGATGTCTTAGAGAAGCCATCTGGAAGCCCAGCTCCTCAAGAACCTCACACTTACTGAGTTGTTTGTTGTCCTCCACACTGTGTCTGACTTGGATAAAGGTAAAATCATGAGTTATTGCCTCCTTTGAGTTTTTCAGCATTTTCACTTCCAGCTGATACCTACAAAAAGTTGAAATTCTCTGAAGTGCAGGAAGCAAACATAAGTCATTTTGAGTTAGCTGATCTTCTCCTAAAGTACCCAAGATGCTGACTGTGCAGGAATCTCATTCTGCTTTGGTAATAAATTCTGTTTCTTAAAAACCTGCAGAAGAAAAACGCAGTAAGGAACATAAAAATAGAACTCAAGTTGTGAAATCCATTGCTTTCTTTCATTCCTTTGGTTGTTCAGTATTAGATACTGGACTATAGCTCATGATGGTCAGCCCTAATGGGTTTATATAACCAGACACTTACTCGATGCATTAAATTATATCTTCGATTATACAAGACCAGAAATCAAATGCACAAGAATAATCCAGGTGGGAAAGGGAATGTATCTTTCTCAATCCTTGAAGCAGTGACAGACAAGATAATTTGGGAAGAGTAAAACTTTACTTCTAATTGTGTGCCCTGTAGCAATATTGGACACCTCTACCTGCAACTGCTTTATGTAGAGCCAGTGCTGTCCCTGTAGAGACCACAGGTGTTCTGGCCTTGGTTCCACTCCCTCGTTAGACAACAGAGGCTCCTGAAGTTTAGTCATGGCTCTTCCTGGCTGGAGAAAACATCTTCAATAACGATGAAGCAGATTATTACATTATACAACAGAGCTTATTTTATGGGGAAGGAATTTAAAATCACAGATGTTAACCAATCTTTTTTTTTTTTTTTTGATACTGAATTGATTAGAAACTTGATTAAGAGCTGTACAGTGCTTGCTGCGTAGAGAAGCATTATAGCACCCATGGAACAGGGATTCTAGAGGAGACACATTAATCTGCAGAAACCCTGCACATGTGTGTGCTTGGCAGCCTGAGCCCAAGCTGTTCTGTTTAGGCTGACTTTGGTTTCCACAAAGACTTAGAACCATCTCAGGGGTGATGAAATGCCATTTCTGCCAGCTTGGCTCATGGAACTCTGACCCCCTCTTCAGCTGAATTGGGACTAATATCATTTACGGCAGATAATCACTTGCAAAGTGGATCCTACTTCCATTTTGAAGCAAATGACATAGAAGAATTCTAATTTTAGTGTGAAATCTTCCTGTTCTGAACTGTCCTGACAGCCACTGCAACTGAGGCAGAACTGTCTTTCTATTTTTTTTTTTTTTAGACTTGAGAATTCAAGTGGATTCTCGAGAACTGAAGAACAGGCAGCTGAGAGACACTCAAAAATCATTTACTGGTGAGTGCATAAACTGACTCATATCAGTGAAAGAAGATGTGGAAGTTTTTGATTTGCTAAGGTGTAATTTATACATTAGTATTAACTTTGAATGTACTTTGAATAGAAGCATTTCTATATATACAGATAATATTCTGGAAGTCAATGCCGAGTTAAATTACCTCCAATGTTAATAACCTTATAATAAAAGCCAATGCTAATAACCTTATAATAAAAGCCAATGCTATTCATCTATCCACCCATCTTTTCCCATTTTCTTTAAATCCTTCCTATATCATGAATTCCATGTCCTGAAACCCAACAAGTTTTGTTGAAAGAGAGGACCAATGGGCCAAAAATCCCATATCCAAACGGTTTCTCAGAGGGTTCTGCAATAGGTTTGGACTAAGGTACAGTTTGCTTAGTGAGTGAAGAAAGTGAATTTGTACCGAATCAATCCGAAAGAAGCTGAAGAGTTTTCCTGAAGCCAAGTCATTACTCAATTCATGACAACAGTTCTCGGAACTGTAATCAGCAAATAATATTTATTTCTGATCTTTTCCTGCAAGGGTACGATGTGTTTATAGAGGATAACCTGATGACAAAAGATGATGAAAAATCTAAGCAGGGATCATTAGGGGAAAAACATTCATAATGGCTAAAAATAGAATGAATTCATTTTGCACAGAAGAGACATGCCACTGGTGATTTCTCACTGACCTTGAGCAAGGTGGAATGGTCAAGTGTTGACTCTACTATTTTATTTCTTTTTTAATGTTTTAAAAAGAAACTTTATTCATAAAGAAATAATTCCTTTGGGTCCCATTGGCAGGAATAATAGATTTCTTCAAGGAACCTATGAGAAGACTGGTCCAGATGTTATGAATTACATCTCCAAACTCATCTAAGCTTGAATGCATTGATATTACTGTCAGCTTTAGCCCTTCTTTGATAGAATAAGTCTCACAATTCCAGGACAAAGTAATTAATTTTCTCTGCTACCTCTGCCTGTTCTGTCATCACTTCTTCCTGAGTCCAAGGGGAAAGGTTTTTACTGGCAGGTGAGAGCATCTTATTTAAACTCATCTTTGGCTGTCAGAGCTGTTGCTCAAGGATCTTCTTACAGCAACTTTGGATCCTTATGGCTTTTCCTTACCATCCATTATTGCACTCAGAGTCATTCTGGAGTACTTCTATGACCTGTATCACTTCTGTGCATCTTAGTGGTTTAACACATGAGTTTTATATTAATAGCATGACTTCTAAGTCTTTCCCTGGCATTGCAGACAAGTAACTGCCTTGTCCTGACTTTCCTGGAAGCACAGCCAGCAGGTTGGTGTCCCTTCTTGTGTCTCCAGGAGATGCCTAGGCTGTTCAAAGCATTTCTGCAATGCTTTATATGAGATTTTACGAGTTTATCTCATAATAAATAAAATAAACTCTACCAATTACACGGTCTGCACCCTGTGCCAGTTGTTTAGAAATTGTTAATTTTAACTGAGGAAACTTCTGAGTTCTAGAAGTGGATCTTGGAGGGAAGAATGTGTCTGGTTGGAACTTTGGCCAGTTCTGCCTTTTCATGTACTAAAATTTTAAGTAAGATCTGTACAACAGATGGACAAATAATTTCATCTTTGTCATGTCTTTTGCTTGTGTGTTTGGTTTGTTTGTGTTTTTTTCAAGGTGGAAGATGGAAAATTTGTCATGATCTCTTAATATGATTTGTTTTCTATTTTCTTTGTCATTTAGAAAATGCCATATTACTGGAAATAAAAGTTAAAGATGGATGTGCTACTAAAAGCACCACCAGTGATTTTTTTGACTATTATATTGTTTGACAGGTCTCTTTTTACCTTTACTAGGTTTGTTGGTAGCTATACCCGCCATAGTTATTATATCATAGGTCATCATGTCCTTATCACTGAAAGGAAATGTTGTTTTCAGTCAGTAAGTAGCTTCTATATCTTCATCTTCATTAACATGTTGAGTGAGGAGGTATTAGAAATATGCTGCATTCTTTTTCTTTTTACTTTTATTGGTTAGTGAAGTAGAATATCTAATTCTTACTGCATTATTCACATCCCTTGCCATTAGCTAGCTGAGGGCTATAGAATTAGAAGCTTTGGGATGTGTAAATCTCAGCAAACACTCAGACAAATATATTAAACTCTTTCACATTTGATGCTAAAAGACCTCCACAGGCTCTGGTGGAATTATAACCCACTCCCAGACCTGAACAAAGTAAAATATGACCAGAGCTTTATCACCCCCAAATTACTTGTCTGGCATTTGAAACCTATCCTAAGTTCCAGGTCTCTTACATCTCTTCTTGCCTGTTTCAGAGAATAAAGCTGCTAATTCTTGCTTCTCTTTCCCTTCTTTGTTAAGGGGGCAGAGTAGCCTTGTGGAAATGGGTACCTGGGAGGGGATAGTAACAATCTAATGCTAAATATTTGAAGATATACAGAAATCTGGAAATAAGCCCCAACTTGTAATAAATAAAGAACTCAAAAAACAAACCCACTTCTTTAAGTTTTTTTAATCCACTCCTTGGGAATCATTTAACTTCTGCCCAAAACTGCAACGTCATGGGAAAGTTTCTTATCTGTTACCTCAACATTTGCTTTAGGTATTTCAGGTGATCACATCTGAACACTCAGATATCATCCTTAGCTCAGTTATGTGAAACACCACCAGCAGGACATCAAAATATTCAAAGAAGAGCAGGATGAAAGTAAAATGTGGTGAGTGTAAAGACACTTAGAGACAAAGCAAGTCACAAACACAGCAATAATTAAATTGTGGGTCCTGAAATGAGTCTCATAGCATATTATTTTCATGTATCAAATATCATTGTGTAAACTTGGGTGAAAAACCTGTATTGAGTTCTTGATGAATGAATCATTAAAAGCATCAAAACTTTCGCACAGAAACCAAAACTAATTTCTCAGGAAAATAACTTTCTTGAAAGCCCTGAGTTTTCATGAATATTTATTTTCCACTCCTCCTCAGTGAGCAATTCAAATGTGAGGAATTCAGAAGGTAGGTAAATAGATTGATTTGAATATTCTGATCATATGGGGATTCCACCTCCTTCAATTTAGTAGGCATGTTATTAGCACTTTCATAACAGGTTGCTGACAAGGTAGCAATTAATTGAATTACAGAAGCAACCACAAAAGATGCTCAGTGTGATACTCACTCAACATAGGGATTTATGCATTTCCTGACTGAGTTTTGGGGATTCAGTGTCATCGTCCAGCAAATATTCATTTCCTTGGTTTACACTCCTGATTATCTGTTTGCCCTGCTCTTCTCCAAGGAAAGAGTAACTGCAGCCAAACTCTTTTTGAGATTTTATTCCTAAGATGGTGGGCATTGCCCATTTCTCTGGGGCACAAAAGCATAATTTTTTATAAAGTTATATTCTCGCCCTGATTTCCACTGTCTCAAATCTATATCTGTACAAAATTCATCATGTTCATTCCTTTTAAAGTTGATTTATAAATTTCATCAAACTGTTATGTAATACCTGTATAAGTTATACACAGGTATACTGGAACTGAGCCACCCAGTTTGGATTTCCATCATTCAAACACAAAAAGAAACCAATCCTTTCACTGCAAGTTTAGTTGGTACTGTTGCATTTTTACTGTTTTTATTTGGTCCAGAATGAATTACTGACACATTGGTAACTAGTTTTTTCCCTCCCTGTGTTTCCCCACTGTTCCAAGGACTGTTTTCACCAGGAAACCAAGATAACAGACAAAGAAATAATAACTCAGAAGGAATCA
Organism: Campylorhamphus procurvoides; assembly: GCA_013396655.1. Lineage (NCBI taxonomy): Eukaryota > Metazoa > Chordata > Aves > Passeriformes > Dendrocolaptidae > Campylorhamphus > Campylorhamphus procurvoides. The sequence goes on from WBMV01007727.1 coordinate 214,752, forward strand.
CCAGAAAGATAATTGGAAGTTATTGTTGTTCATTGTGCTGAAATTGCAATGATTTGCCATACCAGTCCATTTGATTTGGGTTTCATCCATCTGAGACTCAGAGCTGTGATACTGAGACTGGCTTATTGCAAGAGGAATAAATAACAGATACCATCAATATTTTATGAATGGATCATGAACTCAAACCCCAAATCATGTGAGTCAACAGAGAAATTAAAGATGGAACTAGAGAAAATCTTTCGGTTGTTTAGCATATGAGAGGTTACCAAAGCATACCATCCAGGACACCTAAAGTTCATCCTTGATCATCTGTCATTTAGAGAGCTATAGCTATTCTCTCAACCTTTTTTTTTCAAATGACAACAAATTGGGAACTATAATTACTTATAAACACTGGAGATTATAAGTCAGCCTAAAGACCACTCTTTGTAAATTTGGCAAGAGTGCGAACTAAACATTTATTAAGCACTGTTAAAAAAAGAAAACACTTAAAGACAAGTATTTGAAATGCAAAGTCCTTAATAGTTCCCTGATATGTTTTCATCAAGAAGACAACTCTCTTTTTTATCCCTTCTTTCTCGCTCTCAGATTTACATCAAGACTTATCCAAAATATTTTCTTAACTTTCAGCTTAGCTTCCAGGGGTATTTTGAGTTTATAAACCTAAAAGGAGCAAAATTACCAAGTGTAACCAAAGCTCATTTGGCCAGAACAAGCCTCCAAGTCAGTCTCCAAGCTGGAGCCTATTTTGTCAATAAAAATGTGATCATATTTGGATGCTGGTATCTACCCACTAGAAACACAGCAGAGAGGGAGACCAATGAGCCTCCCATTCACCTTGAATTCTAGTAAGTAAACGAAAATGAATGAAAATTTTGCTAGGTCCCCAAAAGAGCTGTGTACAGTTTGTTGCCTCTCCCATACAAGGCAAGAAAAAACCTTGAAGGAAAAAGACAATATAGTCTTTTCTTTATTGAGCCTTTTATTAGTTGCTTTTATCTAGCAAATGCTTTTGTATTTAATAATATGTTTTATTTGTGTCTGATTTTAATAAATTATAGAGCAAATGATTAATTCTCTTTTGGTATGTTTGAATCACAGGCATGTTGAAGTATATTAACCTTGAAATTCTGGCAGGTTAAATGTAACTACAGAGTCTGGAACTTTAAATGGTTTCAACACTACACTGCTTCCCACTTCACACACAAGCTTCACTATTTCAAATAATGTTTTTAGGCAGATGTATTTTAACTTTTATTTGAGCATCTGTGCTTTACTGCAGAAAACAATCTTGGAACTTGTAGATCTAATGGAAGTAAAGCCAGAGGATCTTGAGCACCTGTTTCCTTCTTTAGGAATAAGTATTGATAAAAAACAATTATAAAACTGAAAGTTACTGTGGGAGAGCCTATGTTTACCTCCCCCAGATTCCTCATGTCAGTTGTAGAATCTGAGCCAAAGAGGGGCAGAAATCGAGGGTCATTTCACAGAGTTTGAGTTTGAAGGGACCTTAAAACCACCCCTTTCCAACCACCCTCCATGGGCAGGGAACCTTCCATCAGACCAGATTAGTCAAGGCCTCACACATAACTTTGATTTTTTTCTACCAATAGCCCTTGTAGCAATTTTGCAACATCAAACAGCCTGAGAGTGCAGCTGATCACAGTTCTGCAACAGCTCTGGGGAGGAGATGCAGGGCACAGAGAATTGGGAACATCCGAACCACCATGAGATAACAGATACCTATGGTGTTTTTATTTCCTGTGCACTTCTATCCTATCAAAAGCTGAATTAAGTATCATTTGAGTACCTGAACAAGAGAAGCAAACCCACTGACAATAATCAGGGCTTGCCAGCAAGCTAGTGACTAAGAACTGAGCCCACAGCCATAAGGCAGGGCTGAGATCAAATCAGGAAAGCAAGCAAGCAGGTTAAGATCAGCACAGAGTCAAACACATGGAGCAGAGCTCAGACAAACACTGGAACCAAGTGCCTGGGCTTAAATTCAGTGCTTGGGCAAAGGGAGCTCATGGAGGGGTGGAGGTCCCAGCTGAGGCTGCACAGGGCACTGCTGCCACTTGGTGCACTCAGGGCTCTGGCAGCACTGCTTAAAAAATCAGTCTGACAGAGTTCAGCCTTAAAGAAGGATCAATAAAATCAGATAGACTTTTCAGGTTGTGTTATACTTGGTTGACAAGCCATTTTTAGAGTGGTGACATATTGAGTAATTATGAATACTTTTTTTGAAAGAAGATGTATTTTTTTTTTATGGGAGGTGAATTCAGGTACCAGCATGATGTCTCACCTTTCCTCTATTTTTTCTAATAGCCACTGTTTTTTCTGAAGAAACTCTATTCTTAAGCATCTTTGACTTCTAAAATGATAGCCCAATTATTTGGGGTAAGTCTGAAGCAGGATCTTAAGTATGAAAATATGGTTCTGAACTGTGAATACTTTTGTATGAAGCCATGAGGTTTATTAGTATAGTTTTTCAACAGCTGCTATTTGAATGACTATAAAAAGAGATGTGTAGAAACAGATCCCTGGATGTGTGTTGAATTCTAAGTGTTGCTCTTTCTAAAAGATTTTAAATTACGCATCAGTGTATGGAATTCTTGTGGGTTTTTTTCCATTGATTCTCTTTGCCTGAAATGGTGTTCCTTTCCTCAAGAGAGCTTAGTGAATATTCCTAAATTATAGCATTGTATTGCCTTGAAATTGGTGACCTTGCTTTGGTAGTTACTTAACACTAATGTTGCTTGAGTGAATCTGTGGTCTGTGTATATTGGTGTAACATTTCTGAATTGACTCTGTTTTACATGAAAAATAGCAAGAAATCTTATCAGGATGGGGTTTGTCTCATAGAACTTAATGTAGTTATTATGACTGAAAGGTAGAAGGACGACCTGCTTTAAATGCCTCAGTACTTCCTGGGACAGTTGTGACTTAAATGCAAACACCATTCAAAAACACCGTGGAAAAACATGTTGTATTGATTTAGCTGATATTTCCATAAGTTGCTCTTTTTTCTGATTCAGTTTCACAGAGGAAATACTCCAAGAATTAAACTGTGAACTTCACTGTGTATTTTTAAATAATTAAAAAAAATAAATAAAAAATTGCCTAATTGATCTAGGTGGCCCTTGCTGCTGCTTTTTTTGTGTTCTATGTTTTTTTGTGTTCTATCACTCTGTGTCTCTCAAGTCAACCTATCATTTTCATTAAATATAGAATTAAATAGATTTATTCTTTTAAATAGGTTCTCAGGGAAATTCTGCTCCATTGGAGTAGTGTAAATCCATGTTAGTGGCAGGGTAAGCCTTAGTCTTAGACAACTGGAATCCCATTAAAAGCAAGAAGCTTTGCAGTGGTGCTGCAAGGGATAAGGGATTTTCAGGAATCCTCTACACAGGTGCTCACTAAGTGTGTCAGGAAAGGTACAAAATAACAAACCTAGTTCTTTTTAGAGTATTCATGAGAGGTTTTACAGCTGTTTGACTTGTTTACAGTTATTGGGTGCATGTCATGCCCTTTGAAAGACACAGTGCACAGGAACTAATTTTTATTTCTATTTTTCTGCTTCTTGTGTTTCTTCCAGTTTAGAAAGCCTTATATTTGTTTTTGTTCTCAAAACACTTTCTTAAAGTCTGCTCATGATGGTTTTTATGCACTTTTGAACAAGAAAGGTCCTAGTCAGTCTTGCATTAAAATCCTGGCAGTCCTAGGATTGTACAGAAGAGAATAAGTGGTAATGGTATGAGGCAAAGTAATAATTTTTCTTCAGAAAGTTTCCTTCCCCAAACCTTTGCATTAGATATGTGTTACTTCTGCTATATTTTGTAGATATTTGTTTGCTGTTGCTTATATTCATTTAAACTAAAGCAAATAATATTGTAAGGGTTTATAAACTGTGTTAAGGACAATTATTCTATCCTTTGAAGTAAAATCAGTGGATCAATATGAAGAACTAATATATTTTCCTTACTTTTCCTGACTGTTGTATCAAAGATAAATAATTTGAGAAAAAGAATTTGAGCCACAAACATTTGCTGCACCTTTCTGTGACTATCCAATTCATGTTGCTTGTCTATCTGAAACTTTAAAAAGAACTCAATATAAACACAAGGGACCATGCACAAGGCAAGTTGAGACAGTTGAAAAGACAGCAGCAGTAGCACAATTTATTAATTTGTGTCTTCAAAAATCAACAAATAAATCTAGGCTTGTAAAAGAATTATGCAGATATGATGATGACAGTCCAGCTGATTAGTGGTGCAGCCAAGGACACTACAAGGCTTCCAAGAGCTCAGCTTTGTCCTGGCTGGGGATAAAATAGCAACTTTTATGTGCTACTAATCTTTAGTGTTAGAAAGTAATAATACTCCCAGCAAATGCTCATATGGGACCTTTTCCTCATCCTGCAGTCATTCAAATACTGATACTTCAGTCATTAGCCTGAAATACCTTTAGGGAAATGTCGCTGGGCTGAATGGAGTGGCTCATCCTTCGCAGAGAATTTCACATCTACACCTCCTGTACTAAAATCATGTTTCTGATAATTATCCCCCAGGGAAGCAGACTAGAGATTGTTGTTTTATCCAAAAAATTGTGATTGTAGACTGCAGCAGAATTCTTGGCTAGGAGTGTTAGCAACTATCGTTTTGTTTTGTGCTCTGAGCACCTGCTTTTCTTTAGTCTTGGCAAATGTAGGATAACATGCAGTGATTAGCAACTATAAATATAATTCAGATATTTTTCCAGTGGTATTTAACATTTGCAGAAGACTATGGGTAATTATTGGTATATTTTCCTAAAAGGAGTAAAAATCATATTCATTTCAACCTCAGCCCTTGGTGTCTGACTGTGAAACCTCACAGTCTCATCAGCGTAACACTTCTTTCTGAAAATCAGCAACATTTGTAGTAACTCTTTTAAATGTTCTATGTTTGAATGTTCATCTCTGTAGTTTTTGAATGCATCTAAAGTTTAGTGTTGTGAAAAAAAAAATGTGTCCACTGTTTTTTACTAAAACTGAAAAGGAAGGAACAAGATACCACTGTTACTATTGTACAGAGTACTCAGCTCACCTCTCCAAAACATTTTGATCTAAAAATGTGAGAGAACATGACAGCTCCTTCTTCTACAGAAGCAAGATCTCACCGCTTATGCTTGAGCATCTTTGGGAAGGCTGTAGATGCTGTGATCTGCCTGAAAGGGGATTTCCACAGTCTCCCTAATAAAATAAAAAAAAAACCTGGATAAGCATTTAGATAAACAGATACAAGATCAAGCATCAGAGTATTTGAAAAACTTTGAGAAAAAAGACATGATCATTGAGGAGGGTGAAACCCCCCACTAGAATCTGTAAGAGACAGCACAGCACAGAACAAACAAAAAATGATGCAGTGACTTGAAATCTTTCAATTCACTGTTTATTGTCTGCTCATTTCAGGAGTTTTCAGTTTTGTGAGTGAATAGTGAGCACCAATGACAATGGAGACTCAAGTCTAAGGAAATTGCAGAGTTTACCCAGTCTTCTCCAAGACTTCTTTAGGAAGTGAGTGGCTCACAATTTAACATGTCTGTTAAGTTCCCTCCATCAGCATCCCAAGCTTTAATATTCTACAAAATTCTGTGTGAGTGGCACAAAGTTCTCATCCATTTCTGTTCAAGATATTTCATATTGCAGTTTGCAGAAATTCTCATTTTATTCATTCACAGTGTAGTTTGTCTTCCTGACTATAAAAATAGTTCTATTTATCCTGCATCTCCACTTGTTTCAAATTTAGAGGGGATGGAAACCAACTGTAATCATACCATAAGACATAAGATAAAGTAACATCCATAGATGTGCATTAATTTGTGATATGTTTCACTTTCACAAAGTTGTATTTGAGCATTGTGAAACTTCAATACCACCCAAATTAAGACAGCTATGCCACATCCTTAGAGGTTTTAGAGAAATAGCTTTATCCAAATAGAAGTGCCAGAATTAATGTTATTCTTATGAAATGTGGTGCCAGGAGTCTTACAGTAAAACCTAACAATTCCCTGACTCTTCGAGATGAAGTAAGAAAAAATATCTTTATGGATGATGGTTAAATGAAAGATGTGCTTTTGGATTCAAAGCAGTGTAATGTTATGCTGGTCATTAAAGTGAACTGCTGTTTTCCTCTCATTTTTATGACAGGATTGAAGAGAAAAGCACTTGAAATATACTGATCTTACAGGATGAAAGAGTATAGTATGATCCTTTGCAAGTGGCAATTTTCAGCAATAAGTGTTGAGTTCATGGATATACAGGGAGTGGGATTTATTTCATCTGATTTTAGACATCCACAAAGAAATATCTACAAGTGAGCAAGTAACTTCTGCAGTCAATGGAGAGAAATAGACACTTTATGGAATGAGTTTCAGGCTGTTATTCTCCTCAGGAAAATATTCCCTATGTTAGATAATCAGTCTAATCTCAACGAATTTTTCTTCTGAGCAGGCAAACATAAAAAGGTAGTCTGTTTTTTGGGGTCAGCATTCCTATTCCACTCTGGAGAGGCTGATATGGTACAATCACAGAAAGATTTAAGCAAATGAGACTTCCAGGGAGCACCTTTTCAGAAAAGGGCTAGCAAAGTTATATTAAATTGCTCAGGGTCTTATCCAGTTAAATCCTGAAAATCTTCAAGGATAGAGATTCCACAATCAATCCCTTGGGATGATTTATTCCTTAACCAACATCACAGCAAACACTCTTTTCATAGAATCACAGAATGGTTTGGGTTGGAAGGGACCTTAAAGATCACTCAGTTCCACCTCCTGCCATGGGCAGGGACACTTTGCACTAGCCCAGGTTGCTCCAAGATCCATCCAACCTGGCCCTGGGCACTTCCAGGGATTCAGGTTCAGCCTTTCTAGGAAATTAGATTTTCTCTTCTTGTAACTTTTCTGGTGCCCGAATCTTTAGATTCTGGTCCCTCCTCAGCACCAAGTCTTCATCATATTTGTCCTGTGCTGCTTCTAGCACAGAATGTCAGCAAACAAGGGGCTTATTTCAAGACATGTTCAGGCTATTCCTTTGGTACAATCAGGATATATTCATCTATTTCCCACTGGTCCTTGGGGAGCTTGATAGCTTTCCTGATTCTGCCATTGCTAGTTGTGAAGTTCATCTCTCTCTGTATGTTTTTCCAACTGGATATCCAGCTGTATGTGAGGTACCAAATATGCCAGTGCACCTGGTTATTCTACACTCCAACACAGTACAGACAAGGTCAGAAGTAGCATTAATCTACATTTATGTGCCAGACATTTGTTTTGGAGATGCTCAAACCCATATCAGTTGATGAGCAGCTGCAGATTACAAAGAAAGTGTGCATTCACACACCTTGGATTGTGAAATTTCCTTCTGTCTACAGAATCCCACTCCAAAGCTGATATCCCCTGAGGTGATAGTTTGGTACTCTTGGTTTGTTATTACTAATTGTTCATCTTATGAACAGCCCTCAGATTCCCTGAGAGTTGTGTTCTGTATCTCTGTGGCTAAATCCTTGATTTCTTGTTGCATTAGCTGACCTTTACCTCTGATCAGTCCAGATAAATTTTCACTTAATTATCCAAGAAACTGGTGTTTCTCTGATGGCCTTAATGAAAATGTGCTGTATTACCTAAGGTGGCTGAAGCAGCTGTTTACTTTTGTACTTGAAATCCTTGTGTAGTTACTCTTGGAATATTAATTTTCTGCTGACAGTAGATTGAAATTTTCAGTATTGTGAAATTATCTTATTATTTTCATGGTCAGAATCACTGAAAAAATCATCTCTTAGGAAGCCTGATAAAACAGTTCACAGGTTTAGATAGTTTATCATATCCTTGAGTTTTACAGAACCTGGGCAAAATATTAATCGACTGTAAGTATGAAGAATCTTGATATAGATGGATATTTATCCTAGCGTATGGAAGTCTTGTGAAGATCAAATATCTGTATTATATACACTCCATTTTCTCTAAGTATGCAGTTCCTGTTTGACTACTTCTATATTTCCCCCAATATTTTTCTACTCTTTATTATTCAGAGCTTAATAAAAGAAAGTGAAATAACTGTTACACACTTCATTATAGTTCAGTTGTGATGATTTGGCCCTTAAAATCAGATGGTACTAAAAGTTTACAAATGACATTTCCTGTTCAAGATGAGCACCAGCTGTATAGTTTGGACATGGATATCAAGCCACAAAGATGTTCAAATCTGTGGGTTTAGTTTTCTTGTCTATCATCACTCTATATTTAGAGATGTATTTTAGAGATGCCTCTCTAAAGCATGTTTTCTCTGTTGCAAATTGCATCCTATTTCTGTCCCCCTACACCCCCCTCATTCCCTACAATTAACTGTATTTTAATCTGGCTGTGTGATGCATTCTGTTCTGAACAGGGACCATCATCCATTATAGTCATTTTCTGCAGTGTCTGTAAATTAGCAAATTATTCTCACCAAAAGGAAAGAGTCAAGTTGGTTTTTGCTCAGCAGTGTGTGCGTCCTGAGTAATTCAGCCCTGTCCAAGTAATTATTTCTCTTTAGAGATATGAAGCAGTGGAACAATGACTAAAAGCAACAGCGAGCTTCTTTTTCCAGAAAAGTGATTCATAAAGATGCAGTATAAACTCTTATGTTGTTCTCCTGCAGTCTCACAAGCTAAGCAGGCTCTGGGTCCAACACAGAAGAAGGACATTGCTTACCCCGGCTCTGAAAAGCTTTGGAGTCATGTATTGAGACCTGGCACTAACTCTTAAGCTCTTAACAATCAGAACAATAATTTCTGCTTTTTAACTGAATGGTTGCTGAAAATCCCCCACTCTAAATAAGAGGATATCATTCATAGCCAGCAGTTATTTCTAAATTGGGTGTTTACTACTGGGTCAGTCATCTGACTCCTGACTCTTCTGTTTCTGTATCAGTATCTCCATGCATAGTTCTGGCTAATTTTCTTTTTAATTCAGTTCCTCATAAACATTCACCCATGTTACCTTTTTATTCTCTGTCAGGAAAGATTTTCTGTGTGTTTTTTGTTGGTTTGAATTTTATTTCTCTCTCCTTTTAATGGTCATTACCATTACAATACTTACAAAGGAGGGTAGGGTCTCTGTGTCTCTCAATTTAACCATGACTTCAGATTTCATTTCCACTGCTTGTGGTTACCAAAGGTTTGTAACCATGCCTTTCTAAAATCTCACTGAATTAAAAATATCAGAATGTGCTTAGGACTCTGGAGGTGTATTATATGACACAGACATAGTTATTTAGAGATAGAAATGTATTCTGGAAGTATGCACTAATTTTCCTTAAGCACTCTTCCTTTCCTCCCAGAATGTCTTTACTATGCTTGTCTCAGCTGGGAAATGATGTCTTGGCAAGAAATTTGACATTATTGTTGTTCATTAGAGATCTGTTCAACAAGATAAGAGTTCAGAAAATAATGTCATCATTTCTGAACCACCTTTTTTTACCCAAATTTTTGAAAAATCAAAGCAATAGCACTTTCTAACTCTGGTATTCCATATCTCAGGAAACAAGTAGAAGGATAGGTATACTCTGGCATACTTGCATTACTGAAAGAATCTATGCAAAAGATCTTGTGGTGGAAGGGCTAAGCCAGCCAGACTGCTGCATTCCAACCTGGCAGAGATGTTTGTACTAGAAGGAAAACAAAACTAAATTCTTGCCTTGCTGTTGCACAGTTCAAAGCTGGTAGCTGAAGGTAAACAAGTAAACACCTCAGATGATAAAGACATATTTCCAGGCTTATGCATAGTAATATTAACTTCTTTTTTCTTTTTTTTCCCCCTGTAAACATAAGAGAAAATATACCAGAATAATGTAAATATCACATTCACAAGATGCTTTCAGTCCCATCTATAGTAAAAAGCTGTCTCAGGCACAACATGGAAGCATAATATTTTTACTGTTTTTCTGAACTCTGAATGGATTGGATAGATCTACCTTGAATATGAGAACAAGGTGTATTCTGAAGGTTTAAATTTGCTTATGACACTTAGTCAAAGATAATCAAGAGTTTTATAGGCCAAAAGGCTTTTATAGAAATGTACTTAACTTGCATAAACCCCTGTGCTGCCCTGCAGGGAGAAGATGGAGTAACATGCTATCAAATGTACCTGTCTGACTAACTTGGGGCATCAGAGCCTGGTTTGACTCCAGATTTACTTGTAGAACTAATATGAAATCATTAGTCCTAGAACATAACACTTTCATGTTCCTTGTCATGAGTCTTCATGTTAGAACTTGGTGGATTGTCTAAATAAGGGGGATTTGTTGTGGAGAGGTTGAGAGGAATCCACTGAAGAGCTCAGACCAGTGCTTGGTGTTGCCAAATAAGCATCAGCCTGCTTCTTGTGCAGGAGCTTCCTTCACACCAGGGCAGAGAAGTCTGTGAGGACCCTCCATCACCCCCTTGCAATGGCCTTCCCTGGCCTTAATCTTTTCACAAACTATGAGAAAGTAACAAACCTTGACAACCCTTGATCTTTCTGCCAAATTACTTTTCCCTCTCATACTAAATGCCATCTATTGTTTGCTACTTCAGGGGACTTAAACTAACATGATTGCACAGAAGGCTTTCCAAAGTCTTTTTTTAGCCTGGAAGGACGTGACGCTACTCATGAGTCAAAGTAGGCTACGTTTAATTGTCACCGAGCCTGTGATTTATTTGGCGGGATTACTGGATTTTACTGATTTATCTGTTTATTTTGTTGCTGTCATACAGTGCCCTTTAGTTAGTGATGGACTAATACATTTGGGTTGGTTTGCTTGTTTTTTCCTCATTAGTAAGCAGCTCCAGACTTTCTTAATTTGCTTAAGCCATATGTTTTCCAGAGGCTTTGGCCATTCATCTAAGATAAGAGTCGTGATGCACAGTGTGCTGTGCTCAGCTTACCTTGTGCTGTCCCAGGTGTATCGAGTATAATGGAGTCATTTTCTTTTAGGTTTTTTCTCCTTATTTTATAAATAGTACTATTAATTTCTGTGTATACATTCTTGCTGCAAGTCTACCAACAGCTGAATCAGAAGCTGCTTGCCAGCCATGTGGGAATGAGGAAGCCTATGAATTATTTTAACTCTTTATTGATCACTTTGAATTTCATGACAGCAGATTTTTTTTTTCGGTGTGTTTTTAAAGCAGGGAAACAAAACTCCTGGCTCTTCCAAAATTAAATGAATTGACAATAGGAAGTTACAGATCCTTCAGGAAAAGCTTGGTGGATTTAGTTATAATAGAACAATAAATTTTTACAGATTTGTACATAAATTATAAAACTGACAACACCAATTTCCATAGAAATTGTAAAAACGTTATAGAATTTAAAACTAAATGAGAGTCTTTCAAAAATTACTTTTTTAACCATCCTATAAATTGTTAAAAAGATGATATTGTTCTCTATTAAACTCTTTAAGAAGGCTCTGTGAGTCTCTAATTTTCTGTTCAGACTGCAAGTGTTGATCCCAGTTCTGCAGTCTTTCTCACATAATTGGATTCATTGACACCAGTGGATTTGTTCTGAAAACACAAAATCTATGCAGTAAATCATAACACGTTATAGGAGAGTTATCCAATATCAATAATTATCTTACTTTACATTGTCAATCATTCATACTGTAGATTCTGACATTCCCAGGGCAGAATCTATAGGTGGGTTTGGTGGATAGCTGCCACACTAGCCTAGGTGAGTTCATGTCCAGGACAAAGGACATAGTTTTAGAGCTGACCAAATTATTTCCACACTGGAATAAAGAAGAGCACCAGGAAGAATTATGTCACTCTGGGAATAGCTCCATATGTCCCCTTGTTGTCTCAATTGCTGGTCTTTGAAGTGCTACAGAGGGAGCTTTCCAGCCAAGGACAGGGATTCTCCTTGACCACATGTGATTGTCTAAAAGGAGATGGTTGATCTAAACCAGTTTTCTTAGTGTCCTCTGTGATAAACAGCAGGTGAAGATGTGAAAGAGAGTGTGATGACTCGTTACATATTTTTTATTCTTCCTAAAAGCAGTTTTCTAAGTCAACTTTTGAAGTCTGTCTCTTTTCAGGAAAAGCTGACTCATGTCCTGAAGGTGCCTATTTCACTAAGGAAAATAAACCTGTAGCCTGTTTTGAGCACAGAGATGCAACTTCAGGTTACATCTGTATTATGGAAATATGTTAAGAATTGCTCCCTGGATTTGTATCATAGTCATGTTTCAGAGTTTATCAGCTGAAATGGGGACACACAATAGAGGAGACATTCCTTGAAGTAGGATCTCCTGTCACCCTGTGCCAGTGTGAATGGTTGTTAGACTATCTAGTGCTGAGGGCAGGCACAGCCATAATTATTCCAGTTCATAATGATGGGGCAAAAAGACTAGATAGTTTTCACTATTCAGGATCCACAATAAAATCATGAACTGCACTAAGAGAAGAACAGAGAAACTGTGCTTTTTTCCAATGCCAAGTCCCAGCCTATGGCTCTCCCTACTACTGACTGTACCATGAACTTCACCACTGGCATTTCACATTAGGGTTTTTAATGGACATTTAAATGACGACCTTTGCTTTGTTTTCCCTTTTGACCTATGCTGAGTTTTGAACCTGGGAGATATTCAGCAGTGAACTCATTTGCTCAAACCATGACAACTACCTTGAATGCATTTCCCGAGACAAGGTCTTCATACCTTTTTGTTCATACCTTGTTGTGAAGATGTTTTCTATCCTCACCCCCAAATTCAGACTCAAACACTTTATGCTTCAGGGCTGTATTGCAGCTAGTTTACTTCTTATTTTGGAGAGAAGCTTATCACAGAGACAGGACTCGTGTTTTCCCTCCAGTCAGATGACTATGCTGTAATACAATGCACTGCACACAGGATTTTAAAGCACTTGTATACAAACCCTGTCTCTGCTTGCTTTTTAGTCTCTGTCAAAATAGTACTCCTGCAGGCCTTCTGTTTTACAGAAGGTGAATAAAAAAAAAAAACAGCAACCTCTGTGTTCCAGAAAAAGGAAATGATTTTGAGATGACAATGTAATTTCAGGCTCTGAAAATGGAATCGGTTTCATCCAGGAAGAAAAGGAGAGGGAAAATGGAAAAGGAAAAAAAACCTTTTATTGAAATATTTTCTTTCTGTGTCTTTTGGCTTTAGGTACTTCCCCTTGCTCTTGCCTGATTGCTTGTTAATGTGAAATATGTGTTTAATATTGAAATGGTGAAAGCACAAGTTGTTTACCTGAAACCAGTTGTATTTAAAAGGGAGCTGTCAACTTTCCTCCCCTTTACCTTCCTGTCTCCATACCCTCTTTTGTACCACAGGATAAATCAGATGGAAAAAATGATACACTAGAAAACATTTACATTAATGGTGGGAACTGGTGTTAGACAATGGTATTTTGAAAGATTACCAAGGAAAGGGCACACTTTAAAAAGCAAGCAAATTGTTACTTTGACTACTGTTACTGATCTTGTGCATGTTTTTAACTGTCCCAGCTGTGAAGGAAAACATTAACTTAAGCCATTTTTGCAAACAGACCCTTATTTTCCTTTTCTCGCTTCTTTTTTTTTCTTTCTTTTTTCAATTTTTTTTTATTTAATTGTTTATTTATTTTTCATCTAGTGCTGTATTCATTATAAAGGGATACATAAAAAAGTGATGGAGGAATTTCACAATTCCTAGCAGGGTTCTGTTGAAATGGCATTGTTCCGGACCATGGGATCAAATGTGCATCACTGTGCAATGTTCCTGTGTCCTGTTCAATGTGCAGCAGCCAAAAAAACCCCAAAACCACAGACACAAAAAGCTCAAACTTCACCCAAGATGTCACATTCATGTGAAAGACAACAGCATACATAGAAATTTCTTTCAAATCCTTCTTATTCCTACTCCATGTTTGTGTTTTACTGTAAGGAAAACCAAACAAAACTTTGCTATGAACAACTGGTCTATGGACCATCTAAACTTTCTCTTTATTCTTTCAAATAACAATAGGTAAAATATTTGAAGACTGTGTCCTGGTTTCAGCTGGGATACAGTTCATTTTGTCTCAGTAGTTGGTACAGTGATGTGTTTTGGATTTAGGATGAGAGTAATGTTGATAACACAACGATGTTTTAGGTATTTCTGAGCAGTGCCTACTTTAAATCAGAGATGTGATCACCTCATTGATGATCAGAGGGCATGAACACCTCTCCTATGGGATACCTGGGATTGTTCAGCTTGGACAACATTCCAGGTTGACCTCATTGAAGCTTTTTGGCACTTAAAGGGGGTCTAATAGAAAAGTGGAGAGGGATCTTTTTAAAAGGGTGCATAGTAATAGGACAAGAATGGCTTTACACTGAAAGAGGAGAGGGTTAAATTTAGAAATCCTTCCCTGCGAGGGTGAGCAGGCCCTGGAACAGGTTGCCCAGAGAAGCTGTGGCTGCCCCTGAATCCCTGTAAATGTCCAAAGCCAGGTTGGATGGGGCTTGGAGCAACCTGGGTTCATGGAAGTCGTCCCTACCCATGGCCGGGGGTTGGAACTGGATGATCTTTAATGTCCTTCCAAGACAAATTCTTCTCTGATTCTGTGATTCTATGTCCCTGTTCATTGCAGTGGGGTTGGACTAGATGACATTTGAAAGGTCTCTTCAAACCCAAACTATTCTATGATTATATATTATATTTTACTTTATTTTTAATTTGTTTTACCTTATTCTATATTTTACTTTATTTAAATTATTAAAGAATTCTTCCATCAATCCACGAGGCTTAGCTGTTTCTGATTCTCCTGCCCATCCCACTGGGCCAGGAGGTTGAGGCAATGACCGAGGGGCTGTGTGGTACTTTAGTTACCAGCTGGGGTTAAACCACAACAGATTCTCAAACTGGCATTGATTAAATCTGTTTAGTCGAAGACAGAATGAAAAAAAACCTGGGTAAAAGATTTGTTGAAAGCCTCAGCATTTAAAAGCAGTGAAAGCATTTAAAATATATCTTCCCTCTCTGTTCGTATTTTTAACAAAGTCAAAATATTTTGAATTGTGGTTGTTAACAAGAAAGTTTCAAGTTATAAAGTGAGAAACAGGATCAAAGGAAGACAGGGAAGCAGTACTGAAATACACAGAAGGGTCGCTCCAGACCAGGAAATCTCCTCTTCTAAAGCTAAAAAACAAGAGGTTTAAATTCTATCTGTGAAGATTTATGTTGGAGTGGAGGACAAGTGTTCCAGGGGCTCATGGAGAGGGTCATGAAATGGTTAATAGATCACCTGAAACAATTTTGTAATTGCAGTCACTGTAAGCATTTAACGCCAAGGAAGATAAATATTGGTCAAAAATGGTTAATGTTTCATTGACTTGGGTTTGAATCAAAGGCATAAAAGATAATATTTGATGCTGCTTTCACCTTTTGTGGGGTTTTGTTTTGGTTTCTTTTACATTTATAATTTAATACTGTATAAGCAACCATGGATTAGCTCAGTTAATTAGGTTTTCTTGGGCCTGGTAAATCCCTTTATAAATATAGGGGCCCTTTCAGAAAGAAAATTAGGCAGCTTCATTTTTTTAATGACAAACAAAGCTGAAACTTAAATAGATCAGATAAAATGATCACTTAAAGTTCTTACTTCTTCCCCCTGACACTGGAAAGATCCCAGATGACCAGCTCAGAATTAGACATTGATGCTGTCAAAGTCTAAACATAGCTGAAATGCATCTCCTCCCCTGCCTAAATCCCCAAGGGCTGACTTTAATAAACATGCTCAGAATCTATCTAACACAAATCAGAAATGCAAAGCCCTTCCCAATATGAAATGCCAGACATTTTCCTTTCAAGTAACACAACTTGATTAGTGTGGCCATCTGTAAAAATGAAGAGATTTAGTTGTATTCTCACCTTTTCCTGGAAACAGTCCAAACATAGATCAATCTTTTCTCAGAAGAGAAGTCTATAGAAAGCAGGGTAAATTACCTTCACAGAAAAAAACTTCAATATTTATGAAGTCTTCACGTAAAGTCGGAATCCAATTCTTTTTTTTTTTTTTTTTTCAAAATGGATGGAAGAGATAATTTCAGGATGTCAGTCTTGAAGGGACAGGGGTAATTGCTGGCAGCCCTGACTTTCACACTCAGACACAGATTCTGGAAGGAATGTGTCCTTCTGACAACTTTAAGTTGTTCCCTCTTTAAGAAGAGGGATTTTTTAAGCTATTCTTTGGCACATCTTTGCAGAAAGCCCAGCCGCCCAAGGTCAGCTTTCTCTATTCCCTCCATGGATAATTTTCAGGCATATAAATATTTCATGAGATGTTGAGATGTCACCAAATCCTGCCTTATGTGTTTCAAGGTAGAAACCCCACCAAAATGCAAGTTAAACAAATCAGAGAAATAAAGTTTCCTTAAACTTCCTAAAACAACATTAAGACAAACAGCCTGTTTTGTTCTATGGTTTACTTTTAATGATGCCATATTTGTTTACTTTAAGTCTAATTTTGGAGTTTAGATTTTTTCTCTAATTAGTTAATAAAATGCATTCATAACAGTTTATGTGATTATAATTTTACTTTAATTGTCTTTATAGTGTCCTGAGTTACTTGACAAGAAGGAGGCTTATAAATATAACTCATTATGTTATTGACATGCTTTTGTAGTTTTCTATTTTCCTTTTAGAAATGAAATATTAAGATGTTAGAAGCAATGAGTTGTAAGAAGGGGGGATGGGGCATGCATGTATCTGATGAGCATCCCAGAAAGAGTGAAATCTGGCTGAAATTTGGTCACTCTGGATTTTTACTAATGCTATTTGTAAACCTTAAGGTTTAATTAGTGGAAGTTGATGGAAGTGAAAGTAATCACTTTGGTCTCTGGACTCTACTTTTCTGACATGATGTTGGAGTTTCCATAAAACCAGTGAGAAACTGGGATGCTGGAGCAGGCAGCACATTTGTGGTTCATTTGAGTTTTGCTTTGCCCTTCTACGTTTAGTCAAAGCCAGTTTTTGGTAGTGAAACATAAATAAATGCTGAATAAAGGTACCTTCAAACAAGGAATGAATTTGCAAAGCCCTTATTTGCAAAGTTCTAGGACATGCTGCAGGAGTGAACAAGATATACATATTAATACTTGGATATGTGGAATATTGGAGTCAAACTCTGCGTGTGACTTTTAACTTGCCTCTCATGAATGGAATGACCTTTTCTCTAGATCAGCACAAACCACTTTGTGAAAACTGATGCTGCCTGAGTCTGGATGTCACTAAAACATCAGAATTGCTCCTGCTCCAGAACAAAACCCCATCTGAACCAGAACCCTGTTTGCAGTAGTGGCTAAAACCAGATGCCATGGAAAGAGTGACGGAACAGGACCAGTTTATACCAAGATTTCTATGAATATCCTTCCAGCCCCAGCTCCTTGCACAGATTCCACCACTGGCTTTGCATTTAGCAATTGCAAAGGGGTTTCTCTTCCACAAGCTGGTCCAGACACACCTTCAGTTCACCTAAACCTTTTCAGTTCATCACTGCAGCCTTAGTCCACTAAAAAACCTAAAGACATCATTTGTGTATTTTGAGCTAATTTCTCCTGAATAAGGAGTTTTGTGGCAAGCATGGGGAAAATTAGGTGTTTTATAAAGAATTATCTTTTTTGAAAAAAATCATATAAAAATGTGAAAAGCTAAGAAATAGACTAGGTCTGTGTTTCGCATGTTGCATGTCTATAGGTGGGACTATTTCTATTTGTACTGCTATTATTTTTAACTTGTAAGGATCAGCAGCTATAATTGTTCTTTTGTTTCCATGAAAAGTGAAGACATATTTTAATACAAATATGTGAACATGACACTGGAAACAGATAACAAATAATGGAACTAAGCAATAGCCTTTTAATAAATCCATTACTTACATTAGATATCTGTTGAAGATTCAATAGAGACACTTCTATCTCATAAAAAATGTCCTTTGCCTGGTAAAAATAGCCTCCACCACTTTCTCCACTGCTGCAAGAGCTACATGTGATTCAGCAGATTTGGAGCCTGGTTACATCATTTAACATCTGTGTCTCTATCTAGCTGGCAAGGTCAATTTGTTTCTGCAAATAGATTTCCCTCAACTACAAGGGGCAATCAGTTCATGTGAATTCCCAGAGGTTCTGTTCTTCTTGCTCTCCCTTCGCTCTGACACAATTCCAATCGGGGATGCTGTTAAGCATTATAAAGTGAACCTGCTGGGGTGTAGTGGTAGCAGCACTCAGCTTTTATCCATCTTTTAGGTCTTTTGGTGCTGAAGTCCTTGTTGTAGTCAGGCTGTCTACATGATATTAAATCAACCCTTGGATGAGTTGCTATTTTCATTATTTTTTGAACACTGATGGAAGACCACATTGGTCCTTTACACTCCTAATGGCTTGGACTTCTTTAGACCACAAAGAAATCCATTGTTTCCAACAGAAAATCCTTTCCTTTGTTTTCTCTTTACATTGACATTTTAATTCTATATTTACATCGACATTTTGATTTTATATTTGCATTGACTTTTTAAAACTACTTTTTTCTTAACTGTTAGTATTGAAGGAGAACTGCCAATTGACAAGCTTCAGTGTATTTCTTTTCTGTGGCTAATATTGGTAATTACAATGGGTTTTTAAAAGAATTTATTGTAGTTTATTGGTTCAATGTTTGCTAATTTTTCCCTGGGGTGAAGAGCAAGGTGGATTAAAGCCCTTTTAATAGAAAGTATTAATTTAGTATTGTAGCTTTAAAAGAAGCAGTATAGGACAGGTATATTCTTCCAAAACTGTAGGTTATTTCCTTGGTAAACTAGCTGTCTATACTAGTCAATACCATATCAAATTAAAAATACAATGTTTAGAATTTTGTTGAACAGGAACAATTGATTAAAGCAGACATGCGGGTTTTAAAATAAATAAGGGAGAAAACCCCATGGGACATTAATTGAATTCAGTGACATTTGTTTGTTCTTTCGTTAATTTTTATTCAAACTGAAATTGTATAAAATAAGTGATTTAATTTATAAGAATCCCTCTAATTTTTCTGTCCCAAAGAAATGGTTGGAATATGTCTTCTTAGCAAAGCAAATATAGAAATAGTACAAAAGATGTTAAAGGAAGATCAAGAGTGATATGAAATGAGTACATGGCGTTTAATCTTCTCCCTCATAACCTGGTTTCCTGGCACAACTTCACAGACTTCAGTGAGGTTACATCAAAACACAACAGCTGGCTCCAAGCAAGTGAGCACAAAGCCCTTTCAGAGTGGGACGATGGAATCCCTCCCTTTCCAAAACATCAAACTTCCAATAAAACACAAGGGATAAATCTCCCTCTGCTTGGGTTCTGTAACTCACAGTGACAGCTCAGGTCAAGGAATAGCTCAGTCACATTAATGCAATGGTAATGAATCCTGGAGAGCCCCAAGAACTGGGGGATTCAGGAGGAAGACAAAACACACATAACTGTGCAAAGCCAGCTCGGGTCTGTCAGGGTCAGTATCAGATGGGCTTAGCAAATCCATTCCTGAGAGATGGTACAGAGGCATTCTAGTCAGGTCTGGAACCTTGTCTACAAGTAAGGCCTTGTCCACATCTGTGCTAAAAATCCTTGCCACGCTTTAGCTGAATTCCATGTGTTTGAAGGGTTTTTTCCGTGCCAACAGGATAACCCACCCCTGGCTGTCAGAATTGACTTCACTTGCTTCTACTCAGCATACTTTAACCTTCCTCTCTCTTGGCAAAGCATAAAACAAACACCATAAAACCTAAGCACATATGGATAGGAAGCAATGCCTTTAATTGGGGGCTTGCATGTGGCTGCAAAGATTAATTAAAATCATGTTAATTCTGCAATAAATAGCCTGTTGCAAGGTAAAAGACTGAGACAAGCACACAGGAAGGTTAAGCACTGTAGGATGGTGACAGAGGTGCTTCTGTGATGCTTCACTCTGGGAACTGGGCTTCAGTATCCTGATTGATTACCTTTTGTGAAATCTCTTGTCTGATCCTATTAATAAACATTTTTGTTTATTCACACATCTTGACTGTAAACTGAATCATTCTTTTTAATGAGATGAAAGGTGGATGGTGCTGTGTCTGCACAATCCTAGAAAATGAGGACTGTAAGGAACATAAATTAAGATACTCTTCCAGTAATATCCACTGTGTTTGTATGTTTGTTCAAATAAACACTCAGAAACTTTTGAGACAAACTTTTGCATAGTGAAAAATCTCCACTCTTGGTCATGTTGCTAAGGGATTATTCTTCTGAAAACCCACAATTTTTCACAAAAATTGATTATATTCTGGAAATTTCTGAGAAAGGCAACAATATTTGGTGGGCAATATTGCCAGTGGGGTCCATAGAAGATAGCTTTACACCTCTCTGTGTAGATCCATTTTGGGACACTTCTTGCCCATTTTTACAATGGAAATGTGTTTACTACTCCATGGCTTAACAATCTATCCCATGTTAATAGGAAATTTTCAAAAGTATAAATATTTGGGTTTTAAATGTTTTATTTTAGGTAACAGATTTACAAATACAAATCCACTCCAGATTTGTTGTGCTAGATCTCTGGGTTGTGTGCAATCTGTAGAATGACAACAAATGCCATCAAACCATGATTGTTTCTTTTGTCCTTGATCATTATTTCCATATTGTTCCCTGACATTGGTAGGAGTATGGTCAGGGAACCTCTGAGTGGAGCTGGAAAAACAGTTTTTCTGTGAAGGCTGAAACATCAGGCAGAGTAACAAAAACCTGGAGGAGTAAGGGGAGATGTGGTCATACTCAAAAGTCTGGCAACACTTTCAGCTTTGGATATATTCCTGCACCCTCCTCCAAGACTCCTCTCTCCATTTCATTAGTTCCATTTCATAGCCTGGCATCTCTCCTACTTCTCAGAGGAGAACAAAGATCTTTTGTATTCTCCATCTTTTCTTGGTGTGTCATGACATGAGCATTACCATGTGGATGATATTTCTAGTCCCCATTGATCCTGAGTATCTGAATATGAACCCGAAGGTTTTGGTTTTTAAAAAAAACCAAACTCTATAGACTTCTGTGGATCTTGACTAATAAAAACCATGATGCTCTGAATCACGCCATGGACCACAACATTTTGGAAAATACTCTGAGACACATGGAGGGAGTTTTTGGGGTTGTCCCCTGCAGGGCCAGGGCTGAACTTCATGATCCTTGTGGGTCCTTCCAACTAAGAATATTTGATTCTATGATTTTTCTCCCCCTTTAAGCTTGATGTGCTTTTAAAGCATTCCAAAAGTGAAAGTGAATCTGACTTTCCACCCTGTGACTGATGGGAGCTGCCTTGTTGTGCTCTGGATGTATCCCAGTGTTTATTAACACATATGTGATATGGACATACTGTTTATAATGTGGAGTGAATTTACAAAGCACTCCATAAATGCTACAAAAGGAGTGTTAGCACTTTGAGAGGGAAGATTTAAGATATGATCCTAATGCTTTTATTCTTTGCAGAAGAATGATATTCTAAGCAAGGCATATGTAAACTGGAAAGTACAGCAGCTTGTTATTTCTTCTTGAAGACCTCCAGCATGTCAGGTTTTAGGGACTAGGAAGATAGCCAAAATTTTGTGAGAAGAGGATATCCCAAGCAGACAAAATACTTTTGCTATTCATAATTTTATTCTGAACTTTCTTTCATTTCCTAGGGTTTAATTACACATTTGAGAACAAAGTTCATTGAGCTTTTCTGCATAATGAAGGGAAATTGTTGTGTTAATGGCAGGGTATATGCAAGATTTCATGGTGCTTTTTCCCTGAAAGAATTCCACCCTTGTCTGAGATCCAGCGACCATGCATTCTAGATCCAGCTCCTACTAAGAGCGCCTGAATAACACAGAACACTTTTTTCCCCCCTTTTGTTCCTCCATTTACTATATCTTCAGGAAACTATTCTGATACAGTGGGAACACAGTCGTCTGGGATTTTAATGGAGATACAGACAACTGAACTACAGACCTCAGAGCATTATCTGACACAATTCTGTACCCACGGGTGTGCTTTATAGTGTTATCACAGGTGGTTTAGGAGTTTTCAAAGACAAATTGAAAAGAAGTAACTGGACTGACTGAAGGTATCCCACATCGTTATGAAGACTTGTAGATCATGTCTCTAGAACTTTCTGCTGCATCACCTCAAGTCCAAACTGTTCTAACAGAACAACAGGGCCAAAAATCTCTTTAGGGCATCACATCAGTCCAGCATTTAAAAAAATGGAACATAATAAAGCCACAAGGAGATGAAACAGAGATGAGATGGATCAAATATAGTCTCTTATCATAAGGTATTTAAGGGGTCCATAGGATCTTGCATGGATGAATAAAAATCTGAATTAAAAATAACTTTTGGTCACAACAAAATGCTGGCCAAAATCATTGCATTTTCTTGGTGTCAAGGCTGCTTTTCTCATTATTATAGTTCCACATATTTGTAATACCTCTGAAATTATCTTTTCTCCATGCATTTTTTCTTGCTTTGGAGTTCATTTGTATTTCCTTCCATTACTGACCCTGTCACTTTGCTTCCACTCCAGACTCCCATTGTTCTGCTCAAAGTATTTATATTCTAGTCCTTAGTTACACTTCAGTCCATGACTTATTTCTGAATTAGTTACAATCCCAGACACATTATTCAATCTACTCCTTTCTTTTCTCAGCATCTTATCTCTCTATC
The DNA here is from genome assembly GCA_013396655.1 of Campylorhamphus procurvoides. NCBI lineage: Eukaryota > Metazoa > Chordata > Aves > Passeriformes > Dendrocolaptidae > Campylorhamphus > Campylorhamphus procurvoides. The sequence goes on from WBMV01007727.1 coordinate 237,492, forward strand.
AGAATTCATCCTCCCACTTAGTTTTTCACCAGCCGTGTAGGTCAAGGATGGCTGATCTTTGTTAACAGAGCACAACCTAAAAATATGAAATAATGCTTTTTAACTTGCTTCCAAAGAATTATTTATTAAATAGTTAACATGTTTTATCTCCAATAATCTTTCTCAATAAGACACTATTGCATGTTCACAAATTACTCTGGATAGTCAGGAAACTGGGCAGAAAACATTCCTACCAGTCAGCTGTACCTTCAGCAGTTCTGCTTGCAGCTGATCCAGAGGTGCAGGTGTGTTTCATGGATACCTGCTGGATATTCCATTGGGTTTGCACCTCACCAACACATACCAATTTACTCTGGGATCCTGAAAAATATTTGGGAAAGCTTTTATTTCATCCTTTCTCTTTCCCCTGTGCTGAATAATGACAGGATGGAATAAACTGTATGCTGGTGCTTCTGATGGATGTATCCAGTGGGTCAAAGTAATGTATGTCTCATATTTTATGGGAAGTACTTTCCCAGGACCAGCCTTGAAAAATTAGTGCACACATCCAGCATCTGATCTTTAGCACAGTAGGGAGAACTAAGCCTAACACACTGATATTAATAAGCTTTGAAAAAGTCCTTAGAAAGACAACACTAAGACTAGTTTTAATACTGCATTTTGTGCCACCTGAACATAATAAGATTTTGTTCTGCGTGTCTTCCTTTAACTGACCTTTGTGTCTGTTCACCAGGGCATTGTTTACTCTGTCTGTATTATGCTGCCTGGCTTTATAAATGGATCTGTTGTGTGGTGAAGTATCAAATGTGGGATTTTTTTCCCTGAAATCTAGACAAATTATGCCCAATGCTTTCACCTTCAATGGGTTCAACAAAATCAATTCAGTTATATTAGTAATGTACTTTCCAACACTCAGCAGCCATCTAGGTTTGAATTTTAATAAAACTAACACACTCTGTACTGGCTGCTGCAGGAGTAGTAGTAATACATTGCACTTATATAATAATAATTCTATTTACTAGGCAAGATACAAATGAAACACCCAGAATGTAATACCAAGAAAAATAAATATTAGAAGTCAAGATACTTTTTCAAGCATCATTACACTTGAAAATAAAGTGAGCTGCAATGCATTGTTTTACTTTTCTCCTCTCCGGGCAGAGGTCCTCCCTGCACAAGAAGGGAGCTATAATTTTAGCTACTCAGTACTGATGTAAGTGATGAATACATGATGATGTGCAACCAAGACAAACTCTAGATACATTCTGTACTTCTTTCTGCACTACACAGCATATGGAAGAAGGTAAATCTGGAATTATCAGCCTGCTAGCAAGAAAGCAGCAAAGTCAGGGACCTTTTCCTACCAATTGTGCTGACACAGAAGAGGTAATTCCAGTATAACAGTCCTTCATTCAGATTTTTCAGGTGCTAAAGTTGGCACCTTGAAGGAAGCATTTTCAAAAAAAAAAACACAACACGGGCTGTTGGTTGTCTGGACAAGGTGAAGAAGAACTTCTTTTGTGCTAAGGAAACATCTTACTGCTGAAAACTGTAATTTACCACTGCAAGTGGAAGTTTTGGCAGGACAATGAATGTGTGTGCTAAGCTGAATCAAGTTTCCCTGAGAGGATATTTATATACTTATCCAATTTGAAAGTCTTAATGTAGTTATTGAAAAAAGGTCTGCTTATGAGATTTTATTTCACAGGTTTTCACTTGGTTTCACAGAGATGCTGAACTTAGAGACATGGTTTAGTGGTGGACATGGCAGTGCTGGGTTAGTGGTTGGACTCGGTCTTTGGGGTCTTTCCTAAAATAAATGATCTTTAAAGTGGCTGAAGAGAACTTCCCCATAGTACTCTAAAGACTCTGGACCCAAGGCATTGCCACCCATGCCACCTGCATCCTCCTGCTTTCTCTTGCTGTTGATTTGTTTATTGTCTCCAGTCAGTTACTCACACAAGACCTTGGGCAGCCTGTAGCCAGAACAAACACTCATTTCCTCTCTCTGCCAAAACTTTGTGAACAACAAGCCTTCCTCTGGTAAAAGATCTGATTAACAGTGTATGACTAAGAGGAAAATTGTCATTGTTTTAGCTCGATGCCAATGCTATATAATCGGCCTAGAGTGATATCGTACTGTTGTGAAACACCCTGACAAAATACGTCATAGCAAAGGATCCACAGTTAAAACTGTATGCCTAGAAATACTGAAGAATAAACAGAAGTCCTACAATGCATCTCATCCTGATTTAGAACAGCTATTTTCCATACAACAGCTTTTTTTCCCAGGACGTCAAAGCCTAAGTTTTACAGGTTTTAATTAATTTGTGTTGAAACACCCCACCATATTTGCAATGTCTGCTTTATTTACCCTCTGCTGGTGTTCTTAGAGCTCTGACTCTGCTCCTGCTCTTCTTTCCCTGGCATGTTTTCTGTGCAGAAGGGGGGTCCTGTGAATTGTCATGGTTTCAGCTGCATGAAGCTGTAATAATGTGTTTCTTCTGAGAGTTTGTTAGAGGGCTTCTGCTAACACTGTGGGAAAGCATCAAAAAACCAAATTGGAGATGAGTGCTCAATGACTCTTTGCAAAGCTCTCTCATCAAATATGCTTTTTTCTTTATTAGTACTGTAAACGCTTTAAGTGTGGAGAAATCATTTTGTACATTACTACAGAAGAGCTTAGTTGAAAATGTGTTATGAAATATGCAAATAATTTCCCAGTCAAAATGGGACAAAAATGTACCTTGCAATTACAGAATCACAGAGTCATTTTGGTTGGAAAACACCTCCAAGATTATTGAATCTGACCTTTCATGCATCACCACCTTGTCAATCAGACCAGAGCACTGAGTGCCACGTCCAGTTGATTTTCAAACACCTCCACCCCTCTGGAATCCCCTTCCAATGATTAACAACCCTTTAACCACCCTTTCCATGAAGAAATTATTCCTGAACCTTCTCTGGCACAGCTTGAGGCTGTTCCTTCCTGTCCTGTTGTTAGTTCCTGGAAGATCTTAATTCTCTTCACTTTGTGAGCACCCAGTTCAGGGTCCTTGGGCCTGAATTGGAGGAACCTGAGCACTCACAGGTTCATTGGCAGCTTGAGCTCTTTGCAAGGGAAGTTTAAGAATTTTAACCATTACCTACCCAAAGACAAGAGATGCTACAATTAAATGACCATTAAATTACGCAAATTTTATTCAAAGCATAGTTTTGTATTTTTTTGTGTCTGACTTGCCCAGAAAGCTTCAAATTTCAGCTAAATCTTCCTTTTGCTGGTCATAATGTCCCATGTGAAAGCACATACTCTGTTGTCTAATAAGGGTTGAGCTCCTCTTCATCCTTACCAGATGAATCAATAGGGTGGTTCTACTCTATCCAATTTATTAATTTGAAAGGGTGGAGAAAAAGAAAGGATGTATAGTTTGCCATTTTATTTGCAGACTCTGCACTTTCCATTAGATTTGGGTGGAATTGGTCAGCAGCCTCAGAAAATTTATAGTACCTTACTCAACATTCAGTATTCCTCAAATTCTCTAGGGCAGTAATGAAAAGGAAAGGAGGGAGATAACTGAATCATAGTCTCTACAGCTCTGTTACAGAATATTAAGAAAGGGTTTGGGTTGATTTATTGGATATTGTGTAACTACTGAAAGTATTCATCATCCATCAATCCAAGGTGGCAAGATGTTCTCAAAGGTCTAAAATCACGGTAAAAGTGAAAGACTCAAATTTACTGCAAATGAATTGCAACATCTAAGGATAAAAAGGGAAAAACATTATGTTCAAGAGGTACCAGAAAGTGGGTAACATCTGTAATGTCAAATGAAAGGAATTGACTCTTAGATACTATTTCAGAAATCATTATTATTAAATAATAATAATGATAATAGTTTCAAATTTCAGTTGCTGGATGGTATTTGGTTAAATGTATAAATGGCCACATTTAGTACCATTAACTATGAAATAGAATCATAGCATAGTTTGCATTGGAAAGGACTTTAATGACTACCCACTTTCAACACCCTGAGATGGGCAGGGACACCTTCCACCAGCCCAGGTTGCTCCAAGCCCTGTCCAACCTGGCCTTGGACACTCCCAGGGATGGGGCAGCCACACCTTCTCTTCCAGGATCTCACCACCCTCACAGCCAAAAATTCCTAATAAATTATATAAGCCAAGAGTTCTCATTATGAAGAAATAATGCTGTTGAAATTAACTAAATATTAGTGGTGGTAGAGCGAGCTGAGAAGGAAAACATGCCATTATGTAAAACCAAGCATTAAATTTCAGTGTTGATGACTGATATGTCTTCTAAGTTAAATGAAAGCAAAACAGAGTTTTAAAAATTATAGGAAAGAAAAGATCGGCAGTATTGGATTTTTATGTGAAGAAACAGAGGGACTATAAAGAGGGCATTGACAGTGCAAATGGGAATAATGAACTAGTACTGCTGAGGAATATTAAGATAAACATAAAATGTTCTTTAAATACATTAGAGGACAAATATAGGAAAGAAAATATTTTGAAATTGAAGAAAAAACCCCAAAGTACAGCAGTGGGAATAGCTAAAAATTGGGTAGGCAAGTGAACAACACCTTTGCTAGGAGTTCTGCACAGATGTGCAGATGTGGATTTCGACTGGCTTTTGGAAACAAACTGAAATAATTAGAGCATTAGAATTAGAAAAGGACACACGTCATAAGCATACTGTCTATAAAATATTCCATTCTGGGGTGGAGGGTGAGTTCACAGTACAGTGTTTGGAGGGCTTTTTCCAGGTTAAGTCAGTGATGGCTCTAAATGACCATTCTCTCTGGAAGTCATCACTTAATGGTTTTACACATATAGAAAATGATGCTAACCTAAGGACACAGAAATGGGATGGAAAAGCCATGAGGTTTATAGGTTTGGGGCTAGTTAGAGGTAGTTTAATTGAAATCTGAGGATTTCTTGTCATGTCAAGAAAGATGCTTTGCTTGATTAAGTCCTTAAACTTTGTATTTTATTTCTTGCACTTCCTTTTGAAGTAGCTGCCGTTGACCACCAGACATTCATTGTTTACTAGATTAATTATGTTTTTTCTTTTCTTCCATGAGAACTAAAATCAGAACTTAACATCTGAGTTATAAAAGCTTTCTTATTACAGCCAGTAGTTGTGAGCTTTCTAGTTCCCTGATTTTGTGAGGCTAATAGACAAGACCCAGGGCATTGCTTCCTTCTTAATGTGCTGATTTTTCTGGATGATGGAGGGAATGGGAGAAGGCATGACATTTGCAGTCTATAATTATACATACTCGGGTCCTTCCCTTCTCATAACAGTGAGTGATAAAACCAAAGCACGTTCTTTCCTCTTGGTGCCTATTTTGTACATAATGTATCTGTATTATGTGATAATCAGCACATCTCCCACTTCATTATAATATATATAGCCAGGAGTCAGAGGAGTTCACACACTCTGTTATATTCAATTTATTGTCCTGTGGAAGCCTCAAAAGTGCTGCAAAGTTTGGCCACTGACACTCTTAGGAGTTTATAGTGCTGTGAGATGGAGATGTGCTGACTACTCAGGAAAGAAAAAGTGTATTTAAAAGAAGCAAACATCATCACAGAAGTCTGCAATGAAATAACTTTTAAGTATTTGATTAGGGGACTCCAAAGCCAAAGTAGTTTAGAAAAAACAGCAAGGGCAGCTAATAACCTTAATTTAGTAGAATCCTGGCAAAGGTTGGTAATATACTTGGATACTAAGGGAAATATGGTGGAAGGTTGCTGAGTAAGAAAACATGCTAATGGCGATACATAAACTTCATTAACTGATGGGACCATGGAGTGCAAGTCTGGCTGAGTTTTTAATATGCAAACTATATTAACTACATGATTTAAGAAAAAAATAATATATTCAACAATTCTCTCTCTCTCTCTGCCCCTCCACAGCTTTAGTGGGAGGAGGAGACAGCTTAGGATCTGTTGGTATGCTGGGATAGGATTCAAAAAGAGGCGAGAAAGTTGTTTCAAACTGTTTTCAGAGAAACCAATGCCTTTATTTTTTGCAAACCTTAGAGTAATATAAAAAAAGCTTAGGAAAAGCAAATAATTCAGAGATCAGGGATCTCTCAGAAACAGGGATATTGCCCAATGCAGAAACAATTAAGAAAAGAAAATCTAGCTTTTATTTCTGCCTCTACCACTACATTTCCATGTCAAATGTCACTTCTGGCTGCTCTTCTAAACAGCTCTTCTCAAAATGGGTTGAGTGTGCTCCAGGTATGGACTGGTTCTTACTATGTATTTGCATTGTATATAATTAAATAAAAAAAAAAAATCATGCACACCAACAGATATGGTGGCCACGAATGTTTAGCTTTCAAATAAATATATTAACACGCAGATCATATAAGCCTTAGGCAAGAGTGAAGGCTCCTGTAAGGGACTAATTCTTTCAACAATAATAATAAGCCTCTGCAGCACAGTTGCAGGGAACACATGTAGGTCATGAACTCTAGGAAGTCAAAAGGTTTTAAGAAAGCACATATAATTCTGCTCTGAGCATCTCACTGCAGAGGAAATAGGGCAGGAGACTCCCCAGGAAATCTATCCATCCTGACACTGCAGACTGTATGGGATTTTCCGGATGAGTGACTGGTCTGAACAAGAGAAGATCTTTTCTACCCATGGCTCTTCTTTGGGACTTCTATATTTGAATCCAGAAGCTCAAGTCTGGGAAAAAGGGATTTTCTTTTCACTGAGCACCAAGGAAAATCCCTGGCTTGGAAAAGGGCAGTGTAAGTCCTTATTACAATGCAAGTCCTTTTTACATTCTTGTGTCTCACCTCTCATGTGAGGACACAGAGTGCAGACCACAGGAGGAAACTTAAGTGTTCTTTGCTCGGCCATCCTGCTGGCATCAGTTCTGTCAGTAAAACCTGGTGTCAAAGCACAGCAGCTGCTGATCAAGTGGCAAAGACACCTTGAGAACCGAACCCAAAGTCTCTGCTTGTGCCTACTAGCAGATTAACCGTGTGGTTTCACCTTGGTGCAGGTTACAAAGCTGTGCTCTAGAGCCCCCTTGGATGAAGCCATTTTATGGTCACTGTGACTGCACCTGTAGCTGGGGTTGCACATCACACTCAAACCATTCCAGATCATTGCCCTCTTACCACCCAGTAATGTTTGTCAGCACGCTTGAAATCTTATCTAGAATTAAATACTGGATCTTCTGCACGAGCCTTGTAGGAGATGGAATATTTTTTCTTAAAAATCTGTCTTTATCAGTGACAGACATACTTTATCCTTTACATGTGGTGTCATTGAACAAATCCAACAATTATGGCATTGTGGTGAGAAACAGAAGTCTTATGTTATTTTATTTTTCATGAAATGATGCAAGAAAGACCAACTAAAGTACAAAGGTTGGAAAAATAGCAATTAAGGAAGAAAACTCCAGCTCCATGGGGACAGAAATATTAAACTATGTCTTGCTAAGTACATGAAAAAAAAGGAAAAAATAAAATAAAAGGTGATGTGATAAGATGACTCATTTTGGACACAGATACTGCAAACAGTGGGGAATTTAATTGCCTTGCAATTAAAAGGTGAAGGCACAGAGAGGGCAAGAGCTTCTATTAGGCAGGAAGACAGCTCAACTAGCAATGAATCACTCCTAAAAACAAAGACTTCTGAAACACTGTGATCATTTGTACATGTCTGCAGGAGAACTATTATGTGAATGTAAGAAAATTCATATAGGCTATAACAATGCCATAGTTCCCTCAAAGGCTGACTTGAATGTCTACAATATCGTATATGACAGATAAGATATTAATGCAAAATATTCCAGTGAATTCCAAAGCATATTTTACCACTGTAGTCCTATAAATGACACTTGGATGTACTACATTCTCTTCCTTTTTTTCTCCTTCACTTTATTTGCAAAACAGAGAATATTAACAGCAAATAGTGCTGAGTGAAAGAGATACATTTGAGGCCATTTCCCTGGTAAATAACTTGGGAAAATATCCAAATAGAATCAGTAATTTGTTAGAGGCGCACTTACAAAAAATATCACTTCTAGCACACTCACAAAAAATGCCACTTTTAGTAAAATATTTTTTGTTTTAGATAAAGTGAGGAAGGAAATCAGAAGCTGTGAGGATGAGAGTTACTGGTTAGTATGGAAAGAAACAAAATCCTCCTTGCAATTCACAGGAAGCTGTGCTTCCCAGATCACAGAGGATATCGCCATGAGAAGAAATCCCAGGGAAAACTGGCTATACAATCTTGCATTATCCCAACATTCTCCTATAGCAGATTAATAGACAAGCTGTCTAATCTCATGTTCCTTTCCACTGTGTTTGATTATCCAGACCTATCTCGTGCTACAAAATGGCTCAGTGATAACTGGGATTTTGCTGTACCAGCATCTGACCTTTATTATCATATATTCGTAAAGTGGGTTCCTCGCCAGCAGACTTTAGTACATCAGCAAATAAAAAAGAACATTCATAGCTTGGGAGAAAGAGGACTTGTGCTCATCCTCCTCAAAACTTGCTTTATAAAATACAAATCCCCTCTGCCTTGTACAGCAAACTCTTGGTGTCTGATTGTCAAGGAACAGAAGGGAACAACATAGGAATTTGTGTGAAATGCAGCGATTCTCTCACTCTGTCACCCTAAAGGTTTTCTCGCCTCATCTTCTTTTCACTCTGTTATTGTGTTTATGAAATAATATGGGCTCCCTCTGGTGCCTAATTGAACACCTGCAAATTCCCAAAGCTTTTAATCAAAGGCTGAAGCCTGATGGGTCAAATCATCCTGTGTGCAGGGAAATGTGTCATCCTTCTACATTTCTGTGTGTGTATAAATTCCATCAAAGACTTATGTAAGCACCAAATCCAAGAGAAAGTTACCTACTTTGTTCAAAACTCCAGTCATTCTAATGCTTTCGAACCATTACAGACCACCTGCTGTAGGTAAAACAGTGCAAGGCTGGAATGACAGGTTCCACATGAAGGCAATTATTTTTGTAAACCCATTTTCTGTTGAAATAAACTGAGCCAGGGATGCAAGAGGGACTTGTCGAGGCCATGTGCCTGCTCTCAGTGTGAGCGTGATTTTTGGGGTTGTCTTGTGCAGGGCCAAGAGTTGGACTTGATGATCCCTGTGAGCCCCTTCCGACTCAGGATATTCCTCTTGAAAACACACTGTAGCTTTCTAGAATGAGTCAATATGATTTATTTTGGAGGAAGCATGACATCAATTTTTAAGATGCACAGTATATTCAAAAGGAAGCAAGGCTAAATTGAAGTTTCAGGGACTTTTGTGGCAGAATGCACATCATAGAGATCACCACTGATGGTCACCTCAGTCCTCAGTGTGGAATGCAGACTGTTTTCAGCAGGAGTTTTGGATGCAACACTTAAATTTATATTGTGTGCAGACTACTCCTTGTTAGACTGCCTTAGTGGCTGCCAACCCTCCAGAACCAGGTTTTTGGTTCTAACTACAGAAATAGTATTTCATAAGAGCTGTCACATGTTGAATTCAGGCAGACTTGCACAAAATAAGCAAAAAGTGTTTAGATGAGCAGAACATAACTGGGCTTTATTTAGTGTAATGCACTTTCAGGACAAAATTTCCTCTATTTTAAGCCACCCTGAAGGTCTTTCACTACTTTTCCCATGGTACAGGAGCACAGAGATGTGTGAGATGAAGGCAGGGCATGTCCCTTAGAACATGCTAGGTCTTGTAAGGATGAGCACACCAGCATCTGAGACCACTGACAGCTCTCTGTGACTTTTGGGTGGACTAGAAGGCAACCATAAGGAAAAAGTCAACCAACCAACCAACCAAACAAAACAAAACCAAAACTTATTTTGGGAGTCACTCCAGAGATGTATAATTTTTCTCACTGTATCAGCATTGTTACAACCTTTAAGGCATTGTTTAATGATGGTTATCCACTGTAATATGATTCATTACACTTTTTCCTAGGAATTTCATAAACCCTTTCAAAGGCACAGTTAGAGTTGCTTTATTTTGGATTTCAGCCTAAGGACTATCGGTATGTAGCATGATTCTACAATCTGGTTGTGGGTTTTTTTATAGCATAAGCATATTTTTTTCTACTTTTGCATTTGAAATTGCAGTGGTACAGTCAATTCTACAAAGTATTAAATCTCAGTGTCTCACACTGCCAGTTTATATTCAAGTGTTTGGTCAGGCTGAGTGTTTGGGCATGCTGAGAGAGTTGGAGCTGCTCAGCCTGAGAAGAGAAGGTTTCAGGGAAACCTTCCAGCACCTTCCAGTACATAAAGGGGTGACAAGAGAGCTGGAGAGGGACTTTTCACAAGGGGCTGGAGTGATAGGAGAAAGGGAAATGGCTTCAAACTGACAGAAGACAGAGTATGATTAGATATTAGGAAGGAATCCTTCCCTGTGAGAGTGGGCAGTCCCTGGCACAGGTTTCCCAGGGAAGCTCTGGCTGCCCCTGGATCCCTGGAAGTGTCCAAGGCCAGGTTGGACAGGGCTTGGAGCAACCTTGGTAGTGGAAGTTGTCCCTGCCCATGGCAGGGGGGTGGGAACTGGATGATCTTTAAGGTCCCTTCCAACCCAAACCATCCTATGACTCTGTGATTCTAAGTTAGACTGCTCAATAAAACAATAAGTTCCTAGAAAGACAACATAATTGTCTTGAAAGTGGTGACTAAGATTACTATAATCTAATTTATAAACTTTCACATACTTCACAAAGTCACCTAGTAGACAGTCAGTGTACTTAAGTCCCTTCTCAGTCCCATCCATTTTACTGCTGGAAATGAGTGAGATGATTTCTTTTTCAAGCACATCCCTCTGCCTGCATCATTCCAGCTATATGAATTCTATTTTAGGAAATATAAGGAACAAAATATTTCTTTGTATTACTTTCAAGATCAAATGCTAATTATTTATGTTGCTTTGGCATCTTTCCTTTTTTTCCATTTTTTAAAACTTTTGTAGACAGAATGTTGTCTCAAAGTTTGGATTTATTAGATTTTTTCTTTTATTAGTTGCAATAAAAATATTATTATCTATGGATTTGAATTTGGCTATATTGTCAACGGGTTTTTTTACCTATTTTCCATAATTTCTCTATGTGAGTTCTTTGTTTTCCTAAAAATAATTTAGTTGCAAATGGATTATCCCCACTTTAAGTATGTAGAAGTGACAAATGACTGGAAATATTTTGACCTTTCTGTAATTTGAGATATCAGAAATGTATTTCTGTAATGATCAAGTGATGTACAAACAGGACTATGAACAGAATCACAGAATCACAGCATGGTTTGGATTGGAAGGGATCTTAAAGATCACCTCGTTCCAACACCCTGCCATGGGCAGAGACACCTTCCACTGGACCAAGTTGCTCCAAGCTCCATCTAGCTTGGCCTTGAGCACTTGTGTGTACTTAGTGCTCTTACAGCAGCCAATTTGTTGTTCTCTTTCATTTGCATGGCAACAGAAACCACGAGTTTTGTTCTTAGAAACAGTAGAATCATTTTATGATCCATTGCATTCGCAGAGTTCATTACATTTGACAGTCCATCTCAAGCAACTGCAAAAATGTGTGTGGATAAAATACAGGAGGTTTTACAGAAATAATTGCTGTCTTCACTATGTCAAGAAAAAACCTGTCTCATTCTGAGAGAAGCAATCCTTTTAAGGGAACAGATTGAACTGTTAAAGAACTTTTTCCACTGCAGAACTATTACTACCTGAAAAGGTGTCACTCTGTCATTTAAAAGCATAGGAGATATTAGATTTAGTCATGATCTACAAACTCTCTTTTTCCTCTCCATTTTTCTTCTGATGGTATAATACATTCCAGACATTTTGCTCTACAGTCCTCAGCTAAATGTAAGTGCATGAAATAAAAACTATTTTATAGATTAAAAATTATTATTAGATATCAAATGAATGAGTGTATAAGAGAAGATAATCTTTGGTATATTATTTCTTTTTTTTTTATTAGAGGTTTTGATTGTTTTTTTCAGAAACACATTTCAAAGGAGGTGGGTGTTGTTTATTTTCTATAAGCTTTCTAAGAAAGCTTCATCAGCCATGATCCTTTGCAATCAAAGATGCTGAAGAGCTGTAGCCTGCTGTAATTTAAGGTTGTGTGGCTTGATAATATCATCATAATACAGCTGTGTAATTTGGACAAAACTCCACCAGAAATAAGGCAGGTTCAGCCACAGACTCTCCAGGAGCTACATACTCTTCATTAACTGCCTGAAAGGAGGTTGGAGTGAGGTGGGAGTTGGACTCTTCTCCCAGGTAACACAATGGGGGTAAACGGCCACAGGTTGTGCCAGGTTGGGTTTGGGTTGGACATTAGGAAAACAATTCTTCACAGAAAGGGTTGTAAAACACTGGAGCAGACTGCCCAGGGAAGTAGTGGAATCATTCTCTATGGAAGTGCTCAAGAATGTGTGGATGTGGCACTTGAGGACATGGTTTAATGGTGAACGTGGTGGTGGTACCGAATTAATGTATGGACTTGGTCATCTTAAAGGTCTTGTCCAACCTTGAGGACTCCGTGATTCTGTGATTGTTAGCACTCTTTTGCTATTCCTCTTTGGCTCAGTTCTTTCATTTTAAAGGCCAGTGTCAGTTTAAGATCTCAGGGATTTTTTTCTCTTGTTTTTAAGGGCAGGGCTCATGCCAAACTCTTCTCTGAGAGCCTTATTGTTTGTCCTATCCTTCATCCCATTCCCCGTTGCTTCCCAGTCCCACCGTGGGAAGGAAAGGTTGGCTTCCTGCAGTGTTTTCAGCACCTTCCAACTTGCCAGTAGCACAGTATAATGATGCAAGATCATTACTCCTGCTATGCTGTTCAATGTGGTTTTAAGAGAACAAAATGTTTTTTTCTTTTACTTTTGTGATTAATTTGTATTACTGGATACTCCGAGCTGTGAAAACAAGGTCACTTAGCAATGACTTGGTAGACTGAATCAGTCTTGGTGTAATAAATGATGGAACTGAAGGACAGAAACCAAAGAGAAAGGTGAAATCAAAGAAGGCATGGATGATGCCCTGAAAATTTGATAAATCAGGACCTGATTCATGATACAACAATGTGATTGGAAAACATGCAAGGAGCACTTTGAAATTGTCTAAGAGACTGGTCATTCAATATGGATTCTCCACCCTATGTTAAATAACAGGATAATGAAGACAAAGCAGAACAATCACAATACTACTAAAGCCTTGTCTAACTCAGGAAGAAATAAAATGAGAAAGAAAAAATTAAACTGAATATGAAAATGGTTTTGATCAGCTGCCATATTTTCATGCTCTTCTCAAACACACACAGTTTTCATATTTCATTCCCTACTAGGATGAATACTGATTTCTAATTACAGCTAAAGGTGTCATATTCAAAGTGGAAAAAAAAAAAATTTTGGGCCATCATAAATAATTCACACTCCATACATTTGTGTAAAGGGACAGATGCCTCCTGACTAGACATAACCTGTTTTTGTTTGTTTGTTTTATGGTTTGGTTTTTTTGTGTTTTTTTTTTTTTTAAATAAGGGATAACATAAACAGTTAAAACTGGGGGAGGAAAAAGTTTGTACATGGAAAAAATGTATTTAAACAAATATCACAAAATCAAAGAAAGAATGTAATTTCATTTGCTACACAAACATCTTGCAAAAAACCTCTCAATATACACAGTATATTGAATAGCAAGAATGCAAACATTTCTCATTTCACTTTTTTTTTCCTGTGGAAATATATATGCAAAACCACCTTGACTTAGTGAGAGAAGCTGTTCCTGTATAAGACTACAAATAACTTTTTCAGGATCCCATTAAAATCAGACAAAGCTGAATTGATTAGGGAAGCTTTTTTGAGTGGGTAAACCTCATACCTTTGACTGCCTTGTCTTTGATGTTGAAGTTTTAGTAATGACAAAAATGGGGACAGTGGCAGTCTCCTCTCTGGTTGTTTCTTTTTGGTGCCAGTTTGAGAATCCTTCATTCTTTGTATCTTGGTCATTGCTTCTTTCCTTAAAAGAGCTGAGAGGATGAATAAACTAAGAAATTAGGAGAGTAATACTGAAGTTTGGAGATGGAACTTTCCTTTGGAGGCTGAAGAGAAGTAAAAGGTATTCTCTGCTTTCATCTCTTACTGGCATAGCTCCCTTATAGATCATGTCAGTAGCCTCATTAGTTCAAGAAATTTGTTAATGCAAGTGCCACTCTGTGATAACTATTTTTTTTTCAGAAAGCCCTGGAACATCTTTAAAATTCAGAGATTTAATCCTTTTTTGAGTGCTATGAGCATGTTCTGAGATTTCTTAAAGTACAACAAAGCTTGCAGGCGTTAAAACTGTTCTTTATATATGGTTGGTTTTAGGGGGATGGCTTTAACCTGAAAGGCAGCAGATTTAGATTATTAAAATGAAATTCCTGGGTGCGAGGGTGGGCTGGCCCTGGCACAGGTTGCCCAGAAAATCTGTGGCTTTCCCTGGATCACTGAAAGTGTCCAAGGCCAGGGTGGATGGTGCTTGGAGTACCCTGGGCTGGTGGAAGGTGTCCCTGCCCATGGCAGGGTTGGAACTGGATGATCTTTAAGATCCCTTCCAAACCAAACCATCTTGTGATTCTATAATACTTTGAAGTTTAATTCTGGAAAGCTTAGATATGATTAGATATGTTGTTTTTTTTAGAATGGCATTGACATTCTTGAATACCAGTTCTTTAAGACATCATCTATTTCTTTGGGGTTCCTTATGAAGTGAGAATGCTTAGAAGTCTTTAAGTAATTATATTAAAAAAAGGTTAGAATGATGCAACTTGATATTTCTTTTCTTTCAGAAAGAATGCAGAATTTGGTGTTCTGGTCTCTTGACACAGTTGTCATACACTCTTTCCTTGCTCAGGCCGTCCTGAAATGGAGCAAGAGGAGCAGCCTTTGAGAAGAGGTCACCTTGAGACATAGGCCAGCAAGCTGATTTCAGTATTAGAACTATTTAGGCTGGTTTTGTCTTTCTTTAATGTGTATGTCAAAAAATGAATCACATTGCTTCGTTACAGGTATTTGGGAGAAATGGGCACTTCTGACATATTTTAAATGTGTGCATTAGGATACCATGATACAAAATGTGTGGTTTCTTTCCATAAATGCAACAAGATTTCCTCTGAGACCTCAGACATGCCATTTCATTTTTCCATGTCACAGATTAATATGGGCTTATTATCATTCGTGACACTTGTTTTCTTCTCTTGCATAAGTAAATAATAGTATTTTCTGCTCTGGGGCTGCTTATCAATGTATTTTGCCTATGCTTAAAGCAAAGTTTCTCTGTAATGTAATGAAGGAGATGAAGAACCTTTTTTTCCTATTACAAGGTTAAAATATTCCTGAACTTCGTAAATCTCTGCTGTTGGCTGCACAGCAGAACTACACAGTCTTTTATGTCTGGATTTTGTGTTCTTTTTCAAATATCTTTCAGATATTTTGGGGATGTCTCATAATATCGTCTCAAACTGAAAGATGTTAAAGGAAAAATCCAATGAGAGAACTATTTCTCTCTTTAAAAAGAGCTATATGTATACCCAGATGTATAAAAATGTCAAACCTCATGTTCTAGTACAGGATATGTTTAAATATGTGACTAAAATTATCTTTCTGAAGTGATGCCATTAGTTAAAAATCAATGCTCTGAAGTAATGCTTTTAGAGAGTACACTGTTCAGTTGCAAGTTTGTTCTCCTAGATGAGACCTTTACTTAACATGCATCGTTCAAAGAAGATTTAAGGAAAGCAGATGTGTCTCTCATCTGCTCTGCTTTTATTAGAAGGAATGAAGAGATATTTCTGTATGTTGTTCCACAAAAGCAGCCTAATTAAAAGGTGTGAGCATCTACAGTATTTAAAATTAATCAATTCAAATTACTTTTATTTTTGGCTTTCCTGATGCACAATAACTGCTCTTGAGAAAATACTATTTCAGTCTGTGATCTTCAGGTTGAGGGGCTGGGCTGGAAATATGATCCACATTTTCTGGTAAAGCTGCAGTGATTTATATAAAACAGTTTTTAGGAGAAGGGAGAGGTACAGTAAGAAAAGAATATAAAATGGTTTTGCAGCCTCATGCACAGGGTCTTTGCCTGGGTGGATAGGGAGGTTTTGGCTGACTTCTTTCCAAGGTTCTTCCTAAATACAAAGTGTAAACACAGGTCTGTTGGATCTAAAAGAAAAATATAACTGTAAAATTTTGTCACCCTCTTATTGTGGTTGCCAGCCTGATATTTCAGTACTTTCCTGGCAATTCCCTGAGGCTAAGGAAAGGAGCATGTCTTCAGTACTCTGGATGAACTGTCTGTTCCCTCAAATCCTGCTAGTGACACCACCTCCAATATCACAGCTCTGCTGCAGGCTGTCAAACCAAACAGAACAAACAGTCATGTTTGCCTGTCCTCAGAGGGAATTCCTGGCTTTACATCCCCCTTAAAGCCTCACTGATGCCTAAGAGGTGGAGGAGAGCATGTTCTCACAAGGAGTTCTGTGTTTAAACATTTGTATTGACAGGTCTTACAGTCTCCCAGTTCAGGGGTTTCATGGTTAGACCATCCTTCAGGGATATGGAATCTGTGTCAGAGACCTAAAAGGTGCAATTGCATACTTTGGCCATCCAAATCTTTCTGTGTTTGTGGCCTCTGACTCGCTCCCTGGACTACATGCCCTTTGTAAAGCACTCAGGAGTAGTTAAGATCCTCATTCAAAGATGCACAACAAATTTCTGACAGAGAACCCCCCTTGTCCTACATACCAGCCACCATCTACCACTTATTGTTTCCCCTGACTGTTTATTGATAATGTATTTATCTGTTGGCTGCTTGCCAGACGAAGGCCAGCTGATAAGCTAAACATGTGAAAAGAAATCTAACATACCAAAAAGCAAAAAAAAAAATGCTCTGGAGATTTGCAGCTGTCACTTAAAAGGAAGGCAGATAAGAGAACCATGGAGGTGGTGCCACCTCCTCAAACCTGCAAGCTCCTGAAGCTTTTGAATATGTGGCTTTACAATTCCTCCTTCTTCTCTGTCAGCTTTAAACCTTGTAATCTCTGTCTTTTTTCCTCAAGGTTTGTTTTTTTTTTTTCCCCATGAGTGTTGTCTTTTATTTTAAAGCTATGTGTCTGTGTGGGAGAGAATAAGCTCAGGACCCGGTCCTAAAGCTGCTCTCTCTTGTTGCCAAGTAACTAGAGACAGAAGATGGTCTGTTTTTCAGGGAGGGCAGAAAAGATTAAAGTACTGTGTCAGAGAATAATAGGTAAGAATTTGGATGTGCTTATTAAAAAAAAAAAAGTTATCAAAAGTGAATGTAAAGAATATACAAGAAACTGACTTTAAAAAATATAATACAAAAGAGGTCCTTTTGCTTTCCTCTTCTATCCTGTAGCCCTTTGGTGAAATCAGAGAAGAACTATCCTCTTAAACATATACATATGCATAGTCCCACCGAAATCCATACCTTCAGCATCCAAGTCTGTCATTGGTGTAATGATTCACCTGAGCTTCAGTGAGGAGAAATGTCATCCACGTCAAAGGAAATAACAAGAGGAAATGGCTGAATCTGCCAAGAATGTGCCTCTGCTTAAGATCAACCCCCTGCTTTTGCTGTTTTCTTATGTGTTGCTTTGTATTTCAAATCTTTTCTGCGAGGGTGGGCAGGCCCTGGCACAGGTTGGGCAGAGAAGCTGTGGCTGCCCCTGGATCCCTGGAAGTGTCCAAGGCCAGGTTGGATGAGGTCTGGAGCAACCTGGGCTAGTGGAAAGTGTCCCTGCCCATGGCAGGGATTTGGAACTGGATGATCTTTAAGGTCCCTTTCTAACCCAAACCATTCTATGATTCTATGAATAGGAACCAAAAATTGTCCCAGAGATCCACACTGGTTTTATAGGAAGCCTAAGGCACAATAAAAAATTATGACAGAAAAAGAATTGGTGACAAATATTGACTTTTTTTTTTTCTGTACAACACGTTCCTTAGGAAAAGCTTGTGCCAGATTTGTTGCTAGTCCACAGCAGTTGTTGCTGGAGCATTCTCACTGACTTGGTTCACATGTTCCTTTTTTTTTTGGATTTGGAGGATCTCAAGGTAGTCTGTGCCTTGAGGAAACACCTACTTGCAAAGCTGGTGGATGTGATCCTCTACTCACTGCCCTCAGGGAAGACCATCTGAGAAGGAACACTACATTTCTCAAGGAGCTGAGAAGATTAATAAGGACTTGGAGCATCTTTCATATGAGGAGGGACTGAGAGAGCTGGGGCCGATTAGCCTGAAGAAGAGAGAGGCCTCAGGGGGATTTTAACAGTACCTGATGAGAGGGGAATAAACAAGATACAGTGAGACTGTTCTCAGCAGGGCCCAGAGCCAGAAAAAGAGGCAATGGGCACAACTTAAAATGCAGGGAGATTCCATTTAAACATAAGAAGAATCTTTTTTACTGTGAGGTTCAGCAAATACTGCAGCAAGTTGGCTAGCGTGGTTGTGGAGTCTCCATCCTTGCAGAGACTCAAAATGAACTGGACACTGCCCTGAGCAGCGAGGTTAGTTGACCCTGCTTCAAGCAGGGATGTCAGCACCAGACACCCCTCTGCAGTCCTTCCTGACCTCAGCCACTCCTGTGGTGTTGTTCTGGCATCTGTGAGGGGTGATGAACTTTTAGGCAGCCTCAGCTGGTGCCAAGCAATGAATTCAGCAAGGATATGTGAATATCAGATACGGAAAGCACCTTGGATGTCAGATTATTTCTGGAATGTATAGACAGAGTGTCCTGGCTACACAAACCCTGCTGTCAAACTCAGGCAGGATCACAGCTGGAAACAGGCAGGGATCTCACTCTCTGCAAGTTAATTCAGTTCTATAGTAACACAGCAGACATATCTTTCCCTAAGAGCAGTGCTGACCAGGGTGACAATGTCTTTTTTAAATTGTTTGTTACTCATTCTTATATCACAATATAATTTGTGTATAAGGCACATCTCCCCTTGGTACAAGTAAGGAAAATCATACTGAAATTTCTCAGCAGTTGATTGGATTATTTAAGAATAGGATGTCTGTACCATTAAATAAAACAAGCCAGTGTCTGAGGACAATGGTTACTATGGCAAAGATGTCAACCACTGAGAGAAGGTGGCCTTTCCCACTCCTCTTCAGAGCAGTCCTTCTATGATGCCATCCTTTGAACTGTATGAAATGAAAGCACTATTTCATCCAGATGAAAATGCTTCCCAGGAGCATGGCAAGAGTGAATGAGGTCTAGATGCTCATGGGCCTCCTGCTCCAGCCCGCATTTTGGTGCTGCTTATTTTATTAAGACAGAGGTGGAGGACAGAGAGACTCATTCAGACAATTTTCAGGATGAAGGCCAAAAAACATACATGTTCTATAATGTCTTATTTTAAGCAATTTTGTGTTTTAAAAAATAATAAAGCTTTTAAAACCCCCCAAATCCCACACTTTCCTGGTACTAGAAAACTTCCTTGCTAAACATCATCATGAATTGTACAGAATTTACTATGCTTTGGGATTATTGTGGGATGTCTTCCAGCAGAACCTGAGAGAGCTCCATGGAGGTTAATGGACTGTCATGAGTTCAAAGCAGATGAGGATCTCCTTGTTTCTGTTTGTACACATGCAAAATACTTATCACATAGAAACAGTGAAAGCCAAAGGGGTTTCATCACAAGAAAGAATTTGAAAATAGAGTTTCTTGGGGTGCTTTGGGAGGAATTTTTAGGTGGATAAGTAGTGGTAGGACAAAGGAGAATGGTTTTAAACTAAAAGAGGAGAGATTTAGATTAGAAGTTAGAAAGAAATTCCTGGAGGGTGCTGAGGATCTAGAACAGGTTGCCCAGAGAAACTGTGGATGCCCCATCCCTAAACAACATGGCCCAGTGGAACGTGTCCCTGCATATGTCAAGGGATTGGAATTAGGTGACCTTTAAAGCTCCTTCCAACCCAAAATATTATATGATTCTATGAATTTATATTTTCTATTTGTCCCACATCCCCTTGGAGTTTTCCCTGTTCATTTCTAATGATTAGGCACTCTTTTTTGCACATGCTTACTTCCCACTACATTTTTTCATAATTATTTTGTACTTACTGTAATTAAATCTTTATTGATTTGACACAAACCTACAACTGCATTTTATTCTGGAAATCAACTGAAAAAATATATGCCATTTACTAAACATGGGCTATAGACTTCTGAGTGCAGATGACATGTGTTAAACTAATTTTTCTACCTCTTCAAGCACAGTATCAATTACATGTAGATACTTGCAGCCAGAGCTTTTATGCAGATAGGCTGCATATAAATTCTTTGCCATACAATGGACTAAACAACAGCTACACTTAGATGCATTTTAAATAAGGTTTTGTATTAAGAGAAGTCTTTGATGTGGAAATTATTTTTCATTTGAAATTCATCCTCTTAACCTCCTCTGAACTGCATTATATTTTATCAAAATAGGAATTTTAGTGTTGTACAGAGATGCAGAGAGTTCAGGAACCTTCCCATAACTACTGCACTTTAGGGACAGGATTATCTGCTCCTCCTGCATTTTAGAGACAGGGTTGATCACGAACTAGTTTAAGAGAATTAAATAATAGGACAGCTGTATCATAGTGATCTGGAGAGAGAAATGCAAGGAAAAGCTGGGTTATTGCCAGATGTCCCCCAAGACACAAAGATTTTATAGTATTCTGTGAAGGAGTTATTCCTCAGCAGTGGGTGAGGAAAGGATAAGCAAAGCCTCGTGCAAAGCGGCAGGGATAGAAACGGTACCAGAGGGGACTTATCAAATGACTAGAGTGCTTATCAAATAATTCAAATCTTTATCAAATGACCAGAAGAGATATCTGGAAGTCTCAGATGAGGCCTGACAGATATGAAAGTTCAGGCTTCAGTTACATATTTCAAGGGAAAAATAAGAAATACATAACAGTGGTTTTGACCACATCCTTCAGAGAACTTGACATGGTGAATCTGCCAATTTTTGCTCCAATAGTCTGTTGGGAATCTGTCCACTGACTAAAATGTCTGTAGGTCAAGTCCTGCTTAGGCTGTAGATACCATGATTATGTGTAACTGTGTAATGAATTGGTTTATGCTATAAATTTTGCACATTAATCCTAAATACTTATCTGGGCAGATGGATGGCACACAATCTTTACCTCAATCCATATCTGTCTAAGATTTGGTCTTCTGCAAAGGCATAAAATACCATTTATTTAGTTAATGATGAATTTTGGATGCCTTATTTTATTTTTTTTTCTAAAATATAACACATAATATATTAATATTATCAATTTTATTAATATTACTTGCAAATATTCTCCTTTTCCTTGATGTTTATTCTAACAGCAAACTTAAGGCAATCTAGGCAGGACGCCTGCACAGTTCAACAAAAGGAAAATAACAGTAGGGAAATTGCTTTTCTTGTAGAAGGAAAGTCTTCTGGATTTTAAGTTATTACCCAAACACCCCTTATCACTGTGGAAACACTGAAAGAAGTATTTTTTCCGTCCTCCATACTCTTCTGCTCCCACCCTGGTTCACAGAATGATTCCTCCCATTCAGGCCTGGTACCTGAATG
The DNA here is from genome assembly GCA_013396655.1 of Campylorhamphus procurvoides. NCBI lineage: Eukaryota > Metazoa > Chordata > Aves > Passeriformes > Dendrocolaptidae > Campylorhamphus > Campylorhamphus procurvoides. The sequence continues at coordinate 259,153 of WBMV01007727.1, forward strand.
ATTCTCCTAAGAGAATAATCAATTTCATAGACATTGTTGATTAAGTTAAATACTTATAAATATTTATAACATTTTGCATAATATCCAGAGATAAAAAAAGGAGAAAATTAATGGTAAGCTCCTTTCTGTAAGTTCATTTTTTTTTACATGAACCATCTGGTAATGGAAGGTTTAGAAGTAGTTGTCATAGAAACAAGGCAACATAACTTTTAGAAACTGCAACTACTATGTTATAATAATGGCATAATTTCTACAGCCTTGGATTTTTCTTTCCCAGGCTGTGATTGCACCAAACCTCATGCTGGCAAGATGCAAGGTGCACTCTGGCTTTGTTGTTTTGGTTGGTTTGGTTTGGTGTTTTTTCCCCAGGTTTCTGCGAGGTTTCATGGGCAGAACGAGAACACTTGATTCAGATCCCTGACACAGGCATTATTGCCCCACAAACAGCTCCTACCTAGAGTACTGTGTATTCCACCAAGGCTCGCTTCCCATTCCACGCTCAGCACCTCTCCAGGGTGATGCCACACCTCTGTTGCTGAGTAGGAAACCACCTACACAGTGGGAAATGCCAAGGAAAAGGATGTGTTTGAGCTCTCCTTCCTCCTGAGGTCATAGATCCATGTGTGCAAAGCTGGATTCATCCCTGCGAGAGAGAGATATTTAGGAGAAGGAACAAAGTTAAGAGCTAAACCAGCCTAGGTTCCTTGGAGAGTCAAGAAATCACTTAAAGAGAATAAATTCAGGCTGTGTCTGTGCTGAGTCACCTGCAGACCTGCTGTTTCTCATCAGTGCTTATACAGAGCTCTGAAGTTGGCTGGGATATTTGAGGAGGCTTCCTGGGTCAGGGGGAGGAACTCCAGAGCACATTTGGCTTCCCTTGAGAGCAGCTGCCTAAACCAGGAAAGTCAAGTTCTTCACTGTTTTGTGTATTTGTTTGTTTAATACAGAAGATTGTTGAGAAAGTCATATCTTGTTAAAATAGTAACAGCAACAGAGATAGAGGAAGAAGTCAGGCCGGTGGATGACTGTTTTTGAAATTCAGCTAGGAGCAAAAATCCTAACTCCTTCCTGCCTGAAATATCTCTGGATCTTGGGTATGTAATAAAAGAATAGTCTCAGCTTCAGTTCTGCTCCCTCTTAGGTGTGCCCAAGCTGCCGGTGACAGCCAGGTTTGCTGCTGGTGACAGCCAAGTTTGCTGCTGGTGACAGCCAGGTTTGCTGTGGCTGCTGCCCCTGCATCTTTGGAGATCACTGAAGCAAGTCCTGTCCTTTAGTAAGGACTTTTTCTCCTTTGAGGTCACACACTCAGGGAGATGAGCCAGAGGCACTTCAGTTGTGTTCTAAATGTCACACATGTTACCTTAGTTGGGACAGAAGAAAAAAGAATAAAAATTGAAAACAAACTTTAAACTTTAACATAAATCAACAGAATTATGGCATTTTATTATATGTGAGGTATTTTGAACAGTGTGTATATATATATAAGCATATATATGCCATCATCAATCATCAGAAAATAACATGTTTATTTTGGCTGTAGTATCTTTTGGTATAAGCAAGAATCCTTTTTTCAGTAAAAGGACAAGTCCATGAGGAATTATGCCTAAGTGAACTTACACCTCAGAACTTCCCCAGCTGACCATATTTGCAGTCAATGGTTTATGTTCATAAAGTCATAAGAAATGCAAAACTCAGCAAACAAACCACACTGAAAGAGAGATTGTTGTTAAGCCTGCTGTCATTTTTTGAAATTAGTGATTTCCTCCTTCTCTTTGATATTCTCAGCCTTTCCATGAGTTGAATTCTGTAATCCTGGTATACTTGGGTTCTTACTTCTGTGTCTTTGTAAGTGATGAGTTCCCAAACTTTGCCCCACACAGCGTCTGTGACACACAGTCTATCTCATAGGGTTGCTTTCAAACTCTTAAACAAGAAATGTATATACAAACTTATATAAAACTTAAATAAAAAACTTAAATAAAAGGAAATAAACCCCAGTCATTCTGGACTAATGAGATGATAGAAAACTGCTGCACCACAAATATAACTATAGACTGTGTCTAAGTTTGTGGTGGTTCTTGATATTAAAGTAAAACTGCTCTGCATTAATAAGATCCCCGTGGACTCAACTTCTCAAAGCCTTTTTAACAACCCAATTCTAAAGAATTTAGATCAGGAGAGAATGCTAGTCACTAGGGAGGGCAGCCAATAAAATGATACACTTCTTTTTCACTTGTTTGTCCACAGTGCATATACTCAGATGCCTTTTTCATTTTTTAATATCTTTTCCCACTCCTCCTTTGCAGTATGGTTTGCATTTGCTATGCAATGCAACAGAAATGAAAAACATTTCTCATGCAAGCACTGAGTGAAATAATCAAGAAGTGTGAAGGTATAGAAGTCAACACATCCTACACTTACCACAAATACTAAACAGGGGCTAACACAATCCTGGAAAATCCTGAGGTGTGCTCCGGAGTACCTCAGCTATATGAATACTGCACCCCTTCTGAATGAGCCATGACATCCAACTGAAATGCTCATGGCAAGAAGTCACATGGCAACCTGGGTCTAGTTGAAAAGAAACAAAAATTGGTTTTATGGCAACTCCTAAATCAAAGTATTCCATGCTGGACGAAGAGGGTGATGCAATGGAACATGAGCAGTAAGGAGATGGAAGTTCTACTTGTAAAAACAAGGTGTCTGATGAGACAGTGCTGGTGAAGAGCACATGTGTGCACACACACACACACACACACATATGTATATGCACACATCATCTCAGTGGCCACATTTTGGCAGAGCTGGTACTTCTGAGCTGTTTAGTTCAGTTCATTGCACTCATCAGGACACGTCTGTGCGTCCTCTAATTATAAACACAGATCAGCTTTCCAGGAAGGTTGTAGGAAGGCCATAATTAGCTCATTAAGCAAATTGTTCCACTGTCTGACCAGGGTTTGAGTTCAGTATTTCCATTACCTCTTTTTGTGTCTAAATGAGAAGGGTAAAATTATCAACTGGTTTCAATCAGGGAAATGCTGCGTACAGTCAAGAAAATAGGGAGAGTTACAAATAAGTTACGGTCTGGCTTTTTAGCTGCATTGCTTTCTTATATTATTGCCCTCCTTGCAAGTTTATCTTATTAAAAATTTTTAAGATTCACTCTATCATGCAGGAAAGACATTGAAGAGGCATATGTTCATCCTGTGGTTAAGTAAAGTACATTTTACAGGGGTGTGAGAGAAATGCAATTAGAAGAGGAGAAAACAACTAAAAACAAAGGATGAGAAGAGCTGGATTTATATGTTGCTTTGTGTTATGTGCTGAGATCATAGAATCACAAAATTGTTTAGGTTGGAAGGGACTTTAAAGGTCATCTTGTTCCAACCCCTACCATAAGCAGGGACACCTCCCACCAGCCCAGGTTGCTCCAAGTCTCGTCCAAGCTGGCTTTGGACACTCCCAGGGATGGGGCAGTCACAGCTTCTCTGGGAAACCTGTGCCAGGGCCTCCCCACCCTCACAGTAAAGAAATTCTTACCAAGATCTAATCTAAATCAAGATCAGAGTCTTAGATCTCTCCCTTTACTTTATGCTACTCAAGGATGCTTCTTGATTCCACTACATGACTCAGAGCCATTTTGTTTGGTTGGTTGGTTGGTTGGTTGGTTGGTTTTTTTAACTCATCAGATAGTAAGGACTTGATTTACAGATAAATTATACAGACTCTCTCTGATCTTGATGAATGTCAGTGCTCCCAGAGGATTTGTGTTGCAGGTGGTGTTCACCAGTTTCCCAGCCACTTGGGTAGGGAGCCAGGAAATGTGGGTGCATAGATACTCACAGGAGGGGTGATGCCAAGAAAACATTGTTGTGAAATCCCCCATGCACTGAATAATCCTCCCATGGCAAGTAATTGTGGTCACAGGATGAGTTTATGAAATGAATGTGACAGAACCAACAGGCAGCAAGAAAGGAAAAGCCTCATAATACATTCTGATCAAACCTAACAAACAGCCAGGAGCAGTCTTTAATTAACTTGTGTTTGTTCTCATAAAACCTAGGAATTTTGTAGAAACTGGCTCACTATTTAAGTCATAAGAAACACCTCCTTGTATTCCTCTATCTTATGTGCAAGGAGATGGTTTACCAGTTTTTGATGCTGAGGGTCCTGACAAAGAAGGGAATTCAATACCTAAATTCAAGGTCTAAACTTCTAAATAGGCAGATAATATGTGATACCTTCTTGGGAGCAATGAGTAGGATAACATCTACTACATACACATATGTCAGCATTTACATTTTAGTGTCTTCCCTTGCAAGCCCAGTCCCACTCTGGAAAATATTTTAAAAGAAAAAAAAAAGAGCTTATATCCAGGGATATTCTCAACAAAATACCCCCTCAGTGAGGACTCTCAGATTTTGGCAATCTGTTGGCTAAGGTTTTCTGTAACAGATGTTGAATCCAAATATTCATGCTTAATAGGCCCTGAAGGACCTTCCTTCCTGGCATTTTGCTATTCTTTTTTAAATATTAATCTATATTTTTGGCCTCTGTACCAGTCTGTGGCAATTATTTCTACATTTTTTAGTGTTAATTTACTTAAGACTTGTTTTTTTTGTTAATGCCTCTGGGCACTCATCTGTGTAAATGAATTGATATTTCCTATTCATTTCCTTTCATGTTGTTGATCGTTTTATAAACTTTTCAAGTCTCTTTTTTTTTTCTTTTTTTTTTTCTTTTTCCGGACGGAAACATTCTAATCTGTTCAATTTCTTACCTTGGAAAGCTCTATATGCATTTTACTGCCTTTTCCTGTATTTTATTTAGACCCTCTTGCAAACAGATAATTTGGCCATGGTGAGTATGTGTGACATGTAAACACACATAGTCATTGTCTGAACTCCTGAAAACCACTTCTGAGAGGTCTCTTTCTCTATCCGTGTTTCATGTAGGAGACCTTTGCCAGCTCAGTAAGGACTTTGGGAGCCTTCCAATCCATCACTGTAGAGGAGTCTATTGCTGGCCTCAAATGACTCACTTAGACCATGACGAAGATGGAACAGATACCCTTAAGTTCTCACTGCTTCCCTGACAAGGTGGCTACACTCTTTTCCCACTTATAATATTTGAAAACAGGAAAAAAATAAACACACAAACCAAACGAAAACAGAGTATGAATTGTACACAGGCTTCTGAAGAGGGTATTCAAATGGATTAGAAAAGGGCTAAGGAAAATGTCCCACTAGCTCTGTTGGCCAGGAGAAATGCTCAGTGAGCTAGAGAATCTCAGAGCATGTGTGCCCATGACACAAAAGTAAGAAACAAATAATCAATTGGGTGCTTTATCAGCACAGTATTCAATTAAATTTCAATTAAGAAAGAAAATAATGCAGCAGTCATTATCTAAGCTGTGGCTAGGTCCTTACACCAAATGTCAAGATATCCTTGTCAATTTGCAAACAGTTTAGATAAGGATTAAAATTCTCTAGACTGCACAGGAGGCCACTGTAAGCATTCCTAATGGTCTCTCTGTCCAAGCCTTGGAAACACTTCCAGTTTCTTATTTACCAAAGTTAATGCCTCTCTTTTGAAAGATATTTGAATAAAGCCTATTTGAATGGAAGCTAAAAAAAAAATAGAAAATAAGAATGATACATTATCAGGAATATGCGATTGCAAACCCAGAATAATTCATTTTTATCATGCTAAAAATCTCATTAATTCTCCATGGACAATATTTTGAGACATGAGAAGATGCCAGCTTGATAGCAAGCCCCACCAGTCCAACACTCGGTTTATTTACCACTCCAACAACCCAGCTCTAAAGGAGCAATTTCCCTCACTTTCTTGGCTTGCCTGCCTTTGCTGCAAAAGGCATAAGAAAAAGATAAACAGCTGAATAAATGATGCTATTTTGTTTGATTTAGGATTAGAAACAAGAGGTTCCTGAATCCCAGGCTTAGATAAGTGACCTGTACATCTCAGTGTAGATCATGGAGATATTATGTGCTATATTATGTGTGAAAAACAAAACAGAGAAGAAATATTCCAGTCACTGGAGAGATAAGAAACAGAAACAGAACAGATTTTTATCCCTTTCCCATAGACAGAGTCTATTTGGCTTTTCATCAGGTAGCACAGCTTCTGGCCTTTGGCAGATTTTGACCTCTCACATCGCTTTGTTTGAAGTGCCACAGCTTGTGGCAGCCCTTGGAGTGCACAGATGTGAGCTTTCATTGCATGTGCTTCTCCCTCAGTTGTAATGGAGTTTAAAACCCATTTCATTTTGCTTTATCGAACTTGTATGAAAAAAAATGTTTTGGAAACAAATCTGACTCAAGTATGTTTTTTTGTATTAATAGCAATATGCTGTTATTCCTGTATTTAGAAACGTTCCCATATACACTTTAAAACATGTGTTTTTCTTGACTGTGATGCTTTCTGAACCATTCCCACATTGAGAGCTCGAAGGATATCACTGTTACTTGTATTTCTGTGTTAACTTTCTTCCTTCCATGTCCTCTGTACCTAGACTACATATGCATTTCTCCTTTTCTTGTTCTTACTTTTCATGGTTGTCACTACCTTTTTACTTGGTGAGGAACATTCCTCTCCCCAGGTGGGTTTTCTTTTCTTTTCTTTTTTTGCATCACTTTGTGTGATTCCTTTTCAGTGATGCCTTTGGCACTTTGTCCTGTGTCAGCAAAGCAGGACATATTAGAGTCTGTGTCGAGTACACAGAATTTAAGTCCAGAACTGATGTGTGTTTTGATATGTGCCATCCTCTGTTCCAAGTGGATGATTATTTATTGGCTTATGGTTTTTATTCACTACCTAAATCAGGCCCTTTTTTATACCTGCAGGTAAAACCTATAGGCTGCCTAATGAGTTTTGGATGCCTCACTGCCAAATTTGATTCCCATGTCTGACTTTACTCAGGAATAGAGGGGTACTGCATCTCACTGAAGCTACAAAATTAAACCTAGAGAGAATCACACACCTTCAAGAATAGTTAATTCCATGAGTTTGGGGTACATCATTATTTTAAACGAAGTACAGAGCTCAGAGCAGTTATTGCATCTCATGACGGAGCAGGAATTCCACTTGATGGAGTGAGAGTTTCCCCTACAGAACACAGACATTGCTACTGGCTGTGAGGGCAGGCCTCTTGGGGGGCTGCTCTTCCACTGCACTACATTTGGGGTATATTTGTTTTTAATTACTACTTTACTTTAGCCTGAGTCACAAAGCAAAACACAAATTTCTGTAGAACAACTCGAACTATCTGAAGAATAGCCGGAAAATTAACTGCTTTCTTAAATAAATTTTTACTGTGTTTGCAAGCAAAGAACAAATTCAGAGATCTGCACAGCATATATAAAATTTCACCCTGTGCCTGGGAAATACCAGTGCAAGGTACATCACAGCTAGAGAGAGAACTTGCCTTCTTTCCTCCCTGGAAAACATCTGCCCTATGCAAAACGGTAGGAGTTCCCCCTAGGAATAGCTGTGTGGGATCAGATCACCTCTCCCATAGCTCAGGATCCTGTCTTTGACTGTTGCCTGTAGTGGATCCTTAAAAAAGACTGAAAGAACTGAACAATTGTGGTAATACTTTGTCAGAACCTGTTCCCAAGATCCAGGCACCTGCATCTCAGGGATTTTGGGACCCAGAAGAGATGTCACATTCAGAGAAAGCTTTTCCTTGCATTGATGACTCCATTAAGTTCTTAAGTCTCTGTGACTCTTTCATATCACCACAATTCCACAGGATGACCAAAATGATGTGACATTTTTTCATTTTCAGCCAGTCAGTTTCTCATTTCACTACATGAACCTACTTTGGTTTATAGGGAAAAAAAATAGACATTTTCTTCCTACTTATTTTCTTTTATTCTTCCTTTGACACAATAGACTGAGCCTCAGAATCAATGTAACAAAACCAGCTATGTGGAACAGCACCACTTTCCTCATCATTGTGGACACCTCATTTGATAAATTTCTAGTTTTTCAATCTTATGAGCCATGGATTAAAAAGAATTGGATATGAGTCTGAACAGGGAATGTTTGTACAGTTTAACTGAGAGAAGAGAAGATGAACTGGTGATATAGAAGGGAAGAAAGAGAAGAGTGGGAGGGGGAAGAAAAGAACAATGAAATGTAGAAAACACATATTGCAATTATGCTGCTCGACAGAGAGAAGAGCTGGCCCAAAACTCCAGCGCTGAACTCCCTGGAGTTTGCTTTCCTGTATTGTCAGACACATGTGGCTTCAAACTCAACCATTCATACTACTCACGTCTGTTACCATTCCCACCCACACTTGGCACAAAAATTACTGCCTTTTTCCAAGGATCTTGATGGTCTTTTCTAATGGCAACTGTTCTGGACATTGCCCCTGCAGGGTGGATCTGACAGTACCTAATTTATAATCAGGCAGTTAATTGTGACTTGCTTGGCTTTGCTCAGCAAGACAGCATGGGACCCCAGAACAGCTCCTGTAAACCTAGTTCACTGCCCAGACATTTCAGCCTCTCACGGCTGTGATGATGAAGAAGCAACAGCACCGAGGCAGGTTGGGAGTGGCTGGATAAACACCATCTTTTATCATTCCCTTAGACAGGAAAAAAAAGAACTTCAGGATATTTCAATACCTCTGGCAACTAAACCTACCCATGTGGAGCCATGCTCATACCCTTGGATCTGGGCCCACACTTGGAAAGGTTTATCTTTGTGTACAATATAAATAAGCCTTTTCTCATCCTTCTCCAGGTCTGTTTGGTGCAGCTATTAAAAAATAAATCATGCACAAATGGGAGAGGGTACAAGCACTGGGGGTTCCTTGTGGCAATAATTAGCCAAGGACCAGAATTGTTTGGGGTGGTCTCTGCCCATGATGGTCACTGGTGCAAGGATATAATGAGATGTGACTGTCACAGGCCTAGAGCAAACATCTGAAACTAAAAACAGACTGCAGAGACCAGCTGGAATCATAGTCTACAAACTGGTATTTAATCTCTTTTTCTTTTTTTTTTTGCCTAATGAAGAAATGTAGGGCACTTTTTTATCATCTTCCTTTTATTTTTATTTTATTTTTTTTTTAGCTAGGACAGAGTGTATTGTTTTAAATTGCCTTTACAACCACCACTGACACAGAACGATCCCAGTGTCTAACCCTGAAAGCATTTTTCAAGAATAACTTTCAGGAACATATGTTAGACATTGAGAGGTGCTCTGAAGGAAGCAAGTGAGACAATAAGAGTTCAGGAAACAGAAGAAGATCAAGAAGATCATGGTAGCACTATGATAACACATTACATGTTTCATTTGTTCATTTGTATGTGATTTTAACTTTTTTTTTTTTTGTGCTGACTGATTTCACAGAAAACCGAAAGAAGTGAATACTATTAATAGCTGCTGAGTCTTGAGTATTTTTGAAGGTCAGGTGGTCATTTAGTTATTTAAACATAAGCTGAGGGTTATAGCTTGGTATGATACAAACATATTGCAGATCTTATGTTTTGTAGCTCTTAAAATTATCATGTGGTTTTAATATTTTTCCATATACATATGAATTATTTGTGGGTTTGGTGTGTCTCATATCTTCTCCTTTCAGCTTTTTCAGCCTCCTTTCAGTCATGGAGATGACTGACCCAGAAGAGCATCACCACACTGTCACCCATGCCTTAGCTGTGGTTGGTACTACAGAGCCACAAACACACTGTCACACTTTATGGAAGCGGAGGAAAGGAGGGTGGGAATAATTGCAATTGTACATATAATTAGCCACATGCACACTTTTGATTGAAACTGTGGAAGAAGTTAAACCCAAAGTTATTCTTCATTTCCTGCCTCTTGGAGTTGCTGTCCACACGCCTATGATCATCGTGATCTTCCTTAACCATTTTTAAAATGAAGTGTGGAATCTCCTCTATACCTTCCTTCCAAAGGATGAGGAGAGATTTTTGGCTATAAATGTAAACCAATCCTTTATTCTGCCTTTGTGCAGTCACACTTATTTTGACATAGTTCCCCTGCTCTGGCTATACGGACTTGATGACTGGAGGGAAAACTTTCTTAGATTTAGAAATTTAGGAGAGAAGAAAGGAAGCGATAGGCAGCCACGTCCAGCTTCTCTACATCCCAGGAACCTGCTTCATAGTGGTGTGTGATCCACATAAAACTGAAGGGCTCAGTTGGGAAAAGAGGCCCAGGGGGTGTTTTTAATACCCAGCAGGAATATTCTATATGCTGTTTTTCTTTCCTCTCCATTATTCCTTCCTCTGCCACACAGACTGACCATTAGCTGTCTCCTCAGGCAATATAACAAACCAAGTGCCACAAGGACAAAAGTCTTCAACCTTTAAAGCCTACAGTTTGCCTGAGGGAGACAGCATGAGCAGAAAAGGTCAAACACACGACTAATGTCCTGGTCCTGGTGTCCCTTTGGCTCTAGTGAGCTCCCAGCCCATTGTAATATATTGCCAAGGACAGAGGTGTCCAGGACTCAACCCTCAGAGGTTGCAGGCTTGGGGCATAGCCTTTCCTTTTCTATTGCTTTCAAAGGTTGGCAGCACAGCTCAGGCCGCATAGAAGAAATCATACTGCAGAAATATTTCTCACCTGGATAAATCATTTTCTCCCCTTGTGAATTTTTTTTTAATTTTTTGGTTTTTTTTACAATGAAACAGTGTCACAGCACTTTTCCCATCTGTACTGTGAACATTTCTTTTGACCTTGCTGAGCAGCCTGGCCATCCATCATGTCAGAGCTGAGCTATCTGAGGGCAGAGCACAGGGGACTGTCACCTCACCTACCTGCCCCAGTGGCTGCAAAGCACAGCAGAAGCCAGCTCAACTCTCCCCATGACAGATACTTTCCCTTCCCTGCTAGTACTTAGGCTTTTCCCATCACTTTCTTCCTATTGTTTCCCATGGTTCAGTGGAAAAGTGAAAGCAAGCATACAAACAAGGTCTTACTTACCTTTAGATGAATGTCTGTAGCATTAGTCTTGGTGGCAAAGAAAATCTCAATTCCATCACCTCTGTCTTTTTCCTGTTTTGTTAGAGCACATGTTCTTATTTTGGACTTAAAAGGGAGGCTGATTTGCTCTTTCCTAAAAACTTTGCCTCACCAGGATGTTTCACGTTAACTTTATCTGTCAGGTAACAAGAAGGATTGGGTACAAGATGATGACTTAATCCAGCATCTGTTGAAGTCTGTGGTCACCTTTCCTTTAGATCATGACCTAAATCCTTATTCCTAAAAGCAGCTTTGACATTTAATCCTTGGAGGAAAAAAAAAAAAAAAGAAAGGGAGTGAATCAAATACAATAAGACACTGGCATTTTTGTATTTGAAGGACACATCAATCTGACAGCAAAATCTCTGCTTGACCTATGCAGTGGCTTTCCAAAGAAAAGTGGGGAGAAAGTAAGAAGAATAAGTTCCATCGTGTTGGAAAGTTAAACTGAGACTGAACAAAAGTGAGAAATACAAGTTTCAGAAAAAATATAGAAAAGGCAGAGGAGTGACCTAATAGTCCCCTTTCTCCTGGTGTGGTCACAATAGCTGCAATGGCTTATTGTGGTTGCAATGGCCTTCTTTTGGTCTTGGTAGAATGGATGTTCAGCCTACCTGTTTCAGGTCACACTGTCATCATGCCCATTTGCCTACACCAAATCTGCAACTAACAGCTTCAGGTGGCTTCACAGCAGTGCTTGCTGTAGGATGTTCTCAAAAAAATGTCATTCAAATAAAATACTAAAATGTGTTTCACATTAGATAAAATATTAGATGTCATAAAAACTGCCTTTTACAAGGCATTGCTAGGACAGGCTGGCAGTGTTCCTCACTCATCTAACCTTCAGTTCTGTTCAGTGTACAAGGTCAGCTCCTTTCATGCCTGCTGAGAGACTCTGAGTTTGGCAGAAATTTTGCATCAATGCAGATGTCTGCAAAAAGGGAGTTTGTTGGCAGGATCAGGACCTTCTGAACAATACCAAAATGACAACACAGCTGGAATGGAGAGCTTGACACAAGTTCTGTGTCATTGATTGCTTTTGGTTTTACATGGAAAACAAAAACATCCCTCTCATTACATAATGGTATATTGTCCTTGCTCAAAATCCAGTAGACATCCTAGTATTTTTCCTTAAAACCCTGAATTCTAGTCATGTTAATTTACAAGCTTCTCTGCCTTTCTTCTATAACTACTGCTATAAATAGTCAGCCAGATGATTTCTAGATTTCAAAGCTTCTAAGAAAAAATAAAACCCATGAACAGTAAAGCTTGAAGAACACAGAAAATATATAAAAATCTTCCCACTTTCCATAAATTACATCAATAAATGTTGCCTTTTCAAGTTTTTACTAGCTCTTTTCAGTATTGTAATATTTAAGCTAAGCCTATAACCTGGGAACAGCTGGGGTCAGCAGTACAAGAGCTGGCTTTGCCTGATGCAAGAGTTCACCAGTCTCTCAAGGCTGAAATTTAGAGAAGTCATCTCATTTAATAAAATTTATATATGAAAGGTACCCCTACGCATGACAGGGGGATTTGGAACTATGTGATCTTTAAGGTCCCTTCCAAACCAAACCATTCTACGACTCAATGATATAAATAAAAGTGAAATGCCTGCTCAAAGACAGTCATTTAAATCCTCATCCCAACTATTTTAGACTTTCATCTCAGTTAGGATGAATTGCTTTCTGCAAATGTGTATTGCTGTCCTTGTTTCCCAGAGAACAGGAACACCTACAATAGTGCTACAGATGCTAAAGGTGAAAGGAAAACCATCTCAATCCAGTTTTACATAGGAAAGAAGTAAAATATTTTGGCTTTTTCATGAAAAGCTCATTAATTATTTGTATTTGTGTATATATTGCCCTTTAATATGTGATATTTTACTTCAGGACAGGGAAAAAAAAGAAGAGGCAGTTGACCTCTCCTGTGACATACCTAAAACAAGATGCATCTGGTTCAGAGGAGTGTTTAATGGAGCTGTAAACTCTTAGATACAGGGATCAACTTCCTGTTTTGCATTTGTGCTGTGTGTAAAATATTGGATTCTTAGTCTGAATGACTGATTCCAGGCAGTATTGTCATAACAATATATATTCAGAGTGTGCCTCTCCCTATGAAAAATAATTTAATACAGTTCATGGAAATGAGACACTGCCTGAATAGATAAATATGTCAGGTTTATTACCATCTCCAGTGCTGGATATGTGAAATCAGGGAAATCATTTATGTCTACCTTACTTTTGATTTTTTTACTATTTGCTTCTACTTTAGCTCTCCATTAGGAATATTATGATGTAAATCTGATCCAGAGAATCTCAAAACTTGGAAGAAACAGCCTAATGATAAGAGTTTATTAAATGGGGTTCCTACAGCATTGCTGAGGGCTTTTCTAACACAGTTAAATCCAAGCCTGTAGCCAAATGCCAGAAGTCTCTTTTCTGCCTCAGAAGTGACACATGCTCACAGTCCAGCCCAGGAGTCTGTGCTAAAACACGATTCCTTCATTATTCAGATGACATTAGCTGAGGACTTTCAGCTTTGATAATAAAAGAGGTGATGTTTCTCCCTTTTCTGTTAAAATCTTCACTTCCTACAGTTGCCTCAGTGTGTGTGAGTAGATGTAATAAGCAGATTGCAGAAATTAATTATGTGTGTCAACTTTTCACTTTCATCCCTTCATGGAACCTTTTGATTCCTTGGCCCTGCCTTTGGTAAAATTGAAGTTCTTTTCCAGACTGTGTGGCTTTCATTGTGACTGTGTCCTGTATTTATTTACATGCTGTGATGTGCGGAAAAGACCCCACAGCTAGGTAGTTGTAGAGAAGGTAGGTTTATTCAGCATGCTGGGTGCATGGGGGATTGGTCCACCAAAGACATGCACACCTGTCTGTGCTCACAGGCTTGCTTAAATGCAGGTACAATATGCATATTCATTATTTCCTTATACATATACATTATTTTATTAAAATGGGCAGGCTTATTCTAATCAGTTCCAGGAAATAATTTCCATTTTCTCTGCCCTGCACTCCTCCCATCTGAGTTTGCGCACTGGTTTCCATTTTTCCTGGGCCAGGGTCTTCGGGGGTCTTGGGGATGAAGATCGTGGGTCTTCCTCGCTGTGTACTTTTCACCTTGGCTCAAAAAGTAGCTCAAACCAGTTTAGTTGGCAACTCGAACTGGTCTAATGAGCAAACTCCTATAGTTATCTTATTTTCTTGACATGTTTCCTGATTTATCTTCAGTTGCATATGGTGTCCATTCTCCTTTAGGCACCTCAAGGCCGAGTACTGATACTTTTATGTTTGTAGCTAATCAGGGCCTCAGCCATGCAGTGTATCTTTGCAAACTTTAGCAAAGGCTTTTACAATTATTTCTATTAACCCTTTCAGTGTTAGCTCCTTATTGATATCTTATATCAGACCCTTCTAAGTGTTAGTTCCTTAAATCAGTTATTGATACATTATATCAGTTATTGATACCTTATATCAGTCCCCTTTAAGTGTTAGTTCCCTAAATCAGCTGCAGCTCATCGAGCACATGGAACATTTTAACAAAGAGGTTTTAATGAATCCCTGGAAGGAAAACACCTTCAAAACCAATACTTCAGTAGGTAAGTACTGCAAAAGAAAAAAAAATAGCCAAGACTTCTTTCTGCATTTTAAACTAACTTTAGCCGCAGCCAAGGTCAGAACCTTCTGCTGAGGAGCACATTTGGTTAATGGGTTCCTTCTGCAAGGCTCTGAGCAAATTATTTCAGACTTTTGGGTGATTTGCTAGAGAGATGTGTTAAATTGCTGGTAATGTGAACACTAGCAAGCAGTTTGCATACTCCTTGCATCTTTTCAATAAATGCCATCACCTATTCTGCATTGCCCTTGGCTTCTCACACTTGTGTCAGAAGGAAATGAGAGATTTTTAGCACAGTCAAAGAGTTCAGTGCAAAGAGGAGATGGGTAGAATTTCCCTCAGGTCTTAATCCTAGCCAAGGTTCAGGGCACTGCGTGGTTGCAATCAGTCACTTGTCTTCCTGAATCACTTTATTCAAAACCATGGGCATCTCAGTAATGTCTTTTCTTTTTTCCACCATCCAATGGATTGCAGCAAGAAAGCGAAACTAAAAAGAAGGGCAAAAAGGAAAATAAGTACAGAGGTTTGAGATCCAGATTTTCTGCTTGTACCCCTTATTGCTGACTTTATTCAGTCAAATATTTAAATTACTGGCATTACTTCCCTACAGCCTTGTCTTGACTGTTTTAAGAATTAGATGAGCTGATGTTTGCAAAGCGGTTTCCTTGTTGAGAACATTGCCATTTTCATGGAGAATTGATGGATGAAAATTAATTCCTTCTTTGAAACTTCTACATGCTACCTCCCAAACTCCTATTTTTAATTAATCCTGCTACTAATTGCACAGCCCTCCTACCCGGGGTGATGCACCACCTCCCTCTTGTGGCTGCTTGCTCACAGAGAGGATGAAAGAGAATCAGGCAACAGACTTCAGGCTTTTAAGACAAAAGAATAAAGATTGATGGGTTTAGACACCGTGGTCAAGGTCCCTTTTCTGCTGCTAATGATCTATCTGGGAGACAATAAGTTATGTCTGTATTTCACCCAGAGCTATTCCATGCCTTTAGGGTGAAATGGAAATCCCTAAGCTAGGAATAGCTGTAATCACCAGCCTGAAAAAAACTTTTTACAGTTTTGGAAGGTTCTTTCAATGCTTTTGCAGAGCCACACAGAAACTAGGACATGAACAAAAGTGCTAAGATCTTTTAGTACTTGAATTTAGAATATTTTTTAAATCAATTCACAGAGAATAAAAAAGTACCAATGGACACTTCAGCTTTCAAAGAAAGGTTAAAAAATAAACTGTCTTGAAGAGCCATAGGGATCTTCTGCTCTAGACTGCAGAGCAAGAAGTATAAGATCCAGTAAGTACAAAATAATAGCAAATTTTTGTGCCACGAGGCTGATCTGTGTGAATTTCTGCACATGCACTCACATCCTACTGTGCATTTACTAAATCTGGGTTTAGAGGCAGTTTATGAGTCAACATGTATTCTCTGAAGATGGTTGAAGACAATCATTCCCTATCAGGCTAAAGCTCCAGTCTGTCCTTGTATCCTGTCTCTGTCAATGAGTGATAGTGAATATCTGTGTGACAGCAAGGTCAGAATGGCATAAAATTGTGCCATCTTTTCTGTTTAGAGAACTCTAGAACCAGAAAATTGTCTCTTTTATGTTCTTATCTACTATATATTTTGCTTCTGGCTAAGACAAGCAACAGTCCTGCAACCATCTGGAATTTCTTCATGCTAACAGGTTTTGTGGCAGCAGAAAATACTCTGAAAAACAAAGACAACCAAAACAGCTCCCCCATAATTCAGTCTTTTGCCCACCAAGAAAGGGGTGATTCTGAGCAAGCTACAGAAGCTTCCCAATGGTTCTTTCTTGGTCCCAGTGAGTGTGTATAAATATATATATATATTTACAGGATGAATGCTATGGGAGCTCACTATGGTGAGCTGAAATAAACTGCGGTCTCCTTTTGGAAGATGTGTATAAATAACTGTCCTGAAAAATGACTTAAACACAGTTTTCCTACATTCTAGTTTAGCTTTCCTCTGACTGTGTAGCAAACATTTGCCTTACCAATTCAGGGAAATCAATAATTTATTTTTTTCTTTTGCTTAAACAATTTAGCATATCCAGTTTAAAATTTGAAGATAACTGAGTTGGTCAAAACTGCAATTTCAGAAAGAAAATTGTTTGAATAGTCTCGACCACCTCTGCAACAGACTTTAAAGTTCAGATGATGTTATAGATTCATTTACTACTTCAGACTTTGAAATTTTGCCCAAAGATTTTGGCACTGACAGAGTTTCTGTGGCCAGTCACTGCAGATTTAGGATATAGTCCAGCATCTATTAATTCAGTGGAAAAACTGGTTTTCATTCAGACTCAGGAACTTATTGGGACTTATTTGGAGTTAATATTAGTGTAGCTGATGGGGTTCTGAACCTGTAATTTTAGAAGATACAGCTTAATCTCCATCTATGCAAAGTATGACAGTGAGATTGAAAGAGTAAGAATACCATCTGAAAACAGTATTTATGGCTTGGAGTTTTGTTGCCACAGGTCTGCAATTGCATGAATGAAGGTAACTTAAAGCTCTTTGTCAGGCTGCAGACACAGGATAACTGCACCTATCCATCAGTTTGCCTCTCTTGCTAACTGCAGCCAGATACAGATGAAACAAGAAAGACAAGGTGTTTAACAAAATACATTGCTTATTTCATTTATATAGCCTTGACCTTGACTGCTTCCACAAAGCACCTTCGGTTCCTACTACAAGGATGGATTGGTTTCTACCAGCAGGTTCCTTTGCAGTGCTGCAGCTCCACTACACTGCTGCCTCCTCAACCTCATTTCCAAGGAGATTTTCAAGTGGAATCAAACACGTGCTCTTTGGATGCCACTGGCATGTTCAAGATGACACCCTTACTCTGTTTTGTGAAGTAGAATATTGATGTCCTCTGAATTCACCACCACAACCACTTGCACAGCTGCAAGTGGCATAAAGAAGACTGGCTTAGATGGGGTCTGTACCAGTTTGCAACACAACTCTCTGGTACTAAACTGGGATTTAAGTTAAGCAACCAGTGCCTTCTTTTATGGGAAAAGGTGTAATGGGGAAAAGCGAGAGGCTTTAATCAGGTCCTGTAACTGGTTATTGTCTTTAAAGTCCAGAGAGAGGGAAAGTAATTGATGTAGTGTGATTTATCTGCTCTGTTCCAGCTGATTCTTTTAGTGTGTGAGAGAGTGCCTGTTTGTCTCAGGGGTTTGCAGTGATGGTAAATAGTGACAGTCTCAGGTACAGATTTATAAACCCACTGTCTAGACACATTTGTTGGGTCAAATTAACCCTGGTGCTGGTGTTTTCCAAGGACTATTCATAATGCACAGGTAGGTTTTAAGTTTCTAATCAAGCACTCTCTGTTGTTGTTCTTAGGAACAATCCCAGGCTCCTAATAAAGAAGCGCAAATATCCACCTGCAGTGTCCTGAGATATGTCAGTGTTGTTTCCAATCCAGTCATTGTAGGATGTTATTCTAGCATGTTATAACATCAGTCACTTCCCAAAGATCGTGATGTCTGATTGTAGGGGTCTCTTGGCACCATTAATTGATTTATTTTCTCTCCTTTACAGGTTTTGACATATTCTTCCATTAGTTGTAGCAACTGTTCATGTAACCCAGCACAGCTTTGGTGTCTTGGCTGCTGAGAAGTGCAGCACAGCAAAACCAGCTTCCAAGTGAATCAAAACCAGTAACAATAAACTCAGTTCTGGAGCATGGCTTTTCCTGAAAACATTAAAGGTGTTTCTGACATTTTCAGAACATCACAATATAGCAAAGTTATCTTTACCAGTGGAACAGAAACCAAAGTGCAGGAGAAATGACTGGTACAACATCAGGTGGCCTGGAGCAGGCAGGGGACAGCGGGGAGGCAGAATACTGCACAAGGTAACAAGGGTAGTGAAACCCGTGGAAAAAGGGAGTTCTGACAGCTGTTTCTATCTTAAAACTGTTTCTTTTCAGAGAGTAAGCTAAAAATTATTTGGCTGTACCCCAGGGTCTAACAGTGTCATAAAGGGACAAACAGCAGTTTATCAGGGAAATCCTGATGAAGTAGGGGAACAAAAGTCAATGTGTGAAGTGTGAAAACTTCATAGCTATAATTTTCTCAAAGTATGGAAGAACTCAGGTAAAGATTAAATATTGACTTGAAATTAATTTCTGGGTTTACATTTCCCATGCAAACATTTCAATAAAACCTTTTTTTCCAGTGGGGGAAAAAAATCAGATTGTTTATTCAGTCTATAGGTTTAGAGAAACATTTTTCATCATTTCTAAAAGTCTCATATGAGTTCTGATGTGTGATTGATAATGTCGGAAGCAATGTTAAATAGTGTTACATCATATGATACCAAAAATCTGCTACTGACCCCAACATGCAAACTTAATTTGTAAGAAAAGTACATGTCATAGATGAACCTCAAAAAAAAAAAAGAAGGACATTATCTATTCATCCACGCATTTTTTGTGTATTAGTTGAATACTATCATCTGTGCTCACAGCTATTCAAAAAAGGTTGAAAATTTAGGTGGTTCACCTGCATTACAAAATCTTTTGAGGAAGAGGAAGCAATGATATGATTCTGTTTCTTTGACAATGACTGTAGTTGAAAGAATGGCAAGGCTAAATACAGGTAGGAGGAAAACCAGCACTGTTTTTAGATGAAGTTTTCCCTCTCCAGGGAGCAAGTTGAAGATTGTGTCATATGGACAGGGACCCTTCAGTGCTTCTCATGGTGGCATTGTGTGCAGAAACCCGGTCCCAGCAGGGCATGAAGAACATCTTTATCCTTCAGAAGATATCAACAGAAGGCTGAGATTATCTTTTTGCTTCCTATCAGTCTTTTTATTCTAAAAAGCAGCATAAGCCCCCTTATTCTGAAGACAGGAACCCTCCCACCCACTTTGAACTTCTCCTGAGAGGTTCTGCTACCACTGACTCTGCTCCAACCACTGCTGCAGAGGCACTCAGCTCTCAGCTAACTAGAGAATATAGTTGTATAAATAATTTTAATGTCTACACAGTAAATGCTTTTCTTAAAATCAAATATGTTTTGTTGGTTGCTCTCTTTTTTTTTCTTACAAATTATTTGAGTTTGGAAAGCTGTTTGGTACTTAAGTGCAGCCATAGAGAAAACAATTCTTTTGTTTTGAGTATGCAAAGACACAATCTTGAGAAGGAATTTTCTCTCCTCAAAATAATAATTAAACAAAACATTGAATTTTGATAAATAAGTGCATCTACAAGTTCCTGGCCTTGGGGGAGTGTCACCACAATATTTATTGTTTGCAAGAACGAGTGTCTCACATAAACACTTTTCCATATTGAAAGATAGAAAGCTTGTATTTTAAATTATAACAGCCGTGAGGGGCAGAAATTGGGGAGGGGTGAGAATGTTTTTCAGATGAGGTCTGAAAATACCTGGAGAGTCAATTAAATGGAAAAGGACAAAGATACAGATAATATCCAGAGGATGTGCAGTGGAATTTGGTTGTAATTGGGAAAAAGTCTGATGGACAGGTTGCCTCCACAACTGAGTCTCACTGAGCGTCTTTCACAGCTGCACTGTTGTCAGAGCAGTTGCAGACACTGCAACTAATCTGTTAGTTACTGAAATTGGTTGATAAAGACATATAGAAATGGTCTGTATTTGTCTTATAATTCTAATATCTTTCCTTTCTCTGAAGGTCAACCATGTGTTTGCTAGTACGAAGGTTTCTGTTTCAAACTTGGCATATTGGACACATCTACTGCCACAGAATTCAACAGAGAAACAGGAAAAAAACTTTCCTGCGTGGAATTAAATAGTATTAAACTTTGGGTAACAAGGTTAGTTTAACTTAATTAAACAAAATTGAGCACTTTATTAAATGTACCTGATTTTCCTAGTGTGATGGAGGCAGGACATAACAAGGAACTGTATAACCAGTGTCAGTGAACAAGTTCCTTCAGACATATGTGACACCAAACAGAGGTGTACATAGCACTGAGAACTGTAAAACAAGCTTAGTTATTTATTGTCCAGTAAACATCTTGCTTTTGTCTCACAGAATCCTTTAGGCTGGAAAAGACCTCTGAGATCACTGACTCCAACTTATGACCCAACACCACCCTGTCAACCAGACATGGTACAGAGTGCCACGTCCACTTTTTTCCAGGGATCATCACTCCACCAGCAGCGTGGGCAGTCTGTTCCAATATTTAACAACCCTTTCCATGAAGAAATTCCTCCTGGTGTCCAGTGTGAACCTTCCCTGGTGCAGCTTCCCTGTGTCCTCTTTTTCTCTCACTTTTTGCCTTGGAGAAGAGCCTGAACCCCCACCTGGCTACACCCTTCTGTCAGGTAATTGTAGAGAAGGATAATGTCATCCCCGAGACTCCTTTTCTCCAGGCTAAATGCCCCCAGCTCCCTCATCTGCTCCTCATAGGACTTACTCTCTTATTTGAAGAGAGACTGATCTGTAAATCGACATTTCCCAAGGCTTGATGCAACTGCACACTCTTTTCTGAGCAGCAGAATTGTACATGTAGCAAACCCCAGACACCTAATGAACCCATAATGCTTTGAATGAGGACTTTCTCAGTCTGGTGGTGATAGAGGGACGTGAAATACCTTCAGAAAGTTAACAGGACAGGTCCTCCTGTCTCACTCCACCTCCCAGTTTACTTACTGCTCTGTGTTGGCTCCCTCTGCAGTCCAGTGCTTACCCAAGGTCAAGTAGGATGGCAAAAGTTAAGGACCTTCTTTTGTCTTGAGAAAAAGGTGTTAAACTCACTACAGCTCTTTGCTAATTGTTAATGTGATGAAGCTGCTTACTGGAAAAATAGCTTTGTAGCCTCTCTTGTTAATGGTGTCATGGACAGATGGACCCTTTGAATGTGTGGCAATTGGAATAGAGGGGAATTTAAACTTCTTTGTATATATACATATATATTTAAATAGAAAAAGAGAGAGGCTTTAAGAGATATAAACCCCCCTACTATTGTTATTATTTTTATTTTTATTAAAATACTTTCTCATGCTCATCCTGGTCTGTTGTTATCAGCTGTACTGTACCAAATTACAGCCATAAAGGACTATATGTAGTAATATTTATATCATTTGTGAGAAGAGGAGGCAATATTATGCACAAACTTTTTTTAGGACTTTCTTGAGGCCTCACAGACTCAAGAGGGAAAATGAATATGTTGGTGTTCCTCAGCGTGACAAAGGACAGATTCCTCACAATGTTGTAGAGAAATGCTGTCACCACGCTGGCAATAAATTGCCATGATTTAAACTTACCAGAACGAGACTCTCTGAGCCCTAATGGATATTATATATGGTTGATGTAGGACCCATATGCAGAGCTGTCACAGCCTGACCTCCCTTGCCACAACAGCAGTGGGGTTTGATTGCACCCTGCACACTCCAGACATATTTTTCTCCCTGTCCTGCTCCCTGCCAGATTTGGACGCCAGAGATGCTGAATGTCACCACACGTTTTAGCTCTTGACAGCAGGCTAAGGACAGCAGTGTGAAAAGGGGATGTAAAAGCCGCTTTAAAAATCTTTCCCTGAGTGGAAAAAAATAGTTGCTTAGTAAGAGGCAAAGGAGTCTGTGGCTCACCAGGGCTGGGTGAGGTCCAGCATGTGTCAGTCGTGGCTGCAGATCACTGATGACAGATGGATGTCCTGAAATGGTGCTGGTCTCCATCCAGAGCCTCGTGCACAGGTGTCTGGGTACAACTGGTGCTATGTGGTGGCTCTGTAGCTGTCTCAGCAGAGGGACAAAGGCTGCAGTGGCTGCAGTGACTGAACTGTCCTCTCACCCTGCCACAACAAGGTGGAAATATGTTGGCAGGAAAATCTTCCCTTATGCTACCTATATTTAAATGTACGATGCATTTCTAATATCCTCCCTGAGTACTAGGCCCTTCAGAAGAATATGATTAATTTTATATTTCTGCAAAAGCTTCACAGAGTTTTAAGCAGTGTGTATGGGCATACTTACTAAAGAAGCAGCTCTAAGACATCCATAGTTACAACCGGTTGGATTTTACAACTAGCTCTTAATGTAAAGAAAACCCAGTATATCCTTCTCATTGTATTGACATGGGGGAAAAAACACACAAATCCCCCCAACCAATCAACCAACCCCTAAAAAAACCAACTGAGTTTTATTTAAGTACTTAGAAAGTATTTTCATATACCTTACCTTAATTCACGTGATATAAAGGAAACTGTGCCAACGGAGAAATTTTGCATTTCAGATCAGACTATTCCTGACACAGGCATAATCAGTACTGAAAAAGCACAGATTATTATCTTAGTGATGAGTAGGAGACGAGTAGCAGCCAGAATAGATTTGTCATGAACAAATCACATCAAAGTAGTCTAAACTCCCTGTGTGACAAGGTAACAGACTTTATGGATAGAGAGGAGCAGTGAATGTCATGTATCTTGGCTTTGGAAAGGCTTTTGACGTGGTCTCAGATGGAATTCTCATAAGCAAACTAGGTCTAGCTAAAACTACCAGGTACAAAAAAAAATTGAGTAACTGCAGCCAAGGTACAGATACTGACAGAAAGAGACACTGAAGGAGCTTCTGCAGTTGCCTCTTCTAGGTCAGTCTTTTTCAGTGTTTTTGTTAAATCTACTGATGACTCAGACACAGGAAATATATTTTGGAAGACAGGCTTAGAATTCAAATTTTTAGAGTTTCAAACAAGTAGGAAAAAAGGGAAATTAATTTAATGGGGATAAAAGTAAGATTTTGCATGTAGGTGTGAGTAATTAACTCCACAGATAGAAAACAGGAAACAATCAGCAGCTCTTCCAAAGTCATCCTTGGGAATATCATTGATCACAGCTGGACAAGAAGGCAATGATGATGTGCTGTTGCAGGTATATAGATTAGAAGAAGAGAGAAGTATCTTTCCTTTTTATTCAGGAGTATTCACAAGGTTATAGCTGAGGTCATCTTTATATGCCACACTTCTGGAGAAAGGAGAAACAATTAGAGTCTGTAGGAGAACAGTGGAAAATCTGAACTGGGAAGAAAGTTGACAGAAAAGGACTAAGCATTTTTTTTTATCATGAATTGATGATGGAGGAAACAGCTTTTAATTGTGAAAGAGGCTACTGTTAAATGAGTTCTTCATGGGTGTAAACTGTAGCGACAGGGATTCAATTAAAGGAATATTTTTCTAGCAGTGCAGAGAGATGGCATGTTTTTCTTCATTTTGTTCTGGATGGTGTCACAGTAGTCCTTCTGTACATTGTCTTCTGTTGGCCTTCATCTCATGGATGGCTCACCAGCAGGTTGAGATACTCAGCTAGAGAGCCCAGCAGGATATTTCACACCTTGGGTTTTATATGAGTCTGTGGATGAGCACTATTTGCCTGTAGACAGCATTTCTGCAGCAGTTCATATACTCTGGAGACATCCTGTAGCTCAAGTCAGCATGGCAGTGCTCATGCATGTCAGGCTCCATCCAGGTATTCCGGAAATGGGTTCCATCCTTTTATTATAGAAATAATGGATATTAATGCTATTCATGCTGTGTGGTCTTAAAATAGACACTACTCACATGTACATTGTGTGTCAAGAGCAGAAATCAAGTTGAACAGCGAGCTACACATAGGGACAAAGGAAAAAGATGCTCAAATAAGTGAAAATGAAAAGCAGAATCATTAAATCATTATTGATTCATTGAATCATTATCGAAACAGTAACACAAAAGAGTTTAAATAGCTGTAACATTAAGAAGGATGTATGAAAATAGCCATAACTAATACAGATCTAGAAAAAAATTCCCTGCCAGGCTAATCTTATTCCCACCTCTTACTTGCTGCACTCCTGTATTATATCCTACCTTAGAACAGGTTAATGTTGTGGGATGAATTCCCAAACAGGTCTTAGAAGGTCAACCGGTTTTGGGAAGGTACTGGAGTCCCGTGGCAATTTGAAATAAGAGCACATGCTTGGACTGAAAACTCATCAGGAGTGGAAGAGTTCATCTTACACTACCTAGTGTTTAGTACCCTGTGCACAGAAGAGAAGGGATCTGCATTTAATGGTGCATAAATGTCAAAACTCAAATGCTGAAATACTGTCTTAGATGTTACTGAAATTGTAAGAAATACTGGTGACATGACCAGGTCAAATCATATCAACATTTTCTTACATTATTTATTGCAATTAATTATAAAAAAGTCATGAAAAGTATGAAGCTACCTCTGGTTTTCTCTCTGCCAGGAAAATCTGAATAAAACTTCACTTTACAACTGACCATTCAAGTCACAGTGGGTGAACAGTGCCAGAGAGGTGGAGAAGGGCAGGGAAAATGCTATTTAATTGCTTCAATAAAGGAGCTTTGAGGCCATTTTTCAGTCTTCAGGCGCCCAAATACAATGTCTGCATTTAAAATGCATTCACTAAAATTTACAAATTTACTTGCTGTTGTTTCCAGCTATGGCCAGTGAGAAGATAGGATAGTGGCATATCTTTGGCTGGAACCTTTTGGAGATAGTAGTGTAACTTGTGAGAGCACAGAGAGAAAGCAGTGATGCTTCCAACTTAAATGTGAATTATGCAGTGTGGATTTCCAGTTGAAGTTTATTTCTCTCTCTCTCTCTATCTATCTATCTAATCTATCTATCTACCTATCATCTATCTAATCTGTCTATTCACCTATGTACCTACTTTGCTATCTACCTAAGCTGTGTGGCGCTTGGTGGCCTCCTGGAGTTAAACCAAGTACAAGAAATTTTCTTTTTATAATTTCAGTATAAAATCAAGACCAAAACTTTCCTTTTTGGTGCTCAAGTTATTCTTTCCATTTATAAATGTGCTTTTATTTGTTCATAGTGACTTCCCTTTAAAATACCTCTGAATTATGACTCGTCAACCATGATCAGACCCGTGTTCTGTCAATGAGTAAGGTCTTGATAAAGGATATCACTGCACTTTAAAGACACGTGGACTATATCTAACCACTTGACATTGCAATCAGACTCCTGTCTCTTGTAGCACTCATGGGACCTATCCCTTCAGTAGACCAACTAACATTGTCACTGCTGATTTCAGTTTAATTCCTATTTACCTCAGTTTTAGATTACAAATGCCTTGAATACTTTTGCCCTCAAAGGCTGAACGCATTAGTTTGAATGTTTTCTTTCCCCTTTCCTTGCACAGAAATGAAGAAGACAAAAACATCATAGTGACTTTAAATATAATTATGTTCATTGACATTATAATTAAAAATTATACCCCTTCAATATTTTTCTGTCTTAGCTCTCCCTATTGCCTGTAAATATATTTATTTCCATTTTAAAAGTTTGTGTATATGGATGTATATTTATTTACATACTTTTTTATTGTAAAATAGAAATACAAAAAGGTGCCATTTACTGCTATGGTCTCTATGGTTTATTCACATGCCTTTTAGCACACTGGCAAAGGATTTTTTCTCTATTAATTCTGCACACTGACTCCTGCAAATATTGGCAAATCTAAAAGAACTGCTGAGGGCTCTGCAGTCCTGTGTAATTTGCTGTATGTGGCTGGAGCACTTAGCACTTTCTACGGACTAAAATACCTCTAGAAGTACAAATATTTCTTATTTATGTTCTGCTGATATGAACTGAACACGATCCTAAACCATTTTTTTAGTCTCCTGATACCAACAGTTTTATTTTAAAACTGTGTCTCCCTTTCTACCTTTCTTGTTTGAAATACAGTGTTTATTCTCTAAATGGTCACTGTAAGCATGATGATGGTCAATTGTGTGAAGGCAGCAACGCTGTGACATTCTCATTTGTGGTGCTTCTCCCCCCATTTTGGGAAGGAAAAGGCAGAAAATCAATGCAGGACAGATATGGTGTGAAATCCACTGTGCACTTTCACTATGAGCCTGTGCCCTCTGAGACTTAAGAAGTAATACTGAAAGAACAGCCAGAGAGGAAACGGGTGAAAAAGTTGCTATTTTTCATCTGGTTCTAGGCTTTTTGCCTACTTTGAGATAAATAGCTCTTCCTCGGAACAAAAGGACCTTTTATTAAAAAGAGGAAAAAATAAAGAAAAAAGAAAAAAGGGGGGATTGATTTTCATTTTTAAAGTCTAATGGAGAGAAAGAGCATATAAAACTGTTATTTTAATAAATGCTGTCCTGGCAGGATACTCCTAAGTAGGCATGGTTGTCTATCATCATTATTATTTGGTCCTCGAGGAGAAAAGTTCAGTTATTTTTATTTTTCGATATTCTTACATTAGCTAAAGTGCTCTCGTAAACAAGAATTCCTTATATATACTAAAGGGCACCCAAAGCAAGGGTGAAACCCAAAGCTCTGTTAGAATTTCTAAGGGGGAAAAGCATAGTTTGGTAGAGACAGGTACAGATCCAGTGTTCCAGTCAGATATTAGCTGTTATTTAATCACTTGTTTTATGAACTAAATGTAACACTACCAATTCCTTGAACATTCCTCTTGGGTTTATAGACCAAAATACCACTGACTGATGCAGTTTGCCACTCAGGTTTTCCCCTGAAAGAGCGAAGTCCAATATAACATGAATTCATCCCTCCCTTTTTTTAGGTACTGGGAACTCCCATTGCAGTCATACACTCTCTGGTAGCTCAAAAATCTGCAGCTGCATAACGATCAAGGACTAGGGATGACTCCTTGCCTCTTTTTCTTGTTCGAGAATGGCCATGCCATTGCTTGAAAGAAATGTGGCACTCCAAGGCAGAAGTGGCCAAGCTAGAGGGATGCATTACCAGCTATTTACTCAATTAGTGTTTGGAAATGGCCAGGAAGAGATACTGAGCATGATTTCACTGTGGTGTACATGGACATATGCGAGTGTCGCAGATCTGTTTCCAGGCAGCTCCACAGTGAAGACAATTTGCTGTTTGACTCTATAAATAATTGTCATTTATAGCTCTGTTATAGCAGGTACCACATGCAGCTCTTCATTATGGGCATGGAAAGACAAATAATTGTTTTCCATCTGGAATCGCTCATATCACTTATCTTTAGGACCTGACATAAGACCGAAATGCTCATTGCCTTAATTGCTCTGAACATTAAGGTTCTGTGAAATGTCCTCCTAACATCCAGCTCTGCATTCCCAGGGATCTGATCTTGCTTCCTTTCTTTAACCCAGTGGCATCTCCCCTCTTTCATTCAGGGAGCCAGTCCTTTGGTGTTTTGGCTAATATTGAACTTGTGTGCTTTCCAGTTCTCGCCCTCTTTGAAAGCCTGGTCTCACAGACCTAGTATTCCCTGTATTCAGAACAGTAACTTCAACCCCTTCTGGAATTGCCAGGTGAGGAAACAGCCATGAAGAATCAACTAAACCTGCCCTAAGGATTCCAGTCTGAATAGAGGCAAAACACACTGGTTTCCTCTGTTTTAAAGACTTGTTTGCATTTTTTTTTTGGCATTTTAATAGACTTTACAGCTATGATCACATAGATTTCAAGGGGGTATCTATAAAACTTGCAAGAGGTTGGATCTCTCATAGTCCCATCCATAGTAAAACTTTGCCAGGTACCTACAGATTTTTAATCTGGGATTTCCCCTCCTACTTCCTGCTTCCTTCCCCCAAAAAAGCAAGTGAGCCTAGTTTCAAATCAGGCTTTCAGAGATGTTTGTATGTGAGTCTTCAGTGATCTCTTTTAGGAGCCTTTATATGCAAGGTAAGCGAAAATCACCTTCAAACAACGTTTGACCACTGAGAGAAATCTCAGTACAGACTTTTTAGTTCCTTTCCAGGATGATGGCACAACAAGTATTAGGGATCTGCTGCAAACAGGTGGAAATTCACTATTGATGAAGGAAATGTAAATTGAAGCCTGCTAAACAAGGTACACAACAGTTATGTACATATTAACCAGTCTGTACACTACAAGGTATTTCAAGCAAAGTTTTCAAGAATTTCCTTGTTAAGAGCTTCGGGATCTGGCTGGCAGCAAAATGTAGGTATATATTTTAATAATTTTGCAGGAAAGATGGACAGAGAGATTACAAGGTGTTCTTGTTTCAAGAAAGCTATGTAATAGTCAGTGAACATTTATTTTCTGGTGACTCAGTTGAAGACACTCCATGTAAGTCTTGCTTTATATATTCTTTTTAAACCCTCACACTACCTGTAAACCTTCTCTGTGATACTTTTGCAAGGTAAACAAACTGACACAGCAGATCAAAAACCCAAGGTAGGATCCTTAATTTGCAGGAAGATTCTCCTTGCAGAACAACTGGGTTATAAAATTACTAGGTTGTTCATGTCATTCCCTCTGTATTCAGAGATTAAGACAGCATGTCCTCCTTTGACATACAGAAATGAAAATATATTTGCATTTCTTAACTTACACATGAACCAATTAATATGTCATTGGTTTCAGAGAACAAGTTCATAATAGAGTTGATAATGAGGATTCACTTGCTTTGCATATGTGTGCCCAATATGTACTGAAGTTATACAGGTGTATCCTTGCTCGTGTACATTAAGAAGCTGAATTGAATAATTCGTTGGTTTTTAGGCGACTGCTGGTGACCAAGAATGTGAAAATTCCCTACACAGGGAAAGGGAGATAGCAATGCCAAAGCAAAGGATTGAGATAGGGAAGTAAGATTGGGTGAAAAAGGTCATCAAAAGGTTTCATGTTGAAATATTCAAATATTTAGCATCGTAGGACTGAATTTTAAGGAAGGACTCACATTTTATGGAAAATGAGTCTCCATTTGTGATAGGAAAGCAACAGGGAAACAATCAGACAAACATCCTGCCTTTTATCATATGTCCTTGTTATTAGCCCAAAGCACTTTGGAGAAGTGAAACAAGTCCCGCCATCCAGAACTCACCTTCCTAGTACAGCTCCCAGTAGTGCTGAGCTTGCCTGGTCACTCTCCTGCTCAAAACCCGAGTTGACAAGGCAAAACCTTCTGTGAAAGTTTACACAATCCCTTTGTTTCCATTTCTACAGTTCTGCCTTAGCCCAGCCACACATATAAAATGGTAGAATTAGAGCTACATCCCCTGTGAAGAGAATAAAGTCATTAGAGACAAAGTCAACAGAAATCTTGCAATTTGGGGAAACAGCTGAGCTTTTTTCTGTGGTGAAATTAAAGGATAGGTGTTTTTTTTTTGATCATGGGGCTGAGTTCCATGTGGCAGAAAGCTGATCTGCAGAAGTACAGCTTCACTGATCATACCATGACAGTATTTACACAAAGAGATTGTTCATAAGATACTTTGACTATATGGTCAAAAACCATCTCCACTGTGTATCACCTGTCAGTACCAAGAGAGAAAAGAAAATCACTCAACTGTAAATGCTTAATAACTGACAGCTGCCCAGAGGCTAAATTTTTTAATAAAATAAATAAAATAAAAACAACTTGTGTCACCTAAACAACCTATAACATATCTGATTTCTCATTAAAATTTCCACTTAGAGTTCATGGAACATAAATGAGCTTTGGACATTCCTTTGGTGGTTAAAAAGGCTCCTTTTTCAATTTATTAAATTCAGCTAATAAGTTTTTTAAACAAAAGCTTTTAAACTGCCTTGTCACTTGA
Source organism: Campylorhamphus procurvoides (assembly GCA_013396655.1). NCBI lineage: Eukaryota > Metazoa > Chordata > Aves > Passeriformes > Dendrocolaptidae > Campylorhamphus > Campylorhamphus procurvoides. Next base: position 289,385 of record WBMV01007727.1, read on the forward strand.
CATTATTAGCAACACACATTTTGTCCAAGTGCAGTGCAGCTTGAAGACCTGCATTAAGTGCCTGGATGGCTGCTGGGAAGGCTGGAATGAGGCTCGTGGACAGAAAGATCATTAGAAATTGCTCTGACAGTAGAGCAAAGTCGGGAGGAGTGTTTGCTTGCTTGTCACTCAGTTCTTCATCACTAGGTTTACCAGCTTATTTTTGTTATGCCCCAAAGGACTTCCTTTTGCAACCAGACCGTGGTTTAAGCAGATCAGGGAAAAACATACAAATGGCTTAGAAATATTCTCAGTAGTCTCCTGTGAGGTTGCTGTGGCTCTGAGACACAATTCACACACTTTCATTCTCTCTACACTGAACCATTAGTCTGTATGAATAATATCCCCAGTGAAACATAATCCAGTGTCTCTGGAGCCCTGTCCCCTGCCTGTTAATGCCACATTGCTGTGGCTTTCTTTCCTAGTCAGTGGTCTGAGGAATGGGTGTGACCAGTAAGGCTTCCTTGGGGAGTTATGGGGGGAACATTGCTGGGAAACCAGCTGTTGGAATAAATTAGCCTGCATCACCATCCTGAACAGACAAGGATTGCAAGAAACCAAGACATGAACACTGAAATCTGATCAAAATCTCTGCTTCTTCATATGAGGAAGATCCTAGAATAGGCATCTGGGAATAGGAAAGAAAATGGGATTCCAGAAAATGGAACCCTGCTTCACTCAGTGATAAGTGCGATGGGAAGAGAACGCCTCCTTGCCCTATCCACACAAAGTGAAGGCCTAGGAAAACCTGTACACGTGGCACACATTCCACATGAGGGAATTTCAAATCCCTGGCAAGGGCTTGTGACCCTCAACAAACCATTAATCCTTTTTACCATTGAGCAGCCTGGCCCCACTTATGATCAAGGTAAGTCCACATATAATTTCATAATTTTCCTTCTTTGCCACACTTCTGCGATGTAAATTGATAATGCAAATAGTTTTAAATGGTTCAAAAAATACCCCAAAACTGTGTATATACTACACTCAAGTTGCTCTCCTTTATATTGCAGGAGCAATATAGATGAGCAAAATAGAGGAGATACTTGTTGAACTGCTAATAGTTGAACTGTTAGTAGTTGAAGAAGGATGCTAAAAGGATAAGCCAGTATTTTTTACCTCCATGGGCTAACTTTCTATGAAAGGTAGTAGTTGAAAAGTAATTCTGTTCACCAGACATAGACCTCAGATGTCTGGAATGTTTAAGACACACTTGGAGGTACTTAAATCCCTTTCCCTGCTATAGAAAACTGGTATTCTACTGAGTGCTGGTGATTCTTGGACATACACGGTATTCATGAAAAGGAAACTGGTCTGTCAGAGTTCCTTGACTGCACTTTTCCTCTGACAATTGAGCAGCTGCTCTGTGGGTGAAATGTTCTGGTAAAGGCTTGTGAGTATGAGATTTAGCGAGGAACAGGAGGAATCTGAATAGAATATGTGTTCAGGAGTGAGTATTTGCTGCTCAGTTTGAAGTCCTCAATTCCAACATGACTTCCAGAGAAAACTGAGATCTTACATATTACCTTTTCTACTCTCAGTCTGTCCCTTAAAATGAAAAAAAAAATAAAACACCCAAACTCCGAACCAAAATAAAAAAAGTCCAACCAATTAAACAAACATACAAACCCAACAAAAATCACAAAAAAATCCCCAAATCAAACTGACCAACCAATCAACCAAAGAAAACCTCCCAAAACCTTAGGGAAATACATAACTAAAAGGTAATAGTTATACTATCAAATTATATAATTCATTTCATGAATCTACTGCAGTTCCAAGTTCAGAGTACTTTCTCCACTTATTAAAAAAATATTTCTAGCCTGAAATATTTTTTCATATATGAATATGAATCCATATTCATATATGGATTATCCAGTCATTCAATACCCCCTAGTCTATATTTTAACATCATTCTTTCACTTAAGTAGTTTTCACACTCTTTTTTTCTATGCCCCTCTTCCATGCATGCATTTCTCATTTCTTAAATTCTTTTCTATCAAGCCCAACAAGCCAGATTTGTAAAAAGTCTTGGAAGTTAATTCTGCATCTCCCTCATTATCCTAATCTCTCCTCCTTTTCCAGACAGAATTTTTTTTTACTGTTGCCATTAAATCCTGAGCCGTAAGTTTTGTCACTGGCATCACTTTCTTAGTTCTTAAAGCCTTCCATTTTGTGGAATTAAAATTTTCCTTGCTGTTAATATTGTTTTTAAAGCTCTTTTAATGTTCCCACATGTTGTTCTGACCCTTTTCTTTACTGAGCATTTGAACTTTGTACGGAAATCATTTCACTTAATTTTGCATATTGAAAAGGCAGATAATAGACAGGTTCGCTTGTCAGTCAGTGGAATATCTCAGGTGCAAATTCTATACTTTTTCACATACAGATCTGAGACAACTGAGAGAAATAAACCTCTATATTTATTCTAGAGAGAGCAGAGATGATGTGTTTAGTCACAAACCCTAATGTGTGGAGGTGCAGAGAGGAACCTGCTCCTCATTTCAATAAGGAAAAATAGGGAAAATAAACAGACTCATTTGGGTTTAAAAGTATTCTTCTCCTGAATCATAAAATAATTTAGGTTAGGAGGGACCCCTAGAATCAACCACCTTCCCTGGACTCAGAGGATGTCAGAGCATGTTCTTCTTGCATATTATTTTTTTCTACAGAGATGTATGAGCTCAGTTATTACCGATGAGAATTGTACCCAACAAAACATTCAAGCTTCAATATTCACTGAGTTCACTAGACTGGATTTCAGAGAGCATAATGGAAAATCTGCAATTCCTGCTGTGTTGGTTTGCTATATAAATCAAACTGCTAAGTAATAGAAACAATGTTGCATGCTTACAAACCTCATCAAAAGAGAGAAAAATGACAAATATCTGCTGTGAACTATTTGTAAAGCATCTGCAAACCAAGAATTATTCACTGAAGGCATTTGCAAATAATTTCACATAATGAGTAAATATTCACAGAGCAACAATGGGAAAGACAGCAAAATTCATCAAATAAAATTATTTGCTGCAAATCACTTATACAACAACTGCCTTTATCTAAAACTTCAAAAGCAGTTGCTGTGCTGTATATCATTCAAGCAAATTTACATTACTCTCAATTCCATTCTCTTCCAGATTTACTTAAATTTGAAATGTGCCTTAGAAAATACTAGGGACAATGAAGTTATATTAAATAAAAGTTCTCTTCTGAACTTCTCTTTCTTCTTCTGTTATTAACCAGATTACTCTTGATGCAGTTTAAAGTTTTCTGGGATTCTTTCTAAGTGCTCAAAAGGCGTGAAAAGCTGAACACTGAGGTTGAAGAGAATAGCAGGAAACTCCATGGGGAAAACAAACAAAGGGGAACAAGACACAGGCTCACTGCACCTAATCTGAGGTGCTAACCCAGGAGTATTTTCCCCTTGTCCTTCTTCTCTCATCAGTGAAGAAACAAGAGACACTGCTAGAAGTTGAATCAGATACTAAAGATCTAAGTTGACTGCTGTGCACTGGTCTTTATCTTATTTTCACTAAATATAGAAAAGAGCATCAGAAAACAAAAATAATTAAATCAATCAATAAATAAAATTGAGTACTGCCTACAAAGACATGAGGTCCATGGAGGGTTTGGAGCAAGACAAGTTCTTTAGACAGGTTTCCCAAATCAACAAAGCTATTTTGTCATTACAGAGTCTCAGGAGTTGGAGTTTTGCACAGCTGAGGCTGGAAGGCATCAGAAGATGACACTTTTCTCATGCAAGATGAATTCTGAGATATGGCAATAGAAACTTGATGTTTGGTTGGGATGAGAAACAGCCACAACACTGACCAGAATACACTCCACAAACTGAGACTGCACTGCACACTTTTGTGTGTGTCACTTGCACAAATTAAGGATTTGATGATTTTGCCCCCAGGAGCTTGGGCTCCACATAAAGCTTAGGCAGCTGTGCCAAGAGGCTTTTGCTGGTTCTTATAATAGATTTAAGCTTTTCCCCACCAGGAGTTTGAAACCATTTCAACACTGTTGCCCTACCAGTGCAGAAATGGGCCTCAGACTCTGGGAAAATGGAACAGAGCATACTTGTGTGTCTCATTAGAAAACATCCCTGAAAAGCCTTACCTTGTTCAGAAGGATGGAAATGGATGCAAATCTGATGAAAAATTACTGTAGTCACACTAGTATTTACAAAAGCAAGGCGATTCACTTCTGTTAAGATATTCTGAAAGCGTTTCCCTTTATTTCTATTTTTTAGGGCACTGTTAAAGTGACCTGATGAGGCCAAATGAGAAAATCTAGAGACACCAGCTATGGAAAGCTTTCCTTGGAAGCAGTCTGAATCTGACCTTTGGTCCAGTGAATGTGAGCTGAAAATGTGTGTCAAGAAAGGTATTTATACATCACTATTTTTGTCAAAATGTTCTTGCTATATTTTCCCTCTTAATTTCATTATGAAATTAATTAGTGCATTTTCGCTGTGAATTTTGCATGCAAAATGACTGCTCATGGTGTATTTTTTTTAAAGCAAGGTAAAAAAAAAGGAAAGAAAGAGAACAGGGATCTGGAAAAGAAAGGAAAATAAGAAAATGAAAAAAAAAGGACAAAATAATGATTCAGTCAAATAAAAACATCTGGCACAGGTGGTATTGGAAAGGAACATGATCAAAGAAGAAAACAGTGTTTGAAAGTTTTATATGGCATGAGGAGAAAGAATACCAGCAGCTTTAGGTTGTTCATTAGTGGGGATGTGCTGCCTTCACAGGGTAGTCCTGCGTGCTTGCAGCCACTGGGGTCTTTGGTTACACTGGGAACTTTGGTTATTTGGGAATTTTGTTCTTAAGTAGGAAACTCTTTTCTCTATATGTTTGCATATATAACAACAGGGAGCCACACATGTAAATACATACCAATGTACGCAAAGTTCTTAATTTCCTTATTGGATTTCAGCTGTTTTAATGACTGTTGCAGCTGCTAGAAAAGTCAGTGGATCTGATTGACTAGTATTATTAGTGAAACTCATCTACCTTTTTCTTGTCAGGTCCTGTATAAGAAGAGCTACACTTGTTTTTGAAAATCCAACAGAAAGTTTTATCCATTTTATGCTTTACGGTTAGTATGTTCAATGAAAAAGTAAATAATTTTTAAAATATAAGCAAAATCTAAAAGGCAATCATTTTTGTTTTGTGGAGTCATAAAGATGTGAATAGACAAAACCCCCCATATTTTTTTCATAAATAGGATAGAAAACACTGTGATAAGAGAAAGTGGTAGAAATCTTACTTTCTTAATATGCTTTAATAAGTGTTTTCTATATAAAACTTCCACTCAGAATCTCAATGAGCTGCAGAGAATTTTAGCACTCCACTCCTTTAAAAAACTGCCATCCCTGAGAAGACTCAGAATTGGGTCAACAACAACATTTACCCAATCAACATATTATGACCCTACTGTGATATTTAAAGTCTGACTAAACAATGGTAGCAATGTAGATTAAGAACTGATTTTAAGTAAATTAAAACTTCTTTATGAAGGCTGTGTAACTTCAGTTACTTCGTGGCCTGGTCAGGGATGCTGAGGATGTGTCACTCAAGGAATATTGATGGCTAAAGGTTCATTGGTACAAATGGGGAGTCAGTGCTCTTAGTATTTGTAGTTGTACTGTCAGTGTCTAATCTCAGTTCTTGTAAGACCATTAGGTTGCTTTTGAGTGATAAAATGCTAGAGGAATATTCACTGTTCTTTTCTAAAAAATAGCTGTTGGAATAAATAATAAAACTTGCAATAAAATAAAGCTATGACACCTGTAACTGAAATTTGAAATATGGAGCGTCATGCAAATGCAAGTCCAGATCTGCAATGATGTGTAGTGATTTAACCTGCTCCAAAATATTGAAGCATTTCATGAAAAGGAAAATTCCCAACCAAATAAAATTGTTAAAAATAATACTTCAAAAAAGAAGAGGAGGCATAGAGAAAGAAATAAAAAGGAGACAGAAGAAGAGGCTTGTCCATATTCTGGAAAAGTGTGAAATGAGTCCACGAAGGGGATTGTGTGTTCCCTACTCTGCCCACAAGTTGGAGAATTGGAGCTGATGCAAGGTGAGCTATACTAAAGAACAGTGATTAAATGGATATTTCTGATCTACAGCACCCTTACAGCTCAGTTTGCACCCAGCCCAACCCATCCCTCACCACTGCAGTGCACAGCCCAGCACTGGAACTCAAATTGGAATATTCTTCACAAATGAGAATGGCTGTGAGTTGCTTTATTTTTACCAATAAACTGCTCTTGGTTGAAATCTATCTCACAGCTAGATAGGATGTTTAATACTAAAATCAGGTTTCATAATGAAATGCTGTATCAGCCTTAGTTTCCCTGCAGTCTCAACTCTAATAGTGTTTCCAAATCACTGTGTGATTGGTTTTCTCTTGCCTCCTCCTCTCCAACAATGTGAAATTCCTGTAATATTATTTTTTTCTATTACTTTGATTCCCCTTAGGTTCCAAAACTATTTTCACATTCTCTGTGTTAGTATCTTCAGCTTTTTTTTAATATTATTTTTTTTGCTCTGTAGCCTTGGAAGCATATTTCAAAATCTCATTCCTGTGTTGCCTTGGTTTGTCAGGAATGAAAGTCTGCACAGCCAGAGTAAATAAAGCAGGCTATTACTACTATTATTATTATTATTATTATTATTTCTATTACAGCTTTAGTGGCTTCTTAAACTTGTGTGCTCTTTTCGCAGTAGCAAATGCTGTGAACCTGCAGGGAAAGGCTCGGAAGCAGTGTTGAAATGGTTTTTCATCTTTGCTTATGCTTCTTTTCATTTCCTCACACGACCTCATAATGCCATTGCTTTTCTACTTAATGACAGCTTTAGGAAACATCATAACCATCCCACCAGGAGCTTACATCTTAAAGCACACGTGGTGCAGTTGAGGTGGGACTGTCTGCTAGTGATTGCAGCTGCTTTTTCAAAGGTCTGCTGTCTTTTGTCTCTCTCCTCAGTGGGTGCTGTGGAAAGCCTTTGGGATCCCAGCCATGATATTCCCCATCTGTGGTTTTAGCACGTGTTTCCATAATCAGATTTCATACCATTTATTGAGTCAATTGGCTGCCATTGACTTAAATCCCTGTCTCTTCTCTCCTTTTACTGCCTTAAACCTGTGTTATTCCTCCTTTTTACTCACAATTTCAAGTTGCCATGGACTGCTTGACAAATGCTATTATAATGGAGCAGCATGTGAAAAGTTTCATTATTTTGGCATTTTTATTATAATAAATTTTTTTCCTTCTTTTTTTTCCAACTATTTATTTTCTTGGGAGACCATTGGTTTTAACAGCTTTATTGTTTTCAGTTTATAGAGTGCAGTTTAATGCCTTCTTTTTTTTTCTGAAGCAGTAACCACATAACTCATTTTCACTTTACTGATGCTGTCACTGATAGTGTTGTGCTGTAAGCAAAATATTTCCCTGTCCTGTGTCTTTGGTCCATACTCTGCTTATACCTCTGTGTCAGTTTTCAACCATCTAGGTAATTCTCTTGCATACAGACTGTTACAGAACTTTAAGTAGTACTGTTTTTATAATTCCACCTTACTACCTAAAAAGGAGATTACATTATTCCTGCTAAACTCCAAGCCTTAAAGTCATTTATTTAAGAGCAACTTGCAGTGTTTCTCTGCTGCTTTTTTTTGTATTTGATTTGCTTTGAGTTCAACAAGTGAGTGTTTTCTGCCATTGCATTGAGCAACCTTCCTGGCTGCATGAGGTGCAACCCAAAATCTCTGCCACAAGGTACATAACAGACCTCTTGGAGAGCTAAAGAGAAAGGCATTACACAAACAAATGCAGGAGTGGGATGCAAAAAAACCACCTGTGAATTCCCACCAGGATGACCTGAATGTACTGGTAAATCTAAGTGCAATTCAGCTCTGTGAATCTCAATAGTTCCTGTGGTTTCACTTCATCTGGGTATCTGCATTATTTGGTAGTGTCTCCCCTTGTGCCAGTTGCATCCTGCAGAGATCAATTCATAGTTGGAACAGGGAAGATGTACTTGAACTGCCCTCAAGCTGCGTGCGGTTCAAAGGCAGCATTTCCCTGTCCTTCCCTTTGTGTGTTATCCCACCCAGGAGAACACAGGGCTGTGTAACAGCAGTTATCTTCTCAGCAGTAGACCTCTGATTTATCTGACTGAATGCACTATGTGCCTTTGGTTCTTCTACTTTTGGCAGCTACCTGGGCTGTCTGGGACTTGCACAGCTCAGGTGCGTTAACTCTTTCCACCTACCTTTTTTCTCCCCAGTGCTTACATTCACAGAGCCCAGCAGTGGCATATTTCTTAATTATCTCTCATGAAGGGCATATTTTGCTTTTATTTCAGCTACCATATGTTTTCTTAACTGAGATAGTTGACAGAATAAGACATGCACATAGGTTAGACCTGTCATATTTCCATCAGGGTTTTACTAGACATGTGGTTTAAAATTGATGTATACACATTCAGAGCCCCTGAGATCTGCAGCTCAGCTGGGCCTGTCTGCCCATATGAGCTCCCAGATGCCTGGAAATCCCAGAAAACTAGCCAAAACACATACATAGCTAGAGAGAAAAAGATGGCATGTACAGAACTTGCTGGACATATGGCAGCCCCACATGGGGTTAGACAGACAGGTTTGCTATTAGCAAGGCATTATCTGCAAGAGTGATCTCCTAAGTGTTGGTCAACCAAAATGCACACAGCCAGAACCAGTTCCTAAATTCACTGTCTCTTCTTTAAAGGGATTATGTATTTGTTGCAGGAATTCAATTAATTTCTTATGTCCTTCCCATCATAACCCTTGTATTTTTGACCTTGAGTCATGTTGTGTTTTGCCACTGGATTTCTCAACAGCGAACACCATGATTATTCATATATTGCCTTTACTTTGGTCATACCCTATTCTAAATCAGTGAACAGGGAAATGTAATTATAGAGCTTTATTTAAAGCAAAGGCTGTGTCAATGCCCGTGGATGATAATTAAAACTTATGACTGTCAAAGAATTACAGGTGCTTGTATCAAATGTCCTCAGAGAAAACTGAGAGGGAGAAGGAGAGTTGTTCCTCTGGTGGTCTTCAGGAGTATGTGGTCACACCTCAGAATCTGATTCCCTGGGTTCAGGTCTCCCTGAATTCCTTGGACCAACAGGAAATTTAGAACTTTACCTTACCCTTTCAGATTTGCATGTTGCAGCATGCACCATCCACATTGCATCTGTGTTATTGTCACCATGGTTACCTCGAGAACAGTTTATTTTCTGATGCTAACACATAATCCTGTGCAAAGCACGTGGGGGAAATGCAATCTGTGGTGTTGGAGGTATACAGGTGTGGCACTGGGAAATGTCACCTCCAGAGCATCCATGGCCATACCAGTGGATGGTCCTACTCCTTAGGAAGTATTAGCCAGATATGGAAATGCTGGATAAGGTAAAAAGCTTTTCTTCATGTATGAGTGTCATCCACATTAAAACATGTAAGGTTCTCCTGAATTTTAACATGGAGTGCACACAGTGATTCCTAATTACAGAGGGGAGAGAAAGAAAATACTGGCAGTACAGGGGAGGCTTGGGGAGAAGAAATGAGAGGTCATTTTATCCCCCAAAGAGCAACACAATCTGGATCACGGAGTTCTAAAAAATTACTTGTCAATGTTCTGCCCAGTTTTGAGGAATATTTTTATTTCCGCAAAAAATGGTGCAAAAAAAATAGTAATGGATGTCATAAAGTGAAGCTTTTAGTAGTCTGAAAATGGCAATGCTAGTTTCTTGTACATCCTTAATTGCAGCTCTCTTACATGGTTTTAGGAGGCTTTTTATTCTTTATATTGTCACCTTCTGTTTCTCAAATTATCCAGCATATAATACCAGAGTTAGGCTACTTTTATATCACCTCAAGGACAAGTCTGAACTTTATACATATCACAAAGAATTAATTGGGTTTCTGAATGCTAAAGAAAAGTTATTTCATATGCTTAAGAATCAGGTGTTCTTTTTATATTTTTCATTTAACTGAATGTGTGCCAATTTTTGTGATTCTAAAAGTGGAGCAGAACTCAGCAGAGCTCTGTGCACAAGTCACTGTGCATGTTATTCCTACACCCACCAAAGGGGCAGAATCCAGGAAATGGGAAGGACTTTGACAGCATTTTGTGATTGGCCACAGGGCAAAGAACTGGTCCTGGTGCAACACAGAGTCAGAAAGGGTAATAAGAGAGAAAAATATAAAGAAAATTAGAGGACTGCTTTCTGCCTATAGATGGCTTTCCTTTGCTTCTAACCAGAAATATATATCTACCTGTAGCTTTCTAGGGATTTTCTTCTCACACTTTCCCCCATAAATAAGTTTTTGGGAGCTCTCTTTTACTCCTGTTTTCCCCCTTTATAAGTTTTATTGAACTACTACACCCAAAGCACCTTGACCTGTGGAATACTGAAGAGTTTCAACAGAAAGTGGAGATGGTTTCACTTCATGAAATGTCCCTGACAAATCCTATTAAAGGTGCCACTAATTTTATCTGAAAGACTAAGTCAATTCTTGGTGAAACAAATAATGTTCTTAATTACCCATTTCTGTTAATTAACTAAATAAGTGGCCTAGGATGGCTCTCTCAGCAGGATATGCCTGTGATGTAAATGTCAGCACTCAAAATTCTTGAAAACATCTATGCTTGACCCATGACTCATCTGCCTGCCAAATGTTACAAATTAAATCTTCCCTTCTAATTGTGGGGCCATTATGCACAATGCAGTATGTACAGTATTTTTCTGAATTAATAATTTGTCTGGAATAAATAATAATCCCAAGTTAGAAAACCACAATATAGTCCATTTATTATTAGTAGAACCATGTGATTATCAAATGTGTCATATATTAAAATATTTAAAGATGTTAAATTAAAACATTAAATCTTTTTACCACCCAGAAAGAAAGCTTACTTATCCAAAGTGAAATATTCACCTCTTACTTATATATGCTTATAAATATTACAATTTTTCTTATAAATATTTTGCTAAAATGTTACTTCCAGTCAAGAAAATGGGAATGTTTTACTTTGAAGACACTGAAAACAAGTTTTTCACACCTCTCTCTTCCTTGTTTCTCTCTCATCTGTCAGGATGGATGATAAATTGCAAAATGTTACCATCGAATTACTAAGAGAACAAAAATTAAACAAGATTGAAGTAGAGGTCACTTCTTAAAGAGGACTTGGAAATATCCATAACCAAGTGTCTCCATGACCCGCTCCATGCCAAGAAGAAGTAACAGGAAGACAAGTGGGAGTCGTAAGAAAAAGAAAAAAAAGGATAAAAAAAAGAAAATGAAAAAAAAAAGAAATATGATGATTATAAAACCATAAGAAGAGGAAGAACAATAGCACAACTTCAGAGAACATCTGCCACTACATTCACCTGTTGGAGGATTCTTCCTTGCATGGTGTCTTTGCCAGGTACCTCAACTCTCTCCAGAGACACCTTGGGAGCTTAAGGCGTCTAAAAGTTTTTGGAAGTGAATATTCAAAGCATCTCTGCAGAAACCCTCATTTCCTGCTCTAATTTAGGCAACTTTTTGTTTAGCAGCTTCACTCCATCTCAAATCCTGTAAGAATTCAAATGAAATGCTTAAGGGCCTAAGACACAACTTCCCCTTGATTCAATAAAAGATTGTGTGTGTGTCACTGATGGTGACTTTTCACCTGCACCAGTGTTTTATGCTCAGAATGTCAATTAAACTTTAACTGTTACAGTCCAACAGGTTGCCAGTCCCATGGCATTTAGCACAAAGCCTTTAGCAGAGACCTCCTTGGAAATGTTAATAAAACAGAGATGTGCATCCCAAAGTTGAATTGATAAACTTAGACAGTCCTTAGATAATAAATGTTCAAAAAACATGTAGATGTGGCACGTGGGACATGGTTTAGTGGTGGGATTGGCAGTGCTGGTTAAGGATCTTGGAGGTCTTTTTCAGCCTTGTTGATTTCATAATTCCTTCAGCAACAGGGAAAAAATATAGTTTTAAAATATATAAGTTTCAGATTTAGTGACTGGAATACAATTTTATGCTGCCACATTTTCACTTTCTCTTAATTAAAAAGATAACATTTGTTTTAATATATTTTAAACATGGCTGTCTTGTTAGGCATGATTTGTTTTATATATATACTTACAAGCATTGCATTACTGATAGTAATTATAAGTAGATTTCTGATCTTCTAAAAATAACTATCTGACTCCCTCTCCAAATAATTCTGGAAGTGTTAGTAAAAACAAAGCTACTCTAATCAGAATGATGATCCCAAAATTTTCAGCACATCTTTCCTTCAAAGGAACTTTTCTTAATTTCACACATTTAAGAGCTGATTTTGATTTTTCAAATTCAGGTCAATCACATTACTTTTGTTAAATTCTCCTGTGCAACAAGAGAAATACTGGGAGTCTTTCAGTGGGAATTAAATAGCGAGCTCTTTGAAATATAGGCCAATTCAGAGCTTAATGAAACTAAACCAGAAAATTTGAAATGGAAAAACAAGGCAGAAAAATTTCCATGGACTCCTTTCCACCTTTTTTCTCATATCTTAAAATGATTGATACCCTGCAAGGCACTTAGTTTTATTTTGAAGATATTTAGTGGGACATCACATAAAACAAAAGCGACCTGCAAAGGCTATCAAAACTGCATGTTAGAAATACATTAGAAAAAAAATATTTTAAAAAATCCACCTGCAGTTTTAAAATATATTTTTTAAAAGCAGGAGAAAAGTTTGAATGAAAAAGACTACAAAGTCATAGCAAAATAAAAGTGTGGGGAATGGAAAATGACACAATCAATAATATGAATTTTAGTGACTGCGTTTTGGATCAAAAGATAAAGGGTTTCCTGTAAGTCAGTGAAAATGAAACAGGAGTGTAATAACCCTCTGGAAACTGATTGGAGGAGGAGACGACTTTTAGTAATTAAAGTCAAACACATATCTTGGTTCTACATTCTGCTGGGCAAGAAAGAACATTTGATAGCAACTCAGTGTGGGAGCTGGGTGAGACAAAGCTCTTCATTACCAGTCTGAGCACCAGAATTGATTTCACATTTATCAGAAGAAATGGAAATCCCTGGCAGTGTTCAAAGCTAGGTTGGATGGAGCTCTGAGCGACCTGGTCTTAATGAGTGGAAGGTGTTCCTGCCCATGGCAGGAGGATTGAAACAAGATGGTCTTTAAAGTCCCTTCCAACCCAAACCATTCTGTCATTCTATTATTCTATGGTTGAGAGGAAAATATGATGAGTTCCAGTGCTTGTTTTAATTAAAAATGAGGAATTGCAGGAATTACAAGCAGAGTGTACCAAAAGAGATGGTGATGAGAATATGAGTAAGGCCTCTATAACGGTGTGTGTGTATCATACAATGTGATTTTTAACCTATTATTTCACACAGTAAGATTATATTTGTCTTTCTCTTGCTTCATTTCATGCAAATGCTCAATATCTGTAAGATCATGTCAGAGTTTGACTCGCTGCTCATCTGGTGAAAGTCTTGTCTCTAACAGCCTGATTAGTAACTAATCAGCAAATTAAATGTTTAAACCTCAAGAGAGAGTCTGAAACCTGTGTTTATCTATAAAGACATACTCAGAAGATCTTTGTGCAATTACTAAAATAAGGAGTTAATAAACAGCTGAAAGCTTTATGATGTTTCTAAGCCTGTTTTCTGCATTAAAAAGCAGTACAGGAACTTTGCCTAAGCTGGTGAAGTGATGAAGGCAAATCCCACCCATCCTAATTCAGTGAAATACAAAATTCTGTTGCCGTGATGAGAACTTGCAAAAGCTTTCCCAGAGAAGAACGAAGCACTGTTAAATTATCTGCTTTATAAACACTGAACATAAACCTAACTCACTTTATTGGCTTTATATCATTAATCTCAAGGAGCCTAATAGTCTTACCTGGTTACCCTTAGAGTTTTTTCCTGATACTAATAGAGAATTTTGCAGTGAAATACACAGTAAAAACATTGATCCTGTCTGTAGTGCTGTCTAATTTCAAGGTATTAGCAAACATCCGGGCAGTTTTGTTCAGTTTCAGGGGATAGGATGCAAATTGGGGCATATTCTAAATACTTTATCTGCTATAGAACAACTTTTAGGAGTCTTAGTTCATTGTAATGTCCTTCTATCAAAAGTTTTTGGAAGATTGTCTCTGATCTAGATACCAAATCTAAGAGTCAGAAAATTATCACTCCTGTGGCTGGTATTCTTTCTCTTATAGCAGGAAAAAGAAAACCATTTTTAATTAAAGCTATTCACTGAGAATTTTTCAGGGTTATCATAGGAGTTGAGACTACCATATGCCTTGCATGTTCATATGCAGCAATCAAGGAGGATCCAGTTTGCAATCTATATGGTATGTCTGGTGAATAACATAAAGATAATATGTCAGCCTCATGATTCAAAATACATATAACAACAAAGTAAATACAACATTTAGTCAAAATTGGTTATCAATGAGCATAATATGCATGAGATGAGTCTGATACCTACTTTTCCGTGACTTTTTATGGTCCAAGCTATCCTTTTTTAGCTTTGCTTTTTGCTTCTCACTTCCTCATTCTGCTTGTCCTCTCATAAGAAGTATAAAATGAAAAAGACATGTTTCTTTTCTTCTCACTCAGCTGTATTCCTACTCTCTACAAACAAAATGTCAGTGCTGGTGCAGTTAGGCAGGGATTGTGTGACCTGGAGAGGTCTGAGTGAGGGAAGGAGTTAGGCTGGACTAGGATGGTCTAGATCTCAAAAAACATGAGAAAAAAAGGAAAGTAACTGGCTGTTCCTACTGCCTTTCACCTGCAGAAAAACTGTCTTTGACCTCGTTAATTTCACAACAGCTGGGGAGCAATATTTTAGAAATAGAACCAATTCATAGCTCCCAGAAAACTTCTTTGTTCTTTGTAAAAAAAGGTTTAATAATTTAGTGATACTTCCACAATATTCACAGGTAGAGTAGAACAATGAGACTTTATGCCACAGGAACAGAGAGAGGTGCCACCTTGCACATATAGCACGTATATATTTGTGCAAGAACAGTAAACACACTCTTTGTGCTGGTCATGGAATGGACTCAAAGAATATCAATATTCCTTCCAAGACTCAAATTTTGTTTATAGTCTCAAAAAATATCATATATAAAAGTTATGAAAATCAGGTATAAAAGAATGAGATGGGCAAGAAAGGAAGACACCCCTTCTTAAGGCTGAGATTCCCATCTCAACTCAGGAGCTGAGGCTTTAGGAAACATTTCAGGTGTCTTAAGATCTGCAATAAAATTGCTAGCTAACACAAAGAAGTGACAAAAAACAACATATCAAATGAGCAAAATTTCTTTGTTTACTATTTTATGTACATGAGAGGAGAATCAAAGCTTTACATAAAACATCAGACACAATCAAAATTTAGCTAGTATTTATTCTTCTGAAATTTTAAGTTTAGGCTCAGTTTGCCTGTAAGTGTCTGTCAGCTTCCAATTGGCCTCAGCGGAATAAAAAATGAAAAAAAAAAAGGAGATTAACAGGTATTCTTTCTTATTTTCCAATTGCACAGTATCTTTACACCTCAGAGCCATACTACTTGGGGACTATGAACTCATCAGGTCTCAAGCAAAAGCCTGGCTGGACTGGCTTTGTAGTTTCACAGAAGAAGAAGGAAACCTCTGAGCAAACTCTGTTCTTGCCGCGTGCCGGAGAGAGGGAGAGAAAGGAGACGGTCCTAGCCGATGTTGGGATGAGGGCTAGAACTGTTTATTCATGGGAGCATGGGACTTATATAGGGTCAGGGAGGAGCTTGGAAAGTGGGAGGAGTTTGGGGGCGGATCACGGCAAGAGGGGAAGGGCTTACAGGGAAGGAGGGGAATAGATATGGGGCGTGGCCAGCCTCACATGATGATGCTGGGATTGCATCACCAGCCAGCCAATGGGAAATAGGGAATATACAGCCAATGGGAAAACGGTAACCGGGTAACCGCAACCAATCACAATACAGCATACAAATTCAAAGGGATAAAACATGAATTTGTGAGTTCTGAGGTAATTGTCCGTTTGTGGTATTGATAAACTGTTCATCGTGGTTGTTCTGGAAGCCTTTGAGACAGTGTTCTCTGACATGTTCTCAGCTCATTATTCATCACTGTACCCTCCATGAGACTGCTGACCCTGGTGGTGTGGAGTAATACTTCTTGCATGACAGGCAAAATTATATTTCTAATCACTTATGGTTATCAAAGGACACATGGTATGTTTTGCAAAAGGAAGATGATTAGCTTCGTTGTCCTGGCTGGCTTCCAGTTTGAAAAGCTTTATTCACTGAATACAAATCTATTGGGTAATTTCAAGTATAGCTCCTTCTCCCCTTAAATGTCATTGCAGCGAGTTGCTCTGAGCTGTTGAACAGCTGCCATATTCCTCTGTGGGGATGGCTCATGAAGAATATATAGAATCATTTAAAACCTTTGGGGTACAATAAAAAAAAAAGTATTAAGCTGCCTATATATTTAAAGGGATGAGGAGAAGGGGAGAGAAGCAGAAAGATTTCTGATTGTGGTAGGAAAGAGAGTGGAAAATACATCAAATAACGAGTAAGGCCAACTAATGAAATATTCTCCAGTATAATATTTATTGCAGTGATTGGGGACAGCTGATTCCTCAAAAGGTTTTTTCTTTTTTCCTTTTCTTTTATTTAAATAGATTAATTTATAAGCATTCAGAAGTCATCCATAAATGCTCGCACTGACTCACAGTTTATTAATATTTTTAACTCAAATCTTGAGAGAGAAAATGTCCTATTTCTTTTGAAGTGATGACTTTGTGCTTAAGGAAGTCAAAATCTGGATTGCACCAGGCATGTCTTCAAAAGGATGAATAAAACTTGGGAAAGACCCAAAATCCCAGAAAAAGAGTGAAAGTCTGTGTATGATGGACAGTTGCATATGAAAAGCACTCCTTGAGAGCAGATCTTGTCCAAGATGAGTGGATAGAACAGGCTACTTTGGTTCTGCAAACCCAGTGCCTCTATCAGTGTGATATCTCAGGACATTTCTTATCTTTGGCCCACAGACAATATTGAAGGCATATTTTCACCCTCAGGTTTCTCTGGGTTGATGCAAGACATCATCCCAGTCCTTACGGCTGCTGTAAAAATGGTTTGGAGGAAATTATGGAGAGACAAAGTCATGCATTTAGCAGATGTGAGGGATGTGAAGAGGTGACTAAGGATAGAAAACTCCTTAACTGGATCACAGAATCATAAAAAGGCTTAGGTTTGAAGGGTCCTTAAAGATCATCCAGTTCCAACCTCCTGCCATGGGCAGGGACACCTTCCACCAGCCCAGGTTGCTCCAAGCCCCCTCCAACCTGGCCTTGGACACTTCCAGGGATCCAGGGGCAGCCAGCCACAGCTTCTCTAGATCATCTATAACTGTATGATCACAGTCTCACAGGAGCCTAAAAAACCAAGGTGCTTGTACACAAGTGGCTGAGAAATGAGTCTGTGAGCTTCTAAATTTTTTAATTTTACAGATGTTATTGAAAATTAGGGAAAATATTGCCTGGCTGAAATGTATGGAGTGTCCTTCCCTGGAGATACTCATAACCTGCCTGGAGATGATGCTGTGCAAACTGGTCTAGATGAATCTGCTTCAGCAGAGAGGCTGGACTAGATGGTTTGTAGAGGTCTCTTCCAATCCCAGACATTCTGTGATTCTGTGACACATATGTCCCTAGATTTACTGTTTTGATTTTTAAAATTTTATGTCTTTCTGCTGGAAGTTATTTCCCCTGAGTAAACATCAGTTATTTTGGCCTTTCACATAATACAATGGAAACTAAAAAATAACTTAGTCTCTGCCTCTGTGTTTAGTCCAACCGCAAGTATTCTACACCAGTAAAATGATTATCCCTCACATGAAAACTGGAGTTAGTTAAGTATTTGTATTACAAATCCCCACTCAACTGCAGAATCCTTCTGAAATCACTGGGACAAAGTAAAGCACCTTGAATGAGAAGAGTTTCCAAAATTCTAAACAGAGTGCCTTGGTGCAGACACCAGACCACTGGAAATAATGTGGGTTTATTCAATCAGTGAACTTTCTTTTGACAAAAAGGTACAGTGTGGGAGGTATTTTGCTAGAAAACTAAATAGGTTTTAAAACATTTAAAGTTTTGGGTTTTTTTAAACAAATGGATTATTACTAAAATAGTTTATTTTCCCTTTTTTTCCCTTACAAAGCATTTACTGTATTAATTCCACTTTGTCAGTGTCTGGAGATTGCTTGTATGGATTCCCAATGTGCAATCACAGTCTCCTTGGAGACAACAGTTTTATTTCTGTATTTATATTTCCTTCAGAAAGGCTTGGATTCTAAAACAAGTCTCAGAGGTACAAAATGGTGACATCTCCAGGATGGTTTGGGAGGACTCAAGAGTAAATAAAATGCTTCACATCCATCATTTCAGCAAAGTGTCAGTTTACTAAACAGTATTTTACTGCAGGTGTTCACAGAGATAACCTTTTCTTATTGCATGTATCTTTATGTGTGTGTGTGTGTATACTTATATATATGAGTATATAAGGATCATAGAAGATTACAGAGTTGGAAATGCCATAATTCTAAGCAGGCAGCTCTAAAAATGCAAATCAGGTATGGAAATTGTGGTTTGGGATTTTTTATTTTTAAGATCAAGTTGTGTCAAAATCCAGCACTTCTTCCAAGGGGTGCAGAGACTCTTATGGTATGCACAACCAGTCTCGTATCTCCACTGGTGATACTCTTTTAAGGGTTTTCTAGTTGGGTGTCAGAGGATGTATACAAATATTAAATCACAAACCCACCTCCCAAATGCCTAATATGAAATATGTCTTGTTTTGCTAGAATAAAACACAGTTTGTGGGAATGCAGGTGATAAATGTGGTTTATTATGTCAGTTACAGACAGACAGAGCAGCTGAAGGCTTGATTGAAGAATAGTGTGACTTAATGTAGGGATTAAATTAATAAGCTGAGGAAAACCAGAAGAAATAGGATAAACTGATAAAAAAGCATTGCTGTAAATTTCATATCAAAGATATTCCACAATATTTCTATCCTAAGACTCATTAGTTGTCCTGTCACCTCTGTCAGCTTCTCTTTGTAATGTATGTCTGAATATGACTTTCACTAACAGTTTTTTACTTTATTGTTGAAAATAAGAAAAATTGTTAGGAAAGCAACTTTATAGCAACTGTAATATATCATCAAGTCCACAGGCCACATTTCAATGGCAGATGATGAGCTGCGTGCCTGATTACTACCAACAATTAGCTTGGGCAAATAGAGTAATTGGACATGCCAGTTCTGACAGAACAATTTATTTTTTCCCTTCTGTGCAATCATGATGCAATTGTAGGGCCAGTTGTAATTTAAGGCAGGGAATGCTTGCTATTCTAGTCTTGCAATCTTCCTAAAACTAGAGAGATGCATTTTGGTTGGTCCCTTGCCACTTCCATGATTAACATGATTAGATGGAATAATTTCATAGCATTTCACTTAACAGAGAGAATCTACTGGTGCTTATGGAATCACAATGTGCAACGCTGGACATCCCTAAAGAACCCCCAGTGCTATAGTTAAATCTATTGGATTTGTACTGTTAAAAGGAATGTTTGTTATTGAAAATGACACAGAAGATATCTTTTAAAAACTGAAGTGAACATGGGGAGGAGAGGGATTGGTTAGATATTTCACTTCCAAATGTTGGCTTTTTAGTGCTTCTTTTGAAATTGAAAACTAACTAGCAGGAATCTTGCAGCTGGCAATAAAACTCTCCATTTTGTTGTGTTTTGCTTCACAGAATGCATCCAGAAGGAGCAATACTGTAATCAATGCATTCCCACAGCTATGCTTTGCAAACCCTTCTTGTAAATATGAGAAAAGTCCTCCTTTTTAACACCTGTCTTTGACCTCTCCTCTGCAAAGGCAGCTTCCTAGAACTGGATTTCAGCTAAGCCAAAAAAATTTCTATAAAGATGAGCAGTTTCTCCCCTGGTACAGAGCACCTGGGGATGGTAAATGTTGCTCTGACCCAGGCTGAGCAGAGATGTCAAATTGAATTTCATACATAGCATGGAGCTTTCATCCACTTACTCTCCATCTCACATCTATCCCCTTCTGAATAAAAGTGGTCTTATTTTTCACTGGAAAATAACAGTTCCCTGTGCGTGAAAACATTAGGGATGTGTTTTGTTTGGGGTTGTCTCAAAAAGCACACAGAAATTTTGGCAGCTTTTGCGAGGAAGAATTTCCATTCCTTGCTAAATGAACACTTCTTGTTGACTGCTGTCATGTGTGATGGTGTGTGCTGTGGGCTCTTTCGGGGTACACTCTCCTTCCACAACTTGTAGCCACCTAATAGGGAGCTTTCAACTAGTATGAGTTATTCAAGCTTCTTCCATCATCAATAATGGGGAATAGGTAACTCCTCACAAGGATTTACTCTACCCTGAGATATCTGTTGAAAAAATGGATGGAAAAATTAGTATCTGGATCCCTTTTCTTGACTGAAAATAATACCTAGACAATTAGCTGTTACATTTGAAGTTAGTTGGGCTGGATCACTCCCTTATTCATTAGAATTTCTTTGTGTTTTTACAGACAAGAGCCAGAATAAGCAAGCAGGAAGCTCAAGTTTTATATTATTGATCTGCCTCACACTCTTGGGTAAATTTGTTCCAATGTATGTTCCACTATTACATTCCTCACTTTCTTCTTTGCTTGTTTTGTTGTAAAAATTGGGCTGGGGGAAAAAAAGATGTCTTAATAAGTATAGTCAAGACTTGATCTTCACAGTCATAGATTTTGTAGTGAAAAGGACCAGCAAATTAACTGGGACTTATATCATTTTTTCATTTAAAATTTTATCAGCCAGTTGTGGTAATCATCCATGACCCTTCCATTATTCAAGGAGAGAGAGAGACATGGAATTTACGAAAGCAACACATTTCATCTATAGCAGACACATTCAAAGCTGGGTGAAATTAATCCAACCTTAAAAGATAAAAATCTATCAAATTTCCTGATTTTTAACACGTAATTGTTCTATTACTGTCACTCATTTGAGTTACTGTGGCTTTAATTATCATTTATTCCTTCTTGAATAGATGGAAGTTGCCTTCAGGAATCCAAAAGGTTAAATATATATATGAAATCGCAAGAATTTGAAGTGCTTTAATTTAGGACATGAGAGAACAAAATTACAGTACCTTTTGCCTATGGAGCAAGAACTCATCTTCATTAAGTGAAGTTCTGAAGATGCATTCAAGATAGAGCACATCCCTTGGGTCTGACAAAAGCAGAGTAAGAACAATTAGGATTAATGTGACTAATATGAACACATCAGTAAGAGCAGGTAACCTCCTACTGTCTTGGGTGCAAAGTGTGCAAAGTTCCCTCATCAGTAAAATTCAGCCTCTGCTCTGGCACTAGAAGAAATTTGCGTCCTTTGTCATGTCAGAGACTCCCAAGTCGACACAGCAGAAAAGTTCATCTGAGCACACTTTTGCTGTGAGTACTTGCTGGCTTGTGGAGGGAAAATGAACATATTCAGAGCACAAAGATGTCCCAGTGGGCTGATGAGAAGAAAAATATTATTTCCCACCTGAACTGAAAATGAACACAAATTTCATCACTGCCTGATCCAAAAGCAAAAGTAATTTTTTCCTCCTTGCATAATGGGAACATACTAAAAGCCAGACTGGCAAAGCTGTAGAAAGCTATGCAGAAAGAAGGAGAGCCTTTATAGAGCTGAAAACAACAAGGGAAAGGCAGAAACCAATGCTAGTGAAGGGACTGAGCCCATCTGACAAGACTTAAGGCATACAAACATATTTGACAGGAGGAAATAAAACTCTTTTAATTCTGGGAAAATGGACTTCTTGCACATAAAGATTCAAGTGTAGCTGTCCCTTACAAAGCATGGGGGAACCTACCAGATTTCTGTCTTTGATTGTGGTGAAGAATAACAGGAAAATATTGTCTCCCTACATCAACTTGGAGAAGCTTCAGTGCTAGGAAAATCCCAAATATCTCTACTATTACCTTCATATTTGCTGTGCAGCATTTCTTTGGAAGATGACTAAAATTTTTCTATTTAGAAAAGTAGCCATGATGGTCAAAGGTTATAAATTATCAAAGAGTATTTGTCTCTTTTTTTGGAAAACTTTTGGGAATTCAGGAATTCTTGAGGCTTTCCAGAGAAGTTTTTATATAAATATGTTTCCTTCTCTGTTACCTCTGCAACAGGATCAAATGGCTAAACAGAAATACCACTTCTCCTTACACAGCTTTACACTCTGGGATAAGTGGTTCTTGTATCTGTTTAGTCATGATCTTGGCCAGTGAAGGAAAAGAACTTACAGAAAGAAAATTAAATGAAAGCTGGTTAGAAAAAATGTGCCTCTCAGGGGAAAAATGGCATGGTCTGCATCTGCCCTAGTGAATTTGATATGCTTTGGAAGATTCTCTGGCACCAAAGCATCATCATTTACTCTAGTAAAGCATCTGAATATTTCCTGCATGATTTTGGCTCATTCCAAGAAACTGTTTCCCTGACCAGCTCCTGGACATGGTCTGGCAGCTGGAGCAGCCCAGGAGCCTCTCCAGCAGGCAGTTTGCACACAGACATCCTGTTCCAGAGGCTGAAACAGTTTGCTAGAAATGATAAGAGATGTCCTGTACCAGTTGGCCTCGTTGCCTGAAGATATATCTGGATACATTTAATTTACTGTTGGAGATGTAGGGAAAGCTATCCCCACATGTGGGAACACAGGGAACAGATAAAAGTGGAGTTAAAGTTTTGGCTGAAAAAGAATTCCTCAGAGGGAGAAAGGCTCCAGATAATGTTCCATTTGAGATAACTGTTACGCTGTTGAGATAACATGTTTTAAAATGTCAAAGTCTGATTGCTACACTAAAAAATAAATAAATAAAAAGAAAAGCATTGTGCACTGAGGTGAGATGGTTTTGTCACTGGTTAAAATAAAAACTAATTTCTGGATGACAGCATGATTTGGAAGTTACCACAGTACTTAGTGATTTTACTTCCTCAGAGTTGAAGGCATCCTTCTGCCCAGCTTATTACATTAAAAACCCTCAGAAACAAAGATCATACATGCCTTACTGAAAGGGATTGAAACACAAATGTGTTTGCACTAGATGTAGTGAATTTAAGGGCGTTCACTTAGGACAGGAAGGTGAGTGTAACAGCCTGGAAAAGCAAGTAGACAAAGCAGACAAGAATAGACTGCATCCAGCACTCCTAGAAAAACAAACATCTTCCTCAAAATAAATAACCAGTGCTGTATATCAAGATCTCATAGTATTAATTATTGCAGCTGACTGGCATTCTATTAAAAACTTTTTCATCCAAATAATAGCAGTCTCTTCAGAGATTGTGCCAGGCATATGATGGACATGCTCAACCCCTTGAGCAAACCATGATAGTTTGGTACAGACTCCAAAGGAGGCAGACACTGGGGCCGCAGCCACATCCTGAACTTCTCTAGATCCAACATGTTCTCTGCAGACCCACAAACAGCAGAGTGGTACAGTGACACAGAGAGCATCACTGCAGGAGAACTCGGAACAGGGATTGTG
The DNA here is from genome assembly GCA_013396655.1 of Campylorhamphus procurvoides. Classification (NCBI taxonomy): domain Eukaryota; kingdom Metazoa; phylum Chordata; class Aves; order Passeriformes; family Dendrocolaptidae; genus Campylorhamphus; species Campylorhamphus procurvoides. Next base: position 313,137 of record WBMV01007727.1, read on the forward strand.
TCATTAGCTGGTGGCTTTTCCAAGACTCATTTACCAAGAAAAAAAAGAAAGGAGCTCTGACAGTCACTGCAATTTTAAACTTTCTCTTTAGATCATATAAAATTGACTTTACCCCCTGCTAGCCTTCAATATTAACCACAAAGTTGTGTTTATGAAGCAAATTAAAATAATAGAAAAATATGGATTGCTAAGGAGAAAATATCTCAAGGGAAGCTAAACTGTCAATAGATGTATCTCTAAAAATGCTTGCACCATCAAGGTAAGATAACATAGTCAAAGATTTGGAAGTATTCTGAGAAGTATATTAGAGGATAATGATTTTCTGAAGGAAATAGGCTTGGGGTATGATTGTGTTGCTGGCCATTATGATATTAAAAAGATTTTATATCACTTACAAATGTGTGGTGAAAGCAACAAAACTAATTTGCTGTAAGGACTTTATCACATTTATTTCCATTGGTGTCATTTACGAAGAAGAAAAGAGAAAGATGAGTTAAACATAAGAATAAATTTATTTCTGGAGCACACACCTGCCATGAAATGGGTATCAGAAGTCATGCCAAGAAAACATCCAGATAACATTAGACATGGAGAAAGGGGCATGGAATAGAATCTCAGTGGAAATCAGAGGTCCAAGACAAGAAATCAAGTTGAGTATATTATTACACATTTTGACCATATCAATGTATTTACTTGCATTAACCTTCCTAATATCCCCAGTAAGATACTCCAAGAAACACCTCATTTTCCAAATGTTTTTTCCTTCTCATTTATTAATGTTGTATAGTCCACACCTATTTCTAGGTGAAGAGCAGGAAATGCCATCAAATGTTTTGCGATGTACATTCTGTAGACACTTACAGAAGTTTGAACCAGAGCTCATCAGAGCCTTAAGTGTTAGGTAAAGATTAATTCAATGCCCAGTTCACACTAACTTTAAGGCAAGAAACTTCCAGATGTTTCTAACACCCATGAAAAGCTTTGGGTGGAGCTACAGGTTTATATCTTGTGAACTCTACATCTTCTCTCATAAGTAATGAAGGGAAAAATAAGTGTTTTAAGTAACAATATAGTATGAATTACCACTATTCTTAACCCAGATGGAGAAAAAGTAGGACAAATCCTGTTATTATTTTCTGTTCTTAATAATATTTTGATCTACAGAGCTCTCAACTTTACTCTTGGGATACCGTGGTTAAAGACAACAAAATGCTCTCAATTATTATTTATAAATTATTTACAATAGAATACAATTTAAAAAATAAAGAGGACATGCAAACAACCTAAAGGCTTTTATGTTCTCCTTATGAAGAGCTTTCAGTTGGGATTAGTGCTTTGAGACACTGTTGCTTTCTGTTTTCAAAAGCAAATTTAAAGCATAATATTTTGTTTTACTGTTTTAGTTTAGCTTTTCAAAGTGGTAGGGTGTAGTAAAAATATCCCTATATCCTTGACAACTGAGTATGTCACACAAAGAAATCACTCATGTTGGGGCATCCGTGTCCTTCGCAGTATCTCATCAATGTACAAGATTGTTTTTGGAGGGATTTGCCAAGTCAATAAAACAGTGAGTGCAGCAAACTGGGTCAGCACAAAAAGATTCTAGAGTTTTTCATCAAAGTGCTATTGTTTCTGCCCCAGCTCCAAAAACAACCTGTCCAAGTGAATGCCTGATCCTCCTCTCATGAAGCACTGGGTTGGTTTGCATGGAGGGCGCTGATGCAGGTTGTGCTCTGGTTGCAGTTTCCAGCAGGTATTTTAAGAGTTTAGATAACATGAAAGCTGTCTCTGCATGAAACAGCCATCATCTAATACAGGAGTGAAGGCCAGATTTTCCATCCTAACTTTTTATATAAAAGAGACTAACATATACCTATTTTTAGTTATTTTCACATCATCAAAGGTGGGTTTTTTTATTATTTTGGAGGTGGCAAAAGCAAGGGTGAAGGTGAGAACAGGGTCAAGACTGCTGAGACCAGGGATCCACCAGCAACTGGAGAGTTTGTGTGTGTATTTTTATGTGTGTGAGTGTGTGTTTGTTAAGAATATCAGCTCAGTCTTCTGGCTGGACAAAGGGCAGGGAATTGCAGCAGCCTGGCTGTTTTGGGCAGGGATGTGAGGATGCTCCTGGCACAGAAAACCTGCTCATTTTGTCTCTGGTAGACTAGGACGGAAAATTTTCCTGAGTCCTGAAGCCTTCCAGAGCTGGAGTCCCTTAAAACACAGAAGCATAAAGAATTTGTTAGAGAAAAATTCAGATGCTGGTCTATAATCCAGTCTAATAAAAACACACCTGCATCCAGTTCCTGAAACCCAGGATATTTTCTCAGTATTTTCATCCACTATAATGTATACCTTTTTCTTGTGTTGAATTGATAGTCACTCTTTAAATATAAACATCTTTCATGAAAGATTCAAAACAAATTGATCTCATCTTTCTCACTTTGCAATCCCAGTTGCTCTATTTTGCAGTTCAACAATATGATTTATGTATATGCATTGACACAAGCCAAAGTTTCAGTTAAATGTCAAAACTGCAGCATTTTAAAATGCTTTAACCATTTTGCATTGTGTTCTACCATCTCACTAAAAAGAGACTAGAAACAGAAATTTTGACAGCTGCATTAAAATGTATGCATAATTCATATATAAAATCACTGGATAAAGAATATATCCCAATAGGTCAAGATCTGGTTAAAAAAAGTAGTTTGTGATAATTTCTGACAACCTGTGCAGAATGAAGCTCCACAGAATATATTGCCTTTTTGACATTTCATGCAGCCCTATGATAACTAGTGAGGTTTAATACTCTTGGCTTCATGCCCTGCCTCTGCCTCCTGCTGTTTATTATTGCACCTCTGAAACTTTCAGCGACCAAGGGATCTTTGGTAATTTTGCTGTTTGATACCTTCATGCCTTGGCAGCCACTTAAAAACCTGTCTTTCATCTTTTTACTCTCAACTACTCAGTCAACAAAAGAGTTAGTTCTGAAAGAGTTAGTTCTACCTCTCAGTGATTTCTGCTTTGATGAAGGTCTGATGAAAAGAAACTATGTGTTGTTCATCGTCCTTTGTGGGATTTCTGTTTCACTGAATTTCAGTATGAGAATATAATGATGATTCTCTCTGAATGTATAAAGAAATTATCAAACAAAATGTATTAGAAGCTAATAGTCTTTGATACCGCGGCTACTGGTTTTCTAGCACAAAATTTGACATTTTACAGCTGTGTAGTGCTATGCAGATATTGAGTTAAGATGAGGCTGGGTATTATTTAACACTGCTTGGTAGCTACAATGATATTAGGAATTTAATTTCTTTCATATCTGTTACCTCCTTAAGTAGCACTTCATGCCTGGCCAGATTGCCCATCAGCAGTTTAACAAACTCCACCAGCAAAATGATTTTACTAGCAAATCTGAGAATTCACAGCAGGATGGTATTAAACTCAGAGTATGACAGTTTCTCTTGCAGATTATCTGTCACCCAACCAATGGTGACTTCAAACGACAGTGACAGGATGCAGATCTTGCCTTACTTATGGGTCTACAATTTTCTGTAAGGAAAATCTCATTTCCATTTCTGATACTTGCTATCAATAACATTGTTTTTCAAGGATCAGGTTGTACAAGCCTGTCACCAAAGACACCAAGTGTACCAAATTGATTAATTGAATTTAGATCTCTAAATGAAAACTCTTCAAATGATGACCTAGTTAGCCAGTAGTTAATCAAGTCACCTTTTACCCTTTGTGCACTGCTGATTTGAGGTGATATCAAAGGGTTAAATGTTTTCCTCCCTTAAAAAAATGCATCAGAATGGTATCTTTATTTATTTGCTCTTGAACATGAAAGAGTAGCATTGTTCTTTTCAGTCTACAAGTTATATTAGTATGCCAGGCACTCTGAAAAACACCACCGGTATTATTCCCAGTCTGCTGCTGCTTCTCCACAGCAAGACAATGGGCAAGAACTCATGAATTTCTTTTCTGTGCTGTGTCCAGATGTAAATAAATGTGTCCACCATCCTGCACTTGCCAGAATTCAAAATTCAGGCCTCTAATAGACTTCCAAGGTTTTTTCTAATCTGCCTATGGAAGAGACCACCCTGGAGCAGGTACCCTCTGCTGACCATGGAGGACCCCTTGGTGGAGCAGATGGATATTCCTGAAGGAAACATGGCCTGTGAAAAGCCCAGTCTGGAATAGATTTTACCAGAGGTCTGCAGCCCTTGGAGAGTTCACATCAAAACAAAGGAAAAATATGAGAGGAAAGATGTAGCAGAGAGAAACCATCAGGTACCCACTCCAGCCTCCCACTCCTCACCCCTCAAGGCTACTTGGTGACTGAGAGGAGTCAAGTGGGTAAATGAAATTCAGCTTGGGAAAGGAGGAAAGAAATGTGTTGGTTTAATGTTTACATTTTTGTTTGTTGCTACCCCAATTCATAGTTAAAACATCATAATTAAATAATTATTCTATTTGGCAATATGATAAATGATTTTTTCCCCATTCAAGCTTGCTTTTCTCACAATGGCAATTGGAAAACAATCTCCCAATATTTGTCTCAGCTACAAGCATCCTATTTTGTCCCTCTGCCCCACTGAGTGTGGGGAGAGAGCAAGTGACAGGGTAGGAGTCCAACTGTAAGCCAAGGCTATGTCAGCGTGTGTGTCAAATAAAAGTGGTTTTACCTGTTATATCACTCTATATTTATCTGTGTTGAACTTCATCTGACATTTTATTGCCTAGGTACTCTGGCCTCTAAAGTCCTCCTCAAATTCTTCACAGTCTTTCCTGTTCCTAAGTGCCTCATATTATGCATAATGTTGGATCATCATAATTCACATCATGTTATCACCATACAGATCATTCCTCTTCTTTAGGTCATTTCTTAGCACACTAAACAAGATGAGTTCCAGGACAGACCCCTGCAAAACTGCTGTGACGAGAATCATGCACTGCAAGAAGCGACCTTTTACGATTATCCTTGAATTCCTGTCTTTTAATATTATTGCATGTTAAGGTCTTCCCTCATCCCATGGTACTGAGTGTTCTGACAGCCTATGTAAAAGCATTTGTTAATTGTTTTTAGGAAACTAAAATAGGCTTTATAGTTACTATCACTTTATCCCATATGTTTCTTGACCTCTTTAAACAATGTGTTCTATAGAAATGGTGATTACTCTGCTCAAAAATACATAGAATACCCAAGCTACGACTAATTATTTAATTTCATAGTGTTGCTATTAATTTTTTTCCATTGGAGATCTTATATTTAGAGGACTGTTAGTACCTGAGCGCATCTGGAAACTTTCTAAGCACTGTTATCTCATCCCCTATCTCTTTGTCTTCAGATACCATAAAGTTTTAAGGGAGAGGTTATATATGCAGTACATTTATTCCATCTGTGAGTTTCTATAGAACTCTAGAGGTAATATCATCTGGTCCTGCTGATTTGTCAGTGTTCATTATGTCTATTTGCTTTATAACCTCTTCCACAGTTGCTCTCACATATAGCTAATGCTACAGTGACTAGAGCACTCGGACAGAGACTGGGAATGCCATGGTGTGTTCTTGTCCAAAACATTTCCCCTGCTTATCTGGGCACAATGCAGGAGATGTTTCTCAAAATGCCATAATGGACTGGCACAAAACACACTGTGGACAGAGACCGTAGTTTGCTTTTTAATTCAATATATTAATGGTTGTGGGATATCTGGCTTTGGTTCCATCCTTTGCTGGTCAGGGTTAAAAACGGAACTTCAAATATTTCAAACTCTCTGGTTTAGGTATTCAAGAAGAGACTCTTTTAAGCCTCCTGCTGAAACTGCTAGACTTCACAGAACAACTAAATATTCATTGGGCAAAAGGCTCTGTGATCCTGGTGATTAGGGTATTCATGTGGCAGGGGAGATGCGAGTTCCTGACATTCTAATGAATATTTACATAATTTTGTATGAAGTATTCACTGGAGCAGAAACAGCAAGTTGCCTAATCACTTACCTATAGAATCATAATTTTCTCTACTTTCAGCTCAATTAATTTTTAATCATGCCTCGCAAAGAGAGGCAGCCTCAAGAGGAAGAACTGCCTTCACACAATGTCCTAGCATTCTGAGCCTTCACCTAGCATCAGTTTTCAAACTCCCTAAAAAGCTGAAGAGGTTTAAACCTGTTGCTAGATTTTCTCAGGATGCTGAACCACAAGGGAGAACTGCCCTCATCACATCTGCTTTGGAAAAAAATTGTACTTTGGTAATAGTTTTTGTGAGGACGTTCAGTATTTTGAATCACAAATGGAAGATGCCATTACAGTCCCTGAGAAGATTGTAGGTTATTCTTCATTTTGCTTATGTCTTGCTCTCTGGTGAGACTTGCTGGTTTTCTGTCTTGTTGGTTTCTAACATTTCTGGTACAAATTCTCTGTGTTTCTGCATACCTCTGCTCAGTTTACCCAGAAGGCATATTTTTAGGAGTCTAGGGAAACGGGAGCATCTCTAGATTTTTAAATGGTCTCCCTAGAACATGGCAAATGCCTCTTTGTGCTTTGTGGTGTTTCATTTTGACTGCTTTACTTGCTGTTATGAGGCTACTTCAAAAAACTGTCAGCAAATGCAATTCAAAGCCTCATGGAAAAAAAAATCACAAATGAACAAAATCAGCCTTGCAGGAGGGATATTATCAAATATGTTTTCCTCAGGAAATGTCAGCAGGGTATTGTTAACCTGCAAAATGAAACTTTTCAACCAAATTCCCAGAGCAGGTGAAATGTCAGCTTTTCAACCTCTCAGCCCAATGTAAGCTATAACAAAATCCAAAAAACCTGTAGTCATCATCACAGCTCACCTGCCCTCAAGATTACAGGTGTTCATGTGGCCAGGGAGATGAATTCCTGACTTTCCTCAAGATTGCAGGTACAATGTGCTCATGACAAAGGAGGGAAAAAATTAAATGGCAGCTCCTATCTGTGCTTTGAGGTCTGAAATCCTGTAGTTCAGTCCTTCTGTGTTATGTACACTGCCAAATTTGAATCCAAATATTTGATTTAGGTCTATTTCTTATCTGCCTTTTGTTGTTTTTCTTTTTAACAAGAGATGGTGTAATTCCCTTTCAAGGGGCTTTTCTCACACTGGTGGTTTGCCGCTGATACCAAACCCAGAGTCCTGCTATGTTGTAAACATAGAGACTTTCCTGAGATTTGAGATACTGGAATAAACTGAATAAATGAAGCAGAGGGAATTAAAAAACTGGCTGACTACAGAGCCATTTATACTCATTTATTTATTGCCTTAGATGAGCTGTTATCCAAACACCTCTACCTGCTTCTTGCAGTGATACCTACACAGTGCCCTTCTCACAGGTGTCAAATTTATGAGCTTGTGCTTTTAACACCAGGATTTTTCATTCAGCCTTGTGTTTAATCACAGGTAAATCAGTGTAATATGACTAGTGCTTGTTTCCAACTGCACCCTCTAACTGTGGCAGTAGGATGTCATCTGGCAAAGGAGGAAAGCAGTGGCACATGTCTAACAGAACAGGAACAGAACAGAAACTGAAAATCTGTTTATCACTTCAGAGAGCAGGTAGAGATATTTTACCCTTCAGGGTAAAAACTATCAGTAGAGGTGGTTATTCCCAATGAGGAGAGGAGCAGTGAGAACAGCAGCTTTATGCAGGCGAGATTTGTAGGCTCTTTCCTCTTTTGCTATAAAAAGAGAAAAGTGGTCAGTCTTCTACTTTCACTAGTTTCAATAAACAGTTGTCTTCAGTAATGTTAACCTCAAGACAAAACAGAAGTAGAAGGAAAAAAAAACAATCCAAAAAAAAACCAAGGGAGGAGGGGCATCTGAGATCAGTTGTTATCTCTGGGATTCATTTTCCCCAGTGCCACACTGAGCAAGACGTCTGATACATGAATAAAAAGACCTCAGGCCAAAAAATGAGAGTCAGACCAGTCTTTGGCCCATAATTTCATATTTTCACTCTTGTCAGTTACTGCTCTATCTCAGGGCACATTCCAGCACATTTTGCATTTTAAGCATAACCTTTGCATTTGCTCACTTACATCTGAAGGCAATGAGCAGCCCAGCCCCTGACTCCTGCCCAAGCCTATGCAGTTTCCAAAGGAGGATTTCTACTTTCCTGAGTGGCCCAAGGAACCCCATTTCACAGCTATTATAAGAGAAAAGACAAAATGTTCTTATTGTGTGCCACAGAAGGTGTAGTAGGGACTGCTTTTCCAGGAAAACTCACCGTCACGATGGGGATGTGTGGGCAGATTAACAGCCAGCAGAAGTTTGGAAGATCAGTGCTCTGTTCTCTCCTTTGCTTAACAGGACTTAACTCTCTGCTTCTGGTGGGTTTGGCAAGTCTCTTAGCCAAGAGATTCGAGGCTGCTTGGAGGGAGGGCAGGATGCCTCAGCAGTGCCAGAGGAAAAGCCTTGCAGTGTGCAGAGAACAAATTCAGGATTCACTGGACTGGAAACAGAACATGAAAACAAGGTCAGCTTGAGCAGAAAGGCTGGGGACGTTCTCTGGAAGGACAGGGAGGCTTCAGCTCCACTTCCAAAGGGCTCTTTATGTGATTGTTCCCAGCTGCGTGTTCATGTAAACTGCAGACTCTCCTTGCAGAAGGGATGGGGACCTCAGTCTGTTCCTGTCCATGCCCACAATCACCATTGAGTGCTGTAAGTGCTGGACAGCTCTGTGAAGTGGGAACTAAAATGACCCCGGGGACACCTTGGTCACTCCTTACTCTTAAAAGTTGTATTTGGCCCACTAATGTCTTCAGGCACTGAAATAAAGACTATTCGCACAAGTTGTCTCCTCTACAGTTGTTCTCTCCTCCCCCNGTCTTGGCAACAATATTATCCATGTTTATCATCTCCAGACTTTCTTTTTCCAAGTCACTCTAGCAGAATCTACAGAAGGTACACAGAGAAGACACAGCTGGTATCTCAGCTGCCTGATTCCTAAATGGCCTGAGCCAAAGGCAGAGCAGCCTGCCAGCTCTCTGGAGCCAGAGCTGCCTTCCTGTTCACAATCAGATTTATGCAAATATCCTGGCACTGCTCTAAAAATACCTGGATTTAGGCAGGAGAGGCAGGAAGGTGTAGAGGGCTCCTACCCTGCTCTCCCATCTCATTATAGTTCCCTGCATCATGCACAGCTGGAGCTACACAGTTAAACCAGGGCTATGCTGTTACCTGGGCATGAGTTTATCTCCTGACACACACAAAAAAACCCCCAAAACAAAAACAAACAAACAAAAACAAAACCACACAAACAACTCAACGAAAACACAGGTGCTTTGTCAGAGAGGAACAATCTCACTTTTTGCTTATTGCTTACAAGCAAACTCTGAGCTCGTGACCGCAGCGAGTCCAGAGGGATCAGTGAACAGATATAGGGTGGGAAATATGCTGTGCTCGTGTTTCCTGAGAGGTGATCGATAGTGTCAGAGAGAAACACCGAGACAGGCACAGAAACTAAACTGCATCTCCTAGGAGATGAATGGCTCCTTGCAGCTCTGGTCAGTCATAAGTAATTTTAGTAAATAGACTGATAATTATGTTTGAATTATTGAAGGTCACAGGAAACAGACTGAAATATTCCCAGTTTTCTTTGGGTTTTTTTTTTTTTCTTTTCATTTTACCTGTCTGGGGAAAACATGAGAGCTGTTCCACAGGATAATGCAATTGGTTTATTGTTGGTCTTTGTATAAGCTGTAGGTTATATGCTGACTTGGACTATGTGCTTTGCATTTCGCAATTAATCTGCAAGTTTATAGTCTTTTACTGAATTCACACCAAGGAAAATCTAAGGCTTCTGCCACATAATAATGCTTGTAATATTAAATCAAAATCTAATTTTTTTCCCCCCTAAAGGAATAAAGTTGTGCTTAGCTTCCTTTATCTCTATAAGTCATTAAACAGGCTGTAGACCTGGATATTGGGAGCAAACAAGATTATGTCCCAGTCACCAGACTCTGGAGGAGATGATTGATAATAAGGAGCAACACATGCATCTCTCCCTTCCTGACAGGTTTGCAAATGGAGAGAGTAATGGGCAACACTACAATGAGGTGCCAAAAAGTGCTTTCCACTGTGCTAATATAACTTAGGAACCTATTTCCAAGCTACAGGCCAAGGAGAAATCTCTGACCAAACATTACAATTTACAGACATCAACGATTTCACAGGTGAAATTATTTAGTTGTACAAAGGTACATTTGAAGTTTACTATCTGGGGTTCACTGTATAAAGGGCCACTAAAGAACCAATTCATTCAAAACACATTAAAAAATCAATGAATTTTTCATAAAGCACTATGACCACAGTAATTTTAGGAGACTGTGAGGGAAATGTCTTTTGCAGAGCCCATAACTGGTCATTAGCTCTGAAATTTTTACTGAAGATTCCCTCCTCCAAGCAGAATGTCATTATTCCTTGGGTATAAACATATTATTCGGTGAACAACCTGGACATTATTTATTACCCTGTGGCAGGTAAGGGAGGAGCTGTGACCAGAAGAGCATTTCTAAACATCAGCATTTCTAAAAGCAGCTGCTCTGACAGTGAAATGAGGGGCTTGTCACAGACCTCCCTTCCCACTGCCTAGAAAGCATCTTCCAATGGGTGTTATTTGGCTGCCTATCAAGAGCAAGGACTCCCCCCTGCCTCCCATGGACTGCATCTCTCTAATTTTTACTGCCATCAGACAGTGTGCTGAGGGAGCCCACAAAGGCCTATTTACATGGCAAATGACAGCTTTACCTTTTCTGAACCCACCAGCTATCTGCAGTGCAACTTGAATAAACCAAAAGTTAAGCAGGCACCTCTTTCATCTGTTTTCATCCAAAAACACTGAGTGCTGTTTCCTGTACTGTCATGGAAGTAACACAGTATTTGCACTGCAGGTTGTGTCATTCCTCTGAGATGGACCTGTTGAGGCAGTTTGCATAATCATCAGCATTTCTTTTGCTAGAAACAACAGTTTCTGTAAGATGTATTGAAGAGTTCCCTGCTGTTCTATGAAGTAGTTCTGTGAAGGCTTATTATTGCCAGAGCACCATAAGTGAGGTAGAAAACCTTGCAAACACACACAGAGACATAGTGCCTGCTGAGAGAAATTGATAGAGTAGTTCAGCCAAGTGATAAGAAACCAGGAATAAGAACACAAGTTCTGCACACCAGGCAAACTCAACACTTCTTTTTTCCTTTCTTTTTCTTTTTTTTTCTTTTCTTTTCTTTTTTTTTTTTTGTTTTCCTCCTACTATTTTTTTCCCTTTTACAAAGATGATGAAATCTGATAAGGAAGACAGCCATATATTTTCATCATGAAATAAAATCCACCTCCCTTTTCCTCCCAGATTGCAGATTTCCTGACCTCTCTAGAGAAAATGCTTTTACCTGATTTCCGTGCAGCAGTATTTCTGAACCTTTCATTTTGAAAGCCCTGCACATCCCACATCATCTGTTCCCTTCTTGTTGCATACATAAACTCATCAGATCTGAGGGGAGATGAATACAATTTAAGTGGGAGAGTTGCAGAGCAATCTCCTCAATGCTGAGAGAGAAATGCAAAACTCCAGCTCTGATTAGAAGGGTTTGCTGGTTGGTGTCTGTGATTGATTGGTTCTGCTCTCCATGTGTATTTTAGCTCTAAGGAGAATCGAATGATCCAGCTAAGCAACACAACTGGGAACATTAACTTCACAGAAAAATGCAGTCTGCTTTTTCTGGACTTTCAGGGATCAAATTCTTTTACAATGAAGTAAGTAGTCTGCTTAAAGTGAAGTTAACTAAACAGCATAGGACATAAATTATAGAGATATTTGGTTTATAAGTTAGAATCAATTTCTGTTTTTCAAGTATGGACCCTAATCCATCCTTTTGAGTTTCAACTACCTTTAGATATTTATATTTATCTATCTGAAAAACAATTCACTTGGTTATTAGCGTACAATGTGAACTGATTTATAAACCTCTCAGGAAAACCTTGCAGCATCACCCTACCAAAAAATCGCATGAGACTGAGCAAGGTCTGATGATGGGGACTGCAATGTTTCCTCTACAGCTTCTGTAGTAACCACAAAGTAACTAAGCCCAGGAATATAGATTTGGGGCTCAGTATTCATATCACTGGAGGAGAACATTACTGACCTGCCTTAGGTATTACGAGGTGAACTCTTGAAATGTGGAAGCTCCAGAAGTGGAAGCTGAAAGGCCAATCTAATGAGCTCAGCATGGTACTGCTCTCAGTTATCCTTGGAGGTCCCTTCTGCCTCAGGACTTTGTATGGTTCTATAACTCTCTATATAGATCCACCAAGGTCATATAAACTCTCTTGGAGTCACTTTGGGCACCTCTAAGTGTCTCTATGGTGTTGGTTTGCACGTTGGCAGCCAGGAATCATCATCCTACTTCCAGCCAGGTCAGTGCCAGCTGACAAACAAATTGGGAACTTGGGGCAAGAACAAGAGATACCATTGGATCACAGAAGAGTAATCTGGTCCACTGGGAAACTCTTCTATAATATGGCTGTCCATTATGAACCATTATTTATGGGAAACTCTAGAAAACCTTGTTGGGGTACCCAGGGTCCCCTTTGCACTTTGAGCCACATGGGTGTGCACAGCAGGAGGCTTATGCTTCTAAGGATAAAAGGTCACCTTTTCTGCACATACTGGTTTTCAGACATGTAATTAGAGATATTCCAAGGAAGTGGCTCCTGGCTGATTTCTGAGTAGGCAAAAGAGAGAAGCTAGCTCTGCCTAATGGAAAGAACACTGACAATTTTCAAGAGTGGTTTGTATTATTGCCTGATCAAAGTGACTGATGAGTACCCTTGTACAAGCCCTATTTCAATTTTTACAGAAAGGGATATCACACTTTTTTATAATGTACTCTGAGACATTCCAATGAAAAAAGCTCTGTAAGAGCTAAGTGGCATTGCTGATATTACAAGTGGACCACATGCAGAAACAAATCCTCTTCTCTTGAATTTAAAAGATTGAATTCAATCACTTCACTTTTCTGCCTCATCCTACTGCTTATATTGCATGGTTTGCTTATTACAACAGTAAAGCCATGCTGAGATTGTTTCCTGCAGGAAAACTTCCTTTTTCAGAATACATTGGACCTATTTAAAGATGCTCAGGTAATTATCTACCTGTCAGCTTTCTCTATAGGAAAACCTTATCACTGTGACCCCTGAAATCTGGCCTTTCTCGCTGTATATTGCTACTTGTATTTGGCTTCCTCCTATCAATGCAGAGGTGAGAACCAAAAAACCTGGTCTCATGATTTTCATAGAGCAAACAGAAAAAGAACTTAAATGGGAAACAAGCTCTTCAGAGATTAACAGATTAACTTCTTCCTCAAAGAATTTCAGAAAAATTAAATTATTTTATTTGGAATTAATCTGGATAAGACAGAACTCCTTATCAGAATAATTAGAGGCACTTCCTGCACCTGAAAGGTGTACAGCAGCTATTTTAAGAGGTGACTGCACAGTGACAAATGTACACTCACAACATCATTGGCATCAGCCTTTATCTTTATTTTGGTAAGGCAACTGCAGCTGTAATATCCTTCAGTATTTCCACTTAACTGAACTAAATGGTGAAATACTCTTTACAGAGAGGAAGTGGCATAATGGAATATTTTGCTTTAGAACCAAAACACCTGTAATTTTTTTTTTCTTTCTTTAAGCTTTTTTGCTCTTTCTTAATTGCGGTGTCATAACATTGGAAATTAAATTATTTTGTTCAGGGCCTGGATTAACAGCCATGCATACAAAGAAGAGAAATAAAGTCTTGTCCCTAAATAAACAGGAAGATTTGATACCACCTACACATTTATATCCCAGAGAAGCACAACAGAAGCAAAGAAGTTTAATCTAATAAGAATACTGATTCTTAGGTATTATTTGTATTATTATTAGATTAAAATTGGTGAAGAACTCCTACTTTAACATTTCCCTGAAGTACTAAAAACAATGATCACATTACACTGGAACTCAAACTTTAAAGAATTTGAAATTCCAGCTAGAGCTGTTCCATTGAGAATATAAAACCCCATTTACTTCACACCTTCTTAAATCCTCTTAATGCTATAACAGATTAGTCTCTAAAAGGGAAGCAACAATTTTTATTGTCATTAAGCTGGATGTTATTTTTCTCAGGGAGGTTTGACAAAGAGCTGGTTTCTCAGGCTGGAGGTTTCTCAGCATGGTGAGAGGCCTCTTTGAATTGTAGCCAGTCCTCCTAATGCTTGGACAAGTCTAGGGAAAGACTTGATTTTATGAATGATGAATTTTTCGACTCTCCAAAATGAAACTTGGGGAACTGTATTAACACTGAACTGGTTATAGTGATAATTCTGGGGGGAGTTTGTGTGTGGATTTACAGAGTGCTCAGTTTAGAGAATGGTGGATCTACAAGCACCTTTTTCCAACAGCATGGGAGAAAACAGAAACACTGGAACAGGGGAGATAGCATTCCTGAAAATGCTTATAAAACAAGCTGTGCCTGTCTCTCTTTTGTGTTCCATGGTGTGTCAACCATAAAACTCTGTGAGTCTGGGGCTGGTGATAACTGATGGATGTGGTCAATCCACCGCTGATCATGAAAGATTCACAGGACACAAGGTCCAGCTTTTGGTAACACAGAAACACCTTTCAATTCACATTGTTCATGTGTCTCTGTGCAGTGTCCAAGAAACATTATTATATGTAATGATCAGACTATTTCCTCTGTCTGTTACATCTGTTCACTAAAAAAAGGGTATTTGCCTGATTAGAATGTAAGTATATATGTCAAATATTTTAGAATCAATAGAATTAAAGTAGCTGGCTTTTTCCTCTCATTTTTTTTAGAAAACTAACTGAGAACTGACTCATATCAAAAGAACCCAAATAAAAAGTACCACAATTTGGAAACTTTCTTTCTGCAGAAATTCATTTTATTCCTTATTTCAGCTTTAGTAGCAGGTAATTTTTCACTGATTACAATTGCAAAGCATTGTCTCTTACTACCTGATTATAATTTCTCAACAATGTTTTCTATTGTTTTCTTATAGAATTATAGAGGCATTTAGTTTGGAAATGCCCTCTAAGATCATCAAGTCCAACCATTAATCCAGCACTGACAAGGTCACCCCTAAACCATGTCCCCAAGTGCCACATCTACTGGCTTTTAATTTCCTCTTGGGTTCTATCAAGGCAGGATTCAAATATACTTGCTTACGTGGCTTATTGTACATGGCTTTCACATCTACCTTCAGTAATGGAGAAGGTGAGTGCCTAAAAGGTGTTTAAAAACAATTTCTCATAACTTATTCTATACCATCTGGACAGAGATAGATGTTATACCATGTAGCGTCATTTAGAGAGGAATCATGACTTTTAAACGGGCCAAGTAGCCCCCTTCTCCACCCCTTAGTAAAGTAATTTTATTCCTTCAGATTCCCATCTGGAAGAAATGCAAAACACTGATTACTCCTCTTGCCTGAACAATCTGAAATCCATAAAAAACAGAAGAATGATGTCTCCAACTGTTGCGTTTAGACATCTGGCATCACCTTGTCAAGAAATATGCAAGTACCTCATCTTATCAGGATGTAGCAGAAAGAGGCATTTAAATCAATATTGCTATTTAGGACTTCTGAGAATGAAAGATAAAGTACAGCTGTATATAGATAAGGACATTCAAATGCAGCCTCTTTGTTCCTATTGAAAGGGAAAACCAGGTACAACACAGAGGAAGGGTGAATCTTGATTTAAAAAAAAAAATAAAAGAAAGAAAGGTAACAAACCCATGAACGTAAACTCTCCTTGCAGTTCAGGGAAGCCACAAAAAAGAGTCAGCCCACATTAATTAATTCAAAATTGGGTGACCTTTAGATTCCCTGCAGGGTCTGAAGAGGGTCTGGTATGAGTCACTCTGGTCCTGTTGGTATAATTACTGTTACCACCAGGCAAACCATATCAACCATTTTACTGATCTGTTGCCTAAAGCAATAATCCTCCAGCCACCCACCAGCAGCAGATTTTGAGATGTGTATTGCCAGCCTCCAGCTTCCATCTAAATTGGCTCTGTAGTTGGACATCTGGCTGCAGCCTTCTCGCCATCCCCAAGTGAACTGGTCATGATAAACAATTCAAACCCCAGTAAATAATCTGCTTTTAGCCACATGAAAATTCAGCTTTGTTGTGGTGACTCACAGAAATGAAGACTCAGAAGTTCTGTAAGGAAGTGTTGGCTGTGATTCCTTTTGCTCTAAGACATTTGCTATTCCAGTTGGGTTTTCATTTGGCAAGACAAATAAATGCATCCTCACAGGACCTCTGTGTATGTCCAACATTTACCAGCCATCCCTACAGGCAGAAATACATGGTATTGTTGGATCTACTGATGAATGTGTGTTGGTTCTGGGAATGGTTGTTATTTCTGAAAATGGAAAATAATCTGTCAATACCAGTAAAATTGGGGGAAACAAAAAGTACCGTAAGTGGCTGGCCTCTCCAATGATCGATTATTCAGTGGCCTAAACTGCTTCTGTATATTCACCTAAATCATAAATTCACTTGGCATCTTGGCAGCAAGAAAAGCAGGGGACATGAGAGGTGTCTTATCCTTCCTCCTTTAACCTCACAGGAAAAATCTGCCCAAAACTGAAACTCTCCAAGGTGCCAGACTGCCTTATTTAATGGCTATTATTAAGTAGGCAGTGTTTTTAGAAGGAATGAATATAACACAATGAATACAGTCAATTTGCACATTAATTCCAAATTTGACATTACACCTACTTTATGTTGAATTTTTGCCAGTCACATTCACAGGTGAAGGGGGAGCATAGTGGTCAGAACTGCTCTATGAAAGAAGCTGTAAACCCATCTATGCCTCGTGCAGGGCAAAGAGACTGTGCTTCTACTCCAGAGCACCCCTGGGCTTTCAATGATCTCAGTTTTAACATGCTTCTGGTCTTTGGAGACTAAGAACTTAGCTGATGTGTAATTTGGAGCATGCATAATAATAATATTGAAAAATAAAACCTGCCTCCCTTTGGGGTTTTGGGTAGAAGAGGTAGAAAAATCTTATTTATTAGAGACTGGGAGATAAATTTTAGATCCAAACAGTGTATCACTACCCCAGGTTCAGGTAAAGAAATCACAAAGCCAGCAAAACCTGACTGTTTAGATTAATGAAACTGGTTTAATTTTTAGTTTCAAACAGAAACAAATAAAATCAGGACAAAGAAGGCTTGGGGGTTTGTGTGTGTGTATGTGTTTAAAGCCTCTTGAACACAGAAACAACAAAGTCAAAGCTCTCAAGGCTGAGGCATGTGCAATTTATTCTGTTTCTTCAGCCACAAAGGAATCCCTTCCTGCCTTCTGGCTGGAAAACCTTCTGATCATGAGTCTTGGCACATCTTCTTTGGTCTTGATATTTTTTGGTTTTAACTGAGGAGCTGGAGCAGAGAGAAGGGGTTTAGAGTTTGTACAAGGGAACCTGAAAAATGGGCATTTTAATTTGTTTTCTTCTCAATTGACAGAGACTTCAGGCACTTGAAAGAAGGCAACACTGTTGCCTAATAGTCACTTCTGATATTCTGGTTCTACCAGCTTATTTCTTTTCCTCCAACAATGTCATCTACTTCATGTTGTGCCTCAAATTCACACTTGTTCACATATTTGAAAAAAGACTTAGTATATTTTTGGTTTGTGTTCTTTTGGTTTGGGGTGTTTTGTTTGTTTGCTTCTTTTGGGAGTTGTGTGTCTGTGGATCACATCCTTTAAATGGATTCTCCTATTTATATATATATACACACACATTCATGTCCAACCACATGCATGAATGTTCACATTTAATTTAAAAGAAGCACTGAAAGTATAAATTACCTGTCTTAGTAGAGTTCAAGAAGACCACCTAATTATCCATGTCAAGCATTTTCTGGGTATTGCACAAAGAATAACACATGGATTTAAAATTAAATCTCTTCATATAGCAATTTTTACATTTTACTCAGAAGAAACTAAAGAAAGAATGATCTTTTTTGATACAGTGAAAAATATCAATAATTTTTTCAAAGACCTTGATTTCCTTTATTCATTTTTTTCACTGAAAACAGTCAGGACTAATTCTTTCTCATCCCATCATGACCCTAGTGTGCAAACAATATATGACCAAGATCCCAAATGAACATCTTGTACATACAACATCTACTTTTCTGTTGGATTTCTTCTGGCAATGTGAATTTGCAAACACTGCTATCTGGGACATGCTTTTCTGAAGCACAAACCAAATGAACCACATCAGCCATGGGTGGTATGAGGGGGGAATTCTCTTTCTCCCCTACCTGGCGAGGCAGGGATGGCTCAGAACAGAACACTCACAACTGTCTAAGGTTTTTTTTTTCCCCAACCAGCCCTAAAAGGGAAAAAAAAAACTATCAGCCATATGAAACAGAAATTATATGAGGTAATTATGAACACATTTTTGAACAACAACAACAACAAAATAAAAGAAGGAGTCAACTTGAAAAGATGAATTAAAGATGAAGCAACCTGCCCTGGCTTGGTGGGATGCAACATGTAGGGACCCAAATTTAACATACAGATGTGAGCCCATGAGGACTTTCTCAATGTTTAGAAATTTGTAGATCTTCATCAAGATTCTATCAGTGACTAGGTTTGTGGTTTATCTGCTGTATCGCTGGTATTTATGGGAGATGCAGCATTTACTTGCCTGTTAATTATGTGTTGTTAAGCAATCAATAAACAACTTTGATCCTGATTTGTTTGAATCTGTACAAGTAAGTGTTGCTTTTTTTTTTCCTGTGACCCTGATCCATAAAAGAAGGAATCATTATACTTAAGTTCTAATATTTAACTGGGATTTCAACTGAGGAAATTAATCCCCTTGGGTTCTCTTCCAGTAGTCAATGAGACATCATACTTGTAGGTGATTTATGCCCCATACTGGCTGTGTGACCCCCATGGCTATGAAAAGAATCTATAGAAACCAAGCCTTTAGGAAAATGACTAAAATCTATGACTGGAGCAGTGCTGGAGCTTATGTCTTAGGCTGTTCTTTTTCTGGGCTGGAGAAAGCTGTTATACTCCAATTGGGATCCACTGTATTTGATTTAGAAAAAGCAAATTATTTGAAGGAAACTACAGGCAGCCTTTATTTGTTGAACACCTCAGTAGTCAGAGGTTTTGTTCAGAAGTTGAAAACACTCAGATCCCAAATCTACTTATGACTATTTGGACATATTATTTTATGCAAATTATTTTATATGAAACTCTACAGTCCTGTATGGCTGGTGGACACTTTATTGGCAACTATGGAAATGAATTAAACAATGCTTGGGCATCTTCCTGACATTGGAACCTGACTGCAGATATGCTTAAATTGTTCATCTCTGGCACTGTTTGGTCCATGGGTACTTTGCTTGGAGATGTGCAGTTTGGGCGGAGGAAGAGGATTTATTAAAATGCCTTTTTGTGGGACAATAATCCCACGTGCATTTAATACCCCAGCATGCCCATAGCCTGCCTGCCTGCCTGATCTGAGCTACCATCTGATTTGCAAGGAATGATTATTGGAATATGCTAAGGGAAAGTTGGATGTTGTTTTGCATCATGGAATATCCCTTCATATGCAAGCCTGAACTTATTAACAAAATAATGAGACTAGAAAATTACAGCTATAGAGAGGTAAAGAAGTGAATCAGATATGTTTGCTCTTGTCAAAGCCACATGATAGACACATTTACTGTTGAGATTGTGAACAGAAGATACCTGCTAGATGCATCTGCTGATACAGAGCAATGCAAATACAGTGTTGTGGCAGCACAGACAAAGTGGCTAAGAAAGGGCAAATTCTTGTTTTTAATTGTCTTCTGGTAAAGCCAATTCGTAAACGTGAGTGATGAAGATTTGGAATTTTTTTTCCTTAAAATAAATTCTACAATAAGCTTAGTACTTTGCAAACATATAGGTACAGTCATCCCTGCCTGGGTGGCTTCACAAAGGACTCAAACAGTGAGGAACCAGAAGACAGCAAGTCAACCAGATGCAAATCAGTGTGACAACCTGCAAAGAGCATGGCAGCAGTGGGAGTTTTGAATTGAGAATTGAACCTGAAGATCCACAACGCCCCCCCAAAAAGTCAGTAGCATGTTTAGCCCTAAATGGCAGCCCTGCTGACATTTTACTGACCTTCCCCATTGGGACCACAGATGATGAGAACTGAATGTGCACTGTGACTAAATGATCTTTTTACTTCTGGCAAATCAGTAGGGGATTGAAAAGGAAATTCACCGACTGCTTGCTATTCTCTGTGGCTAAATCCATGGCTTCTCATGCTGCCTCCCACAAACAAAACAGAAGGGAGAAAAATAGGCTCAATGCAAATTGCCTTGTACTAAGCAAATAAAGAGGATAATAATAAGTGATAGCAATGCAGACTCATGCCTTTGTCAAGAGCAATGAGAGTCTTATTGGGTTTCATTCACCGTTACAAATGAAGACATTACAGGTTTTTCTTTTTGTTTTGTGCAACTGTACATTGTTAATCTTCATTTTTATGTCTATTTTCCGATCAGGAAATTCTCTCATCTTCTTTGATGATATATATTATACATAAAGTCACCTATGATTTGGAACTTTTTGAAGTGCCTTGTTTACATCTCTCCCTCTTCCCTCCACCTACGTTTCTTCTCACAGTCCTCACATCTTAGCTCAAGACTTCATGATTTATGGCAAAACTGCTTTCAGTTTCAGGAAGTGAAAATCCCACTGAGGTTTCTGGAAGGTTCATCCTTTTAACACAGAACCTGTAACACAGATTCCATTGTGTACCTGAGAGGTCCTGTGTTGGTGCACTACCATCCTATTAGTCACAATACACAAAATGCTCCTGTCTCACAAACATAGAAATGAGGTAGAAAGTAGACTTATAGTGAGCACCAAATTACAGCTATTTAATGAGTTACCATTCATCAGCAGAGCTGTGCTAAATGATTGTGTGGACATGTATTCCTAGGCCATGACATAGGTGAGATAATGTGCATTATTTCTTGTTTCAGGACACAACAGCACTGTCTCAGCAGGTTGCCGTAGCTCAGTTGAAGCATGATACCTTAATAGCAGCAATTAATGCTTATTATTAGTCTGGTCTACACTGCAAAGACATCCTTTGAGGACCATGGGAATTCCCAAAGGAGTAATAGGCAGCCATACGTGGGAATTTGCAAAAGTCCTGTGTTAGACAGTGGGACACACTGTGTGTTAACATATTGAATCAATAAATTTCCCAAATTAAGTAGTGTATCTGTATATTAAACAGCTGATTTTCTATTACTATGCTGAAAAACACAGGTTGACAAGTAATAGATCCTTCCATACTTTTTTGTACAATTCCACATAAGTTAATGTATGGGACTTCATTTTTCTCAGATCAGACAATACATTGCTGAGAGTTTGGGTAAAATTTACATTTGAAACATCTGTTTTGCAAAAGCAGCAATTTCTCTACAGAGGCCTAATAACTGTTTTCTCTTGTTTGTCTATGAATAGGTACATTGGAGTCTAAGTGCCCAGATAATCTGTTGGTTACACTTCACATGCATGAGAGAAAATACTTCTGGCTGATGAAGTAATCCTAGCTGTGATCTATTAGTAGTGTTTTACTCAAAAAGCCAAAGGGCTATTTCAGACAACTGCTTTTTCTCTTTCAAAGGTACCTCAATTCAAACACTTCATCGGGATGTAAACAAGCCAGAAATAGAGTGATCTATTTCTGTCCAAAATCTGTTAAAAACTAAAAGCAGAGAAGAAAATCCCATCAGTAAGGCCTATGGTGGCAGACATGGCTGAAGTTCTATGGCCAGACAAGTTGCTTTTGAAATATGTAGTGGTTTACATATTATCTTCAGGTCCTGAACAGTCAGGCTTTTTGTAGAGTGTTTATTTAAGTGGACATCACCTTAGCAAGTACAAGCAGGAACACTAAAGAAAAATAATATTATATTTGTCATA
The DNA here is from genome assembly GCA_013396655.1 of Campylorhamphus procurvoides. Classification (NCBI taxonomy): domain Eukaryota; kingdom Metazoa; phylum Chordata; class Aves; order Passeriformes; family Dendrocolaptidae; genus Campylorhamphus; species Campylorhamphus procurvoides. The sequence goes on from WBMV01007727.1 coordinate 335,186, forward strand.
CTAGTCCAGAGGACCAAGTATGTGTTTCAACATGGATATTCGGGGATACTAAATGAGTAACCAGTTTTTAATAGGAATCCTAAGACGTTTTATCGATGGCCAGTACAGGCATCCCCTAGACTATTCACATCTTCAGCTCCTTTCACTGAAGCCTCACCCTAAGTGTCCCCAGCAGTTATTCTGTATGTAAATCCTGGCTTCTACCAGATGTCAGGTCATTTGATCTGCAGCACTGACAAAACTGGACATTATGGAGACATCTGAATGAATATAATTTGCCAGTTACGGGCAGTGAAACTCATCGTTACATTCCAAATTATTATTTACTGTGCCAGTGTGTAAAGAGTTCTGTCACAAGTGCTCATCATCTAAAAAAAGCAAAGCAGGTTTCAAGAAAGGAATAACTCAGAGAAGCTCAGGACAGAAAATTCAGGTTATGGCAGTAAAATGAATGGAGTCTGGGTGTTGGTTTGTGCACTGTGAGACAATCATTCAGATTATTTATTGGCACTCCCACAGACAAGATTTTGTCTCATGACAACAAACGTATATTTGCAAATGCTTGGGATAGAACACAATTCCTGTGTGCAATATGAACATGCCACCCTGAGGGGATTTCCTGTTTTCAGAGAGGGTTTTAGCCAAATGGACATCAGCTCAGCCATGTTTCCTGGCATCAGAGCCTGGCAAGATGTCTAATCTCTTGCCAAACAGCAAAGACACAGCAACAAACTCCAGGAAGAACTGCACAAAATTCAGAGACCGCTGCAAGGTCTTGGCTTTAGCTGTGCTTTGGCTTTGATCAGTGTTCTGGAATCTTTGAGGTGATTTTTCTCCGCAAGTGTCAGGGCAGGGTTAGGTTGGACATTAGAAAAAAGGCTTTTCCCCCACAGAGTGGTTGGGCACTGCCCAGGCTCCCCAGGGCAATGGGCACAGCCCCAAGGCTGCCAGAGCTCCAGGAGGGTTTGGATATCCTCTCAGGCACGGAGGAATTCTTGGGGTTGTCCTATGCAGGGCCAAGAGTCGGGCTTAGTGATCCCTGTGGGTCACTTCCAACTCAGGTTACTCCACGACTCTGTGGTTCTGTGTTTTCCTTAAAGCCTTTCCCTGGAAGAAGAGGTACCACGAGACTATCTCTGTCCTCATGATGGAGAGCAAGAAGGAAGAAAGTGAAACAAAAAGTGTTCTGGGTCTTTGCCTAGGTCTTGGATACCCTAATTATTGCAACTAATATGCAGAGTGAAATCAGATTAAATGGAATAAAAAAAAAATAGAGAAATCAAAAACTTTGGTAAATACAGTTCTTGGTATCATAATTTCTGAACTAAAAGAGATGTGACCCTGGGGGTGAAGTTGGGGGCTGTTAATATCAGTCATACCTAAGGCAATGGCAAATGATGGATCCCTCAGGAAAGCTGTGCTTCCTTGAATGTAACTGGCACATCATGCTCAGCCCAGGGAGCACTCCCTGTCTCCACTGAGGGTGGCTGAGTGCACAAAAAGAAGCACTTCTCAGCATTAAAATCAAGGAAATAAGTCAGAGGTAGCCTGAGCAGAGAGCAGTGAAGAGGAGCTATTTCTGAAAGATCATTCTGCCACTACTTTCTCAAGGTCCTCTTGACTTTGTGCTCCTTTTCACAGATATTCTGACTCCTACATGTACAAATAGGATATGGTGGAGTCCTCGTGCCATTCACCCACAGAGGTTCAAAAGCATGTAAGCAATTTAGTTTATCAGAATCTGTTTTTCTATTATGCCATCCATGCTTTATAATTAAATTCCTTGTGTCATATAGACTAATCTCTCCAAGGAAATAAAAAGTGTCTTGACCATAGTGGCCTACTATTTGCAGCAGTCATCTCTGAAATACAAAGCTCTCTTTCTTTCCTTTATTGAAGACACTGAGGTGCATTTGAAGATTTCTCCTGATTAATTTTAAATAGTAAAGAAATTATTAACAGTCCAATTCCCTTAATAACAAGAGGAAAAAAGTAGTGCTGACGTTAAATTCTAATTTAACTGATTAAATGAAATCTTGCAAATTTTATGAGTTTTACTCTAAAACAAAACAGGCAGATTTTAATGAAGCATCTCCTTCAGTAATAGCTATGCATTCAAAACATATTAAAGAAGGAAGCATTTCTGTAGCAAAATTAAATTAGTTTCCATTTGAAAATTAGATTGAAATGAAGTGAAGGATACCTTTCTCTTATAGTCAACTGAAACTTCAGTAGACTCACATTTCCTGACTGCTGTAGTTGCATCCATTTGGCATGCAACACTGGGATCATGAATGCTTGGTGATGACCGTAAGTCAACGCTGCAACTCGATTTTTTAATATGTAAATATTTAACTGTGGTCATACTAATGTCAGAGGCAGCTCCCAAATGTGCCGTTCCTAGCCAGTATCTGTCAAAGTGTTAGATGAGAGTCTCCTATAATTCAGATTTTGTAGCTTTCTCATGCAACATTTTCTTGTGCTTCAGTAACTGTATCAGTAAAAATTTTATCTAAATTTCTAGATCTCCTTCTTTTGATATTATACCATTATTTCTTACGCCATCCACTGTAATATGGAGAACACTTTTTATATATTTTTTTCCCTTCATACATTTTTACAGTTAACTTGGTTCTCTTGGATTTTGAATTCCTTCTTTTTCAAGGTTCAGAAATTATATTTTCTTCAGCCTTTCCTGTGGGTGATATTTCCTAGATTTCTGGAATCATTTTGCTTTTCCTCTCTGGCCTCCTCCCAGCTGTTCACAACTATTTTAAAGTATGTTGTGTAACACTGAGGAGAGCATTTCAGATAAAACCACTGAGTAGATTAGAAGGATTACTAAGATTACTACATATGTCTTGCAAGATACAATTTTTGCTTTCATACGACCTAAATTATTTTGGCTCTCATCCCTTCTTTTTCCATTTTACAGATGGGAAACCTAGATATGGATAGATTATGTGACTCACCCCATTTCACATAGGAAATTCTGAGATCTTGGAAGTGGGTATGCATCTGCTGAGTCTGGAATTCAGCTCCCAGAGAAATTTTATATTCCACAAGCCATACCCAGGGTTTCATACAGAGTTGTTTCTCTCTTTGCCTTTCAATAGCTTCACTGCTCTTTCTAACCTTTTCACCACTGCCAAACATTCTTTCATGCCTTGGCTTCAGCTCCAAAGTGGTCCTTTTATCTACATTAAAATTCTCAGAAGGATCCACTTCTCTCACTGGTTACAAGAACCTCACCCAAAATGACCTCACATATTACCTGTCTGACCTCAGTCTTTAGCTTTTCCTTGTCTAAGTGTTATTATAAACACAGAATCATAGAATGGTTTGGTTTGGAAGGGACCTTAAAGATCATCTTGTTCCAAATCCCTTGCCATGGGCAGGGAATTAAATTCTCCTTTTTTGGATATTTGGGAAGTACCTGCCATGTACTGAACATTACTGCAAAGAGCAGAAGATGTTTTATCCTGCCATCTGCCATTGTACAGGCATTGGCTCTAGTGGAGTTATTTTTGCTTTATGAGTATAAAACAAACAACAAAAAAGGAAACTATTGTTCTCTATCAACAAAAGGGAGCGTCTGCTAAAAAAGTTTGCAAGACAAGGTGGCCAGCAAAGACAGAGTTAGTGATTATTATTAATATAGTTATTTTACCTATAAAAGCAATCAAACAACTGGAATAAATTTGTGCTATTTTTTTCAGCTTCAGAAATGCTTTCAGCACATTAGCAATTTTACAGCAAAGAGATAAATTGTGAGGGAAGGGTATTATGGAAAACATGAAAAATTTGATAGTAAGCTTAAGTCACAATGACAGTCCTTGTTTTGGTAACACAGGACCAGCCCAGAATGAGAGATATGGGAAATTTGCTGCAAGGGAGGGGTCTCTTATCTGCTGCTCCTGTTACACAGGCCATGAGAGCACAGCACTCTACATGAACAGGGACCAAATCCAGCTGGTTTTGAAGAAGGACAAGTCCTTCTCCTTGTTCTAAAGTCTGATCTTCCATCATGCAGGAAACTCTGCTCCTAATTCATGGGGGTTTTTAAGTTGTGGAGAAGCTTTGAACCTATTAGTCAAATCTGACTTCCTCCAGATTGCTCTTATTCTAAACATGTATCTTTGACATTTCCAGGGTGTTTGGTTCCTTGCAAGAGAGTGGTTTAACTGACCAGGTGATTCTGATAAAAATATTTAACGACAAGATACTGGAGAGACAACAATAGGAAATATCTCAAGTATTTAGGGTTAGGTTGCTTTTATTCTCTTTTTGGTAAATATCCACAAAATCAAGCTCTAAAAACACAATCTATTTTTCATTTACCGTCTGATCGTGGCAATTGAAGGTTAGCCTTGTCTGCCTTTGTGTTTTGCTAGGCTGGAATCCATTTGATGATTCTGTTATGGCACATGGAACGGATCATCTGCAGTAGAATGAAGGTGGTGGTGATGAAGTGCCTTCCATTTTCCCCGTAATATTCTCATAGAAGACTGATGAAGCAGACCCTCAGAAACAATTACAAAGAGGGACATCCATCAACAGTCAAAACTGACCTTTTTTATCTTCCAGAAGAGTTCTTTTTGGGGTCGGTTTGATTTAATTTCTAGAGTTTTGAGCATCTTTTCTTATGGAAAACTTAATTATGGAGTCTAGAGTAAAGCCAAATTTTTCAAGACAGCCAATTTAGAAGGCAGTGTTTGACATGGATTATAAAAGCCAAATTCAAATTGATTATTCCTTACTTCTATTAATCTGTTTTCTCTTCATTGCTAAAAAAGGGCTAATCAATTTATTTTGCCAGCATGGAGTTGCTCTCATTTCTACGAGACAGGGGGGTGGGGGACCAAGTTAAATAAAATTTAGAGTTTTTCTTTTTTTGGAAGGGGAATTTTAGGCTGTTTTATACTTCTCAGAGTCTGCAAACCTTACTTTTGAAACCAACTTGTTCTTTCAAAACTACCAAAGGTTTTGGTAAATTTCTTTCCACAAGTCCTCACACAATCCTGCCAGCCAGCCAGGAGTATGTGTCCCCAAATTTTCTTACAAGTTATTATTATATTTATATAATTGCATTTTTTAAAAAATCTGTTTTGCCCACAGCACCAGTCCAGGATTTTCTTTAATTTCAATGGAAAATGGAAAAGAAAATCTTATACTGTGGTGTTTTTCTATTTGTGCCTTGAAGAAATACAAACCCTAGTGAAAAATGTTCCATATATGCTCATGATAAGTCACATAATGTAATGCACATAAGTAATGCTATGATAATTATCAAATCTCTGTGATTCTTAGATTCTTCAGGAAAAAGGAAGAGTTGTTAAACCACATAACAAACTCCTCATGTGGAAAATGCTTTGGCACACTGATAGATGGAAGGTGAGAAGAAATAAAAGAAATGAGGTGACATTATGTAAAGTATTAAGTCAGAACGGATTATTTTTGTTTTCTTCAGCTCTGAAATTAATCTTTTGCTATAATGCAAGCTAAATTTGGATTTCTTAGTTCATGTGCTTGGAAAATCAACTATTGCTACACATATATTCCAATTTTATGGCTTCAGGTGACAGAAACAAAACATATAGCAAACATTAATATAGCCCAAATCTTCCCAAATATCATGTAGAACAGAAGAATGAAGTTCTTCAACACTTTCATTTTGCCTGGATTATAAGACGAGAACAGATTGTGTCTTTACTACTGATTTGTCTTTGGCCAAAACAACGATATTCTTTCCAAAATACTTGCCACTAGAAGTCAAGATTAGTATTTTCCCTCACTGTTTTAATGAGCATTTTCTTAGAGGGTGACATATTGTGATGAATCTCAGCAGAGCACTGCCAAGAGCACTTGTGACTTCAGGAAAATGAATCATTATTGACATTGTAAATACAAAAATGCATGTATATATACACAGATATATAAACACATGGCCTGTTTTGGATCTGGTTCTCAATACAATAAGAAATGAACAAACTCTACATTTTCTATGTTGTCATTCATTGATACCATTCATTCCATTTTAGACATCCAGAATGACATCTCAGCTACTTCTCCAGATGTTCTTTCCAGCCAAGAAGGAACATACAGCAGAAGTCTGATAGTCTATTTTATTTGCCTCTGTTAGAAAATATTCGAAGTAATTTTTTACTCTATTTTTTAAAAATACAACCCAAACCAGTATTTCAGAGACAAAGGTCCACATATCAGGTGCCTAAAGTTTGCTACAGCTGCTACCCAGTGTTGTCAGTGATGCTTTGTCTTCCGTGCTGGTTTTGTCTGGGGTAGAGTTAATATTGTCCATAGGTAACAATCGGGGCCACGTTCTGGAGTTTTGCTGAAAACAGTGGTGCTAACACAGGAATGTTTTTGTCATGGCTGAGCAGTGCTTACTCACTCAGGACTTTTTCTGCTCCTCAGCCCAGCCCACCAGCAAGGGGACTTGGGGTACACAAGAAGCTGGGAGGGGACACAGCAGGGACAGCTGACCCCAACTAACCCAAAGAGTATCCAAGACCATGTGATATCACGCTTAGCATAGAGATCTTGAGGATGAAGAAGGAAAAGAAGGACATTCAGACTGATGGTGCTTGTTGTCCCAATCCACCATTCCATGTGATGGAGCCCTGCTGGCCTGGGGATGGCTCAACACCTGCCTGCCCATGGGAAGTGGCAAATAAATCCCTTGTGTTGATTTACTTGTGTGTGGCTTTTACTTTCCCTATGAAACCATCTCTGATTCAGCCCATGAGCTTTCTCATTTTCACTCTTCCAACTCTCTCCTCTTCCCACGGGAGATGTGAGTGAGTGGCTGTGCCAGGTTTGTTTTCTGAGTGGGGTTAAACTGTGTCATCTCCTTAAAGGTGTGAATTCCAGCTTCATTTATTGGGCATCCGTACCTCTGTGGTCTTACTGAGGTCATTTCATTTGCTCCTTGGAGATCAAAACCAAAAGTCTGATACTCTGCAGGAAAAACAGAAAGGTCTTTGACAGAATCACTGATGTCTGCCGAGTTCCTATAGATTCAGCAAGATATCACTCTGCTTTATCCCTGAAAGAGGCTTGAACAAAATATCAGCAACTCCCAGCCATTTCTGGAACTATTGCTTGTGTTGCAACATCTCTCATCCAAGCCCTTCAAAGGGTATGTCCATGGACCAATTTTAGTTTATGCTTATATTTATACTTTCATTTTTATCCTAATTTTTAATTTATTTTTTTTTCAAAAATGTGTGTAATAATTTGAGTTTTAAGTCTTTGGGTGGTGATGCAATTAAAACTCAAATCACAGTTTGGGTCACACTGCCAAATGAACAAACTAATCTCTAAATACTCATCTTATTACTCTCTCTGACAGGTCATTTAATAGAACTAGCAGAAGAAAGAATTCTTTTACAAGTAAGTAAAATTAATGAAGGAATATATCCCAGGATTCCCTGGGAATACATAGAGTAATACATTTAGGAATTTCCCTTAGGGATTTTAAGATCATAATTAACTAAATTTGTTTCAATCTGTTAGACTAGCAGTATCATCAGCATTAGTCCCCATCTTATTATTGTGACTGGACTCACAAAACCAGATTTTTTCGTGTCAGTCACATTCTCAGGAGGATACAATTGGAGCAAAATGAAGCTGACTCATGCCCTCAATGTGCTTAATTACCAAGTATAAATGCTTAAATGCTTTGCAGCCTAAATTAAATATCTGTCTGCTCTTGCCCATATATTTCAGTTTAATACTCTGTGGATATTCCTATGATGCTTTCTTATTGGCATTCCTCAACTTCCAAACAGGTCTTTTTAAATCTAATATTTCTTAGTATAATGTTACCCTAAAAATTATGAATACTGATTGTGGCATGGACAGAGTATGTAGTTTATCACAGGAAGGGGAATGATTTACTGTCTGAAGGCAGAGAAACCAATAGACAGAATGGCAGAAGGAGAATGGACACTGCTGACACCTTTGGCTCGTTTTAACAGGACCGAAAACATTCTCTTGAAAACTATGAAAATTAAGGCAAGATTTTCCCACAGGTATTTATTGGTGCCCTGATGACCTGTATTTCTGCAGATTCATTGTAAATAAAATATATTCATGTTCAGATATTTTTATGAAAAATGGGTTAATAAATTTCACGTTTTCATCAGGTTCAGAGAGGGAGATGTTGAATAAGAAGCACCACAGCTCTCAGGAGGACTCTGTAGTAATTCCAAAGCTCCACAATCCCGGCAAGGAGTCTGCAAGGAACCTGCTACTGCCTAAGAGGGTCTCCATACCTTTTGGCTGAGTACCTCAAAACCCAACACCTATGAAGAAAATGCTTTCAGTGCCTTGTATTTGCAGGAAGGTAGATTAGTAGAAAGTACCCACACACATGTGAGGGGAAACCTTTACCTCCAATTTATAATCTCTATTTACTTGGAAGCACACAAACAGAGCAAGCAGGGAATAAACACAGAAACATGATTCTGACGTACTCATTTCATCAGCTAATTCCTTCTGAAAAGAGGGTGTTAGGTACAAACAGGTGGGTGGGAACCTGCTCCTGCTCGATGACAAAGCTGCAGTGCAGCATCTGTGTCTCATAAACAGGGAATTTGTCTGGGGGCTTTGCAGACAATGCAGTGATGAGCTCAGCTCGTGTGAAATGACTGATGAATTGAGCACACAGTTATTTGTGGCTCCTCTACGGTGCTTGATTTGTGATAGTGATCTTTCATCCAAGCATGGATGTTATTCAGCCACAGCTGGTTAGTTCTGTAATTGACAAAATCCTCTGCTAAAAGCAATCTCTTATCTGTACTTTCTGCCCTTTATTTGTTTTGATAGATAGACACATTTTCTCTGGCCATTCTCATTTACCTTATATTTGTATACTGTGGTCTGGAATTTCTATTGGTCTGTTTAGCCATTGTTTTATTTTGATGTAATCAATGTCCAATTTCAAAATTTCAGACATTTCAAATCAGATTTTTTTAAAATTTTTGTAAATTCCCAGTACATGCACCTGCATTTCTTATGTTTCCAGTTCCTGGTTTTCCCACCTACTCTAGTGTCTACAGCCCTCAAAGTGACAGAGTGAAGACAGAAATTATTCTAATTTATTTTCTTGTTACCAAAATATGCTGCCATATTTTAAACAGCTTTTAATATGGATCAACTGATCTTGTTTGCAAGACTTCTACTAATGTCATCTAGATGTCAAGTGATTTGTATCCTCTGAAATAGTATAATTCTTTTGTGCACAACTTTTCATTAAAAACTTTTTTTTTCTTCAGTGTATTTATTCCTGAAAATCATGTGGCTGAATGGTCTAAGTTTAGTAGGCATAATAAAATAATTTTGTGATTGCTGTGGGCATGGCTGAAAGAGGAACAGAAGTGAGAATATAACGCTGCAAAAATTCCAGAGCAGACAAATTTTTTTCTTCTCAGACTCTTCCAAGTGCCCACTGTTTTTGGGAAATGATAGTAATGAAACATTACTCTCAGATTTCTTACTCTATTCTAAAAGATTCAAAGAACAGGCTCATTGATAAACTTGCATGACTAATTTATTTCTTTCAAGATACTGGCAGAGAATAGTTTATCTTGAGATAAGCCAATTAGCTCAGAATATACTTGGGCTTGGACTTGTAAAGAAGTACCTGACTACCAGAATATTGAGGTTTTGGGCAAGTCTTCCAATGTGAATGGGGGCACAAAACCACAGAATTAATTTTATCACAAATCTTAATAAATTTCTGAATTGTTTTTATGGTAAGATACAGCAATAAGGGGTTAGATTTTATGTCCCAGGAATTTTCATATGAAGCAGCAGAACAAGCAAGGAGAACAGATTCCTCTGACTAACTCAAATAGTCCTTTCCAGTTCCTCAGACATCAAGGGTGATGAGCTGCCAATAATCACAGTTTTCCAGCCATTAGAATTTTTTAGTTATGGGTAGATCCTAAGACTGGTTCCCCTTACATATATTATATCTGCTTGGGATATTTGGGTTACAATTGTACCCAAACTTGTCTTGTAGTTCATTTATGTAATATCACCAAGCCTCAGCCTGGAGTCTTTTCATCTTCTGGCCCAGGTCTTCAAATCATCTAGCATCATCTGGACACAGCTAATTCTGTCTGCCTTTTGACTAAGACTCCAACCCAGCCGTGGAGCAGTTGCTAACACATGCTCTGCAAAGGGAAACTACTCACTGCATCTCAATTTATATTTCCTGGTTTACAGAACATGGCTCAAGAAACATCAGTCATACAGTCAATGTGTCTGTTACCATTTTAGTTTGGATCAGGATTTGGTTTCTGCAGTGACTCTCTCAATCATTCTTACTTAATCCTATGTTGGATTGCCAGAGTTGACAACAGATGAGCTTTCTATCAGATGAAAATAAATGACAGAACCACTCTGGAATTGCACCTGTCCATCCAACAGTGGGCATTTTGTCCATGGCACCAGATTGCAGTTATTCCAAAGGACATTCCTGAAATGCTTGTTTGGATCCTCAGTATTCAGGTTTGCTCAGTGGCTGCTCGTGGGCTGCCCTGCCTGTACAATTACACATCGCACAAGCAGAAATGGGATGAGGCTGCACAGAGCCAGAGCTTGACCAAGAACCAATTACTTGCAATAACATCAATATATATGCAGGAAAGCTGAATGGCTGAGTTGTAATTGGGCCACAGAGTATTAGTCCCTGTCCTATAAGTGTGGCTGGACTCAGAAAAGCAGATTCTTTAGTATCACTGACATTCCCAAGATGTTACAATTGGATCTAAAGGAAGTTGAATCTTTGCAGATGAATACTTTGCAGGCTAAATTAAATACCTGTCTGTTGTTGCCCGTATATTTCAGTTTAATATTCTGTGGATATCCCTTTCATACTTTCATACTGGCATACCTTTACTTCCAGACAGGTCTTCCCAAAATCTGCTATCAGTATAGTTTTATCCTGAACAAGTCAGTCCGTGTTCAAAAAGTGTTAATGTAAAAACACATGCACAGCTGCTGCTCAGCTCTGAGGCTGTAATTGATCCTGCTGGGCTGGTGCTGAGGTTAACTGCACTTTGCATGAGGAGAATTCAGGCTTTGGGAAGAGTTTACAGCACCTACTCACAGAGCAGAAAGCTGCCATAGGTACCCTATTGCAAATGGTCTGGAGGAGAGTATGTTTTAAACCTTGTTCCTATCATAGTATCATAAAATGGTTTTGAATTGAAAGGGACCTTATAAATCATCTTGTTCCAACCCCCTGCCATGGGCAGGGACACCTTCCACTAGCCCAGGTTGCTCCAAGCCCCGTCCAACCTGGCCTTGGACACTTCTTGGGATGGGACAGCCACAGCTTCTCTGCCCAACCTGTGCCAGGGTCTCCTCACCTTCTGAGTAAAGAATTTCTTACCAATATCTGATGTAAACCTGCCTTCTGTCATTTTAAAACCATCCCCCCTTCTCCTGTCACTCCATGCTCTTGTCAAAAGTCCCTCAGGCCTCTTGGAGCCCCTTTATGCACTGGAAAATGCTCAAGGGTTTCCCTGAAGTCTACTCTTCTCCAGGCTTAACAAGCACACCTCTCTCAGCCTCCCTTCAACAGGAGAGGCTCTCCATCCCTCACAGAATCTTCATTTCACTGCTATGTTTGTTAACTTGCAACAGGAGTGAGATGCTTGTGTGAAAATAGGAGTCACATGTGTAAACTTTCATCTCTATTACATACATAACTCATGCTTTTTTGGACTAAGACAGTGAATCTGCCTGTAAGTGACTGGAGAAGGACATGGTAAAAGCATTGTCCACTCTCTGCAAAGCAGCTCAGCAATGGGGGAACCTGCCTAGAATATGTAGAACAAGACTGAGTGACAAAAGGATTCAAAGCAACAGAAGTTGGTAAAATAGTGACCTAATTCCTACAAAGTGGCTGAGCCCTGGAAAGACAGAAGAGCAGAAGCAGATAAAACATAATTTCATCTGAAATCTCAAGAAATATATTTTTCTGGAATAAAGAAGCCTAGGATTTGGAACATTTCCCAACACTGTTTCTACATTGGTCTTCCAATATCTTAGTGCATGAGCCAACTAATCTTGCAGAACTTTATATTTAATCTTTCTTCTACTACCACCTCCTACCACTAATGAACAGCTCCCGAGATATAATTTTAGTTATTTTTTTTCTGAAATACTTCAAAACCCACAGATTTCATGTATGATTTCCTATTGAATGTTGTTATGTAGGTCTGACCAGTTTACAACTGAAGAGAGTTACCAGATATTTGCATGTCAGAAAAGAGAAGCAGGAAACAGAATAATGAAACAACCAAACCAAATCAAGACACCTCCCAGACATTAGGGACTTTATACCTTTAAAACCTTTATTTGCCTGCATTTAACCGGCATTGTTTGCTAGAGGGATACTGTTCTCTCTGTAACTTCTTCCATTAATATTTTTTTTAACGTATTCCTGAATTGAAAACAGAACAGACTTCATGGGAAGAACAATTGCTCTTTGTAGATGAAGGTTAAACTACCAGTGTAGAATTGATTCCCACACAATGGGAAAAGTGAAAGACTATAAAATATGCTTCTTGTCAACCAGACAGCCTTAAAGCTTCTTGGCTCTAAATGAATCCCTTGAATTGATAGTTTGGGACCATGTCTTGTGCTTCATAGGACTGTGTTCAATTTTCCAAAGCACTTCTGAATAAATGATACCACACTCGTGATACACTGAAGCTCAGTGTTCACATGGTAGCAAATACTCATCCCAAAAGAGCATCCTTGTTTTGGTTTGTTTACTTTTTAGAGCAGGTAGAAGGAGGAGAATCAGGAAACTCTCAGAACATCAAACTGTAATGCTTCAAGCCCAAATAGATATTTTTTCACTTGCTCTCTTGCATTCAGCAGGCTGACTTGCTTTATTTGTCAGCATTTTTAGAGATATTACTGGAGTGTCTTCTCATTTCCACTGATCATACATTGCTGGTAGTTAGAAAATAGAACCAAAACAAAATAAAATTTTATGGCATAAGGAAGTTTTAAGTCAACTGCTCCTCAAAATCTAGAATGAAGACATTTTTTTCAAGAAACAAAAATATTTTAAAAGACTTAATTGAAGCTAGTCTGAAGCAATTCCAGAACACATTTTTTTTATTATTACTTATTGGCAGCCTTCTTTAGTCTGGGGAAACTAAATCTACATATCCAGCACCAGAGGATCAAATCCCTCAATTTTACCCCTTTCATGGCAGAAATCATTGAAAATTAGTATAGGGTCCATACTTACAGCTTGATCTGAAAAGCACAGAAGTCCACTGGAATTGCTACTGATTTTGAATATGTAGTTAGTGGATTCTCAGATCCTCACTTTATGTCACCTTCTGCTCAGTTGCAAACATAATAATGAATAGTAATAATGCAGTAATAAATAACAATATATTACCAATGCTGATGGGTAGGTCCTGTTTTAACTGAGATCCCTTTCTACTAGACATGCACATTTTAAAACTGTGCTTGCCCTGCAGATTTTACTGCATGGGCAGAACTAATTAGAACAGCAAGTGATGCACATGTTATTGAGTTCATTTCCAGAAGACTGCAGGACCCAATTTATTGATGCCTATGGCATGTTTTCCTTAAGCTAAGCCAAGGGGAAAAATTGTAATATTTGAGGGTTGAGACAAAATAAATGTTTATTAATCTAATAGGAATTTTATAGAAATTACTATCACTGCTTCACTCTTTCTGAGTGTGGCAATGTCTCAATGAAGTTGCCTTTGGGTTAGATATGTATTTGCAAGAACTGTGACTCAATTAATAGAATGTTTTTTTATTCTCTGGGTGTGTGCTGTGCTAAACATAATGAGGCTAAAGCTGCCAGGTCACATTTATAACTCATAAATAATAAGAGTAATCAGGAGTGGGTACAACCCCAGGTTATGTGGAAGTCGAGGGGTCACCTTACTAGTCCCAGCATTACAGAGAAGCCAAAGTCCTTCCCTCTGCAGCACTTTCTGCTCAATAAATTCCACAATGCTCAGTGTAATGGAAATTTCTCAGAGCCTAAGACACACTGAAACTGAGTGCAGAAAGCATCCTTCAAATAAAGCTGGTTCATAAAACAGAATAATCAGACAGCTGAGAAAACATCCTGCAATATGAGTTCATAGTGTTCTAGGACTTGGTGCTATAAAAAGATCTGTATCAGTGAATCCCTTCTTTCAGATAATTGGGGAGTTATGATACTGAACTACACTCCAAAATAGAGTTAATATATAGTACTACAGAATACATTTCTTTGAAATAGCAGTTCTTGCTTGCTCAACCCTCCATAAGTTTGATTTTTTTCCCTTTGAGTTTATCAGTATGTGTTTTGTTGGATTTACATTTGTGTATCAAAGTTTTCCAGTTGTTCCATATTTATTGCAGAAGTTTCTCTTAAAAGAAAGCAAACAAAAAAAAATCCTTACTGATATTTAGAAGTGTTCATTAATACATGCATAAAAAAGGTTGTGATTTAATTCTTGTATTAAATGACTAAACTATGTCTACACATTTCAGTCAAGCCCCTTGTTATCTAGCTCAAGTCACAAAATCAAACCCAGTACATTTGATAGTATTTATCCATAACAAAATACAAAAAGAAATCAAAACAAGTTCTGACACAGAGAGCATGATGAAAGCAGTGCTGTGTACAGGTAGTTGCTGCCTTTAGCTATCACACTGATTCCTGTCTTCTACCCTGGATGAGAAACACACGACTGGCAGCCTTGTTCTGAATTTTCTGTTCCTTGAGTCACAGCTGTGAATTCGCTTTGGGTAATGAAATAGAAAATTTACAGATAGAAATATTAAACAGGGAGCATTTGCCAATAGATGAAACAAGGAAAGGGAATTTGGGCAGCGTTTACCAATAGATGAAATGAGGAAAGGGAATTTGTAAACATGGCCCACATGTTGTTGCTGCCTTTGTTCTCCAGGAGACAGAAAATGAATTTCTTTGCTTCTGCATCTGCACCATCATCTGTGCAAGGCCAACAGCTCAGACTCAAGTTCAGATTTCACAAACACGTGCAGTTCTGAAACTCAGAAAACTGAAGTGTTGCAACCAAACAGCAAAATGCTGGTGAGTTTTGATATTATTTTGTTGTGTTTTGCTTTTGCCAGTGGATTGCCATATCCTTCCTGGAATGGCTCTCAAACTGCCTCTTGAAAGGTTGGATAGCAGCTGAAAGGCACTCAGCCTGTGCTCCTTATAGGACAGCGAGGACCCCTATAGAGGATAAACATGAATACATACGGCTGCTTTAGAGAATATGCTGATCTTTCTGGCTTATCCTCGCAAAGGAGGCACAGAGATTGTATCTGTTCCTTCTTTCATCTGTGTTTACTGTAATGTGCCTTCTACATCTGCTTATTTACGCAGAGCCTGGCAGAGGGAAGATTTAATTGTGACTCTGGGCTTTGTGTTTCTGAGTGATAACTACCTAAGTTTTATGAACATGGCAGCTGCTTCCATCCCTTGCATATCTTTTTAGGTGGAGAGTAAAAGATCAATAATTTTGGAAACATCCAGCTGGAAATTATTTCTTATTGATTTATAGGGGAATGGAGTTTTCTGCAGGAAACCTAGGACTTATTTTCTTTAGTTTCCCTTTCCTTCATACTCCTCAGGAACTAAAGAATTATTTTGAGGTCCCCTTGGTATCATTAAAGAAGGTGTCCACATACCAGTTGAGTGATAAACTGTCCATCAGGTGTGGTTTTCTCCTTTTGTCCCTTCAATGGCAATAGAAAAAGCAAATGAAAAATCAAACATGTATGAAAGAACAGCTATGCTGAATGAATTTTACTAATTCCAGATTCAAAGCAAACTGCAAAGACAACGCTGATGAGCTCATGACAATATGATAATCAGATTGATTTGGAAAGACTGCTACAGATCTTTGTAGCCAGGTATCACTCTGCAAGTAAGTCACTGTCTTCCTGTGAACTGTAGTGTTAAGGACTGGTAAGATCCATTTCTAGAGATGCCAAACTGTTGGTGTCTTTGTGGTTTGTACCTTCCTGTAATGTCAGAAAATCATGAGACAATTTCTGTATCAAATTCCTACCTGATCTTCACTGCACTCCAGTAAGAGAGGCAAGAGTTATGACCCCAGTTGACAGGGAGGGGGACAGATACACAAGGATCTCTAATCCAATCTGTGACAGAACTACAGCTCAAACTAATCCCAGTTGTTTCAAACGACAACATCAATTCATAAGGCAATACTGCCTGCACTAACCACCCAGTGTCACCAAAGCTTGCCCTCCCACACCACTGCTGCACGTTTGGCAACAGCTCAGTATTGTTACCTATGGTACAGTGATAATACTTGGATAATTCTCTGTTGTCACAGCAGTTTTAGTAATTATAAAGAAGAAATGTTTCTCTCCACTTTGTACTAGGTGGATTAAGGGACACTGAGGATAACAGGGTCTCTAAGGTTAACTATATTTTATATGTTTTTACTGAAGACAATTTAATTTGGTGTTACCTAGAAGAAAGAAGAAAGGACATCAATCAGTCATGTAACATAGCTAAGAATATTCAGCATTTTATTCTGCATATTGAAAGTTCAGTTTGTCTGTGAGAAATCACATTTCTCTGTGACTCAAAGGACACCATAAATAAAACAAAATCAGGTTATCTTTTATTGTTGAATTACTCTCACAAACATAAAGGTGGATAGAATTCAAGATGGCAGGATTTTTCACTGTATTAAAATTTCCTATATTGCTTTTGTACTAATACATTCAATAAGTTTAAATATTGCAATGTGGTATACCAAGAGAAGAGAGAGAGAGGAAAGGTAGAGGAGAGGAGAGGTAGAGGGGAGGAGAGAGAGATGAGAGGAAAGGGGAGGAGAGGGGAGGGAAGGAGAGGAGAGGCATAGTTTATTTAAAACAGCTGAACTAATATGATTTTCTTTGACTTTAAATAATTGAACAATGTCTTTTGGCAAGAATGAAAGAAGAGAGAAAGAGGATACACACAGCCATCTTCACTGTACTAAAGAGTTAACACTGTCAAAGTTAATTTTGTGCTTTTCAGATTGCAGGGATATAAAGCCAGAGCTGGGAAGGACAGATAATTTTTATGCCAAATTAAGGATGACTCTAAAACCTAGTGACCTTTAAATGGGATTTGAAAATCAAGGATAATTGAGTGGCATGTCTGCTAATTATTTAAAAGAATTAATAATTCAGAAATAGAGAACTCTGACCTGGGCTACAACTGGAGGGGCATATATACAATTTTGAGGATCCATCATCTGTTTTGTGACCTCTACTTGTGGTTTTCGAAGTTCAGTCTAAGACATATGGGATAAATTAGAGTACTGGAAATAATGGAAAAGGTCAACTTGTAATTGTTCCTGTAAGCCAAAAGATTTCAGAGCTGCCACTGAACCAGTAGACATCACATAAGTGGAGATAGGGAAGATACTGCTACAGAAACTGGGTTGGAGATACCCTGACCACAAAATGCTGGGGCAGCTGGACATCTCTGGGTTGCACCTTAGTGAGTGCCCATCATTTGCTGGTCAACCAGATTCCTGCCCACAGGTAGGTGCAAAATATGAGAGCTACATTAATGGATGGGGATCCATCTGAGCAGATATTTATCTTGATTGTGTATGTATGTACATCTGAGTTTGACTTCCAAGGCTCCTTTTACAAGCAATGTGGTAAAGGTGGCATTCTGTGCACAATTAACATAGTCGTAATGTAGATGTGAAAAGAGTTCTGACTAGTTAATCAAAACCAGTACAAATTTATCTCAATAGGTGCAAAAACCCCCTTTGGGTGATCAATGTTTTAAAGATATAGAACTGTGGATGAGATTAATCTTGCAGAAGTCACAGAAATCATATAGGGACCTTGTTAACATGCTTAGAAAGCTGCCTGGGGCATGCAGGACAAGTTCTGCAGACTTCAGAAAAAAATAATCCTTTATTGCCATTTTAATTCAAACATAGCATTTTTTCATGTCTTTAATGTATTAGCGTGGGGTTGGAATAAAATGGTTTGGGAATGTCAGTGCAAGTTCAATCTTTAGTTTAACTAACCTTGAATGATGTATTATGCCTGCTTCTCCTCCAGTCTTCTTCATGATCTAAGTATCCTTGGGAAAAGTCAGCCAAGATGTGACACATGCAGAATAGTAGTCATGAATTTCACAACTTTTTATGCCAGTGATATTTAGCACTTTTTAAAAGCTAGGAGATAATTTTTCTAATTGGCTACTCCTTGAAAAAAAGGGTTTTTTTGAGCTGTAGCACTGAAGATGTCCACAATGAATTATCTGGGCTGAATAATGGAATCACCATAGTAATTAGATATTTGAGGTAATTAATATTGGTATTTCTGCACTGCTCTGACCCATGTCACATATACATGTCCCATGAGACATTAATTTGGTGGGATTCAACCCATAAATAAAAGTTTATAAATGTATGTCCCTACTTGTAGGAGCCTGTGTGTGAGCTGTGTTACAGTTGGTGGACATCCAGTGCAGTGGAATAATTTAGGGAAGCATTTTAGACAATGTGGATGATTCCATCTGACCACCTCAGCTCTGCGTAGACTCAGCTGTCTGTACTGGCTAGATGGATATGGACTGGAATGAGAGTTTAGACACTCAGATCACATGCAGGTATAAACATTTTGAAACCTACTTTTGAATGTCTTAATCTGGAAATAGAACTATGTCCATCATGTGCATCTGCCCTAATTTACCCATCTGGAAAAGCACTCAACATAAATTCTTCTCCTTACAAACACAGGTGAAAGGGATGAGGAGGGTGTGTGTCAGTAATCTTTACAATCACACAAAATCTCACTATGTATGGATTCTAACTACAACAAGTTCTATTAGTTCAAAGCTATCTGCAGGTATGGCACATGTGAAACAAAATATGAAGAACAAAGAGCTTGTGTGTCTCAACAGAATTTTCCATGTCTATTAACATGGTGGATCTCCTTGGGGGACCACCTGAACCAACCTGCGTCCTTCAGGAAGGCGGTTGTTTGCAGAAAAGTAGCACGGCATGAAGTGGAGTACAAAACTCAACACTGCAATTTGATCCCTCTACCCAAAGCGCAAGGAATCAATATCACACTGTACAGAAGGGTCACAAATCTCTTTCTTCTTATACTACAAACCTTTCTCTCTCTAAAAGCAAAAGAACACAAAGCACCAAAGAGCTCTAATGAATAACTGCAGAGTATGGATCTGTTTTTTGTTATCAGCTACTGTCACAGAGTACTGTAATTTTTTTCCTTCTCTCTTCCACAATTCATATTTTTGTTTCAAGTTCCTTTTATCTTAAAGCTTCCAAGCAGATATATTTGATTCATAAATTCAGTCAGGAAATACTTTTGTTGCCTCATGCTTCAGTAGCAGTGCATGTTACTTGTTCAGCAGGAACAAATAGTTCTCATAGATTGAAATTCAGCAACTCTCCGTAAGGACTTTACAAAAAAATATTGAAAGTCAAATTGAGGAACTGTGGGGCTTGAGGTGGCATTAGAATGCCTCTGCTCATATACAGCATTTTATTGCTCTGAATGCTACATGTATACAATGAATGTGAAATGGGCAGAAGAACACTAAAGAGAAGAGAACTGGCAGAAATAAATCTGTTGTAAGGAGAGCCACAACTGGTGCATGACTATCACCAGGACATAGGCTGTGTCATTGCCACCCTCTATCCTCTCTGAGATCAGTTCTGCTGTAAATGGAAGGTTAGATCTGCTGGTAAGCTTCTGCATTCCCTTTCTCTGAAATACTTCCAAAGCTGTTCTTATCAGTGAACTGAGATTGTCACTGGCTCCTGAGGGTGGAAGCATGCATTAGGAGTTGGGCAGACAGGGAGTTCACTTTTATTTATTGCAGTATGCCCATACCATAAGCAGCTCAGATAAAGGCATTTGAATACCTTGTTCTTTGTCCCAGAGAAGAGGCCTGTCCCCCAGATTTTGCTAAATCCCTGGGATATGCAGCTGAAGTGTGAGTTAACCCATTACATACCAAACATCAACAATTCTTTTTGGAATGAATGAAGGATGTGTTCTAAGGTAAGGACAGGGTAGACCAGTCTTATTGCTGATTCGTAGGAACAGTTGCTGGTGAGAGCTGTGCTGACTGGAATCTTACATTTGGCAAATTTTCTTTTTATTTATTCATAGCAGACAATAAGAACCATTTACTCCCTTCCCCACTTAAAGACATTTATCAAAACCAGCTGAATTGCACACCTTAGCTTCCCCTGGTACCTCACTCTCAAATTTCCCTTATCTCCCTTCCCACATGCTTCCCATTTTGTTTTTTCCCTTTTTTTTTTTTTCACTTGGATACTAAACACATTGATCTTAAAAACATTATTGTGAGATGGATTTAATGCCCTGAAAGAGGTTTCTACAGCTTATTAAAGACCTTTGTTTTCTTCTATAAGGAAATGTTGAGCCTACTACGAGCTTAACATTTTCTATTTAGTGAGATTTTTTTTTGTCCAGGAAATCAAGAGGAAAATGTTCCCTCATTTGTCCTGGCCTCTCCTGGTTAGTTTCAAAGCATGGAATGTAACTGGGACTCAAAAATTATATTGTGAAATTTGGCATTTTTTCATCATAGGGAAAAAAACCCAAAGAGTGACATCACTGTACATAAATAAGCATAACATGTTTCTAAAGGCTGTAGGCACATGTCTTTTGTTTGAATTTCTTCTATTTGGTCCTTCATGTGCACCCAGAGAGAATTACACCACATGTTGCAACATGATGTCAGTGTTATCCAGAATGGGATGATCTCTCTGTTTCTAAAGCACCATGGATATTTCTCAATGAAGTATTAACATTATTATTATCTATTTATCAATTAAATATTAATGACAAGTGTCCAAGCAGACCATATGAGATGGAACTCAAGATTCATGACAACAAAATATAAAAATTGGCAATAGATGTTGCTTTAAATTGAAACTGAAATTTAGGACAACAACTGAGAGCTCTGTCCAAATAGCCAATATAAGATTTTTTGCTCTAGAATGTATCCTTGAGCAGTTGTCTCTTCAATGATGGAAAAAAAAAAAGGTGAGTTCACATATTAGCAATGCTGTAATTCTTATGAGGAAAAATGTTGCTTTATTACAGTGGATTTCACTGAATGAGAACCACAGAGTCTCTCTGACTTTAGGGCATGTATCTAGGGCTTGAGAAAACATCTACTGATTAGTTTATTGCAGAAGAGCTACTGAAAGATTATGACTTATTTACTAATTTGAATTTTAAGTATCAGTGAACAGAAAACAGTTTTTTTTAAGCTAAACTTCATGTAGTTGCATTTGAGCAACCTCAGGAGGAGTAATGGCTGAGGAAGACAATCCTAGAAGAAATTAATTTTGCAGATCATAAAATGAGTTCTAATATTAAAATTGTCACAGTGATAATTAACATGATAAAATATTTTAATGAAGGGAGAAAAAATGAATAGCTGTGCTCCAAAATACTGCTGCAACAAGATGGATGTTGCTGATATTGTCAAGGGTTTGTTTTATGATAGTGGTCCGTGTGTCTTCTTTTGTTAGCACAAAATAAATAGTGGTTTAAAATGACAGATGCTCTCCAACAGTGTTTTGTATAAGACAGGATTGAGTTAAAAGGAATAAATTTAATTCTGGTTTAAATTCTTGAAGCAGGTTGAAAAAGCATGCACTTAAACCCCAGTAAAAAGCTTTTAGAGCCTTTTGTACAGACTTTCCATGTAACACCAGTATTGGAATTTATTCTCTTTCTGTATTGATCTATTGTGCAAAGAGAATATTTTTTCCTGCACTTTTTTTTCCATATGGTCTCCAATTTATTGCAACAGGACATTTTTTTATCATGTAATCTCTGTATTTAAGATAACAGGAATAATAAGTGCAACTGTGTTCACACATTCAACTTTTTAACAGGAATATTTTTTGACTGTGAATATCAGCACTCAAAATCAAGGGCAGCCAGGATCATTTAGTCTTTCATGTGTAATATTTTGCCTTTTGTACTTGATCTTCCCTGAATGGTGGGAATTACCTTCAAAAGATTTGAATCTTCAAATTGCTCATGGAAATAATTCCTGCAAGAGAATTAACAACAGTGTTGGGTGTTTGGGCCAGGAGAGCTATGAGATCTCGAAATGAGAATGCACTGAGTGCATTTTATCTGGCCAGATTAGGTGTTGGTCTGAAGGAGTACAGCCTTTGCTCCAGTTGAGGTAAATGAAGGGAAATAAGTGCTTTTAGGGTGCAAATCCTCCTTCCCCAAACCAGACGTTTACTCCAAAAATTCCTACACCTCTCTTTTCAAAGAAAAAGTCTTTCAGTGACAAGTTCAAATGTAAATGTGTGTGTTTTATACTTTTGGGTCGGGTCAGTTCAGTGCTATTCCAAAGGGCAACTACAGGCAAGTGTCAGGCTGCCTGTGTCAGCAGGCAAGGCAAAAAGTGTTTTGAATTCTGGGGTCGATCTCATCCCTCCCAAAATACAAGGATCCTTTCAGTCTCATGGCTATGGATCAAGCCTTCTTTGGACTCTGCTAGTCTCCAGGCAGCTCTGATCTTTACATCATTAAGACATGATGATACAGTTTTTAAACGTGAAATCTATGAGAAATTGAATATATGGGTTGGACAGCCAAGCAGTTTGCTGGAAGATAAAGACACAATCTCTGGTAGAACACCAAAAATAAACATCATACTGCAAATTATTCACAAAAAAATTTATCTGGAATGAATTTTGATAGAATTATATGTTTGAAATAATAATTTTAAAAAAAGTATCTTCTACAACCCAGACTTTACCATGTATACTGAGAAGAGATTTTTCCCTCATTTGTGAAAATTAAAAGCATCCCTGAAGTTCAACAAAAATAATTGAAAGTTTAAAATAAATCACAAAGTTAGAAACAGACATAAAAGACTGCAATTCAATAATAAATTTAAATTAAGTTGGGACAAGATATAAATGTGTTTGGATAAAAAAATGATTGAAAATTTGCTGCTAAAAAGAGCCAATGTATTAATCAACACAAAAGGAAAAACCCTACAAGAGCAGACTAGAGAACGTGATCTGGGAGGAATAATGAGAAGGATATCATCCAGGTCATAATATTAATCTAGATAATGGAGAATTTAAAAAGTTAAAAGAGGAACCTTGAATGTGAACTATACTTAATTCAAAACCATTGAAGCAAGTGAAGTGCATGGGTAATGTAGCAGTAATGATGTCTGGAATGTGCAAAGACACTAATTGCAGTATTCTTTGCTAATTAAAGAACCTATAATTATAGCAAAAGCATTTTGAAAACTATGTTGCTACAGCACTAAGACAATGTCATGTAAATTACTTTCTCTGTGCACACAAAGGTGGAGTTCCACTTCCACAAGCACATATCATGGATGTCAGGCCCTTCAATAATTAAATGAACAGAATATAAACTGGTCATCAAATGCCTTTATACAGATGAAGACAGGAACAGATTTTGTCACTTCTCCATTTCTTTGTGCTCACTTTGTTATTTGAGCTGGAAGAACAACTCAGCCAGCCCCAGCTCACAGACTCATGCCTGTATTTTTTCCTCTTCTATGTAGAACTTCCATTTGTATTTGAATCAATGTAGAAAAAGGGTTAGGAGCTTATAAGAAACCTTGAAAATTTTCATATATTTTCTTACTGTTTCTTCTTCTTCGTGTAAGAATACATGTCTCTGTTTTCATTTCCAGCTGCTTCCTTCTATATTGCTTGAATTAAATCAGCACAAAGCACTTTTGTTATTCATCACTAATATCAGCTGAACCATCCATAAAAGCTAAATTTGGAAAAAAAAGTTTCCATTTTTACTTTCATTCAAGTCTCTGTTTAGCTCAGTATGTTGAAACTGTGTGATTGACATGAGATATGCTCATAGCCCTCATAATTAGTTGATGGAGGCCAGCTGACATAAAGGTCACTTGTGGGACATAGCATTAATGTCATTCTCTCCCTTGGAGTGAGTGGAAAACAATTATCTCCATGCTAGGATTTAATTGGATTGATATCTAGTGTTCTACCACTGGCAGCTGCCCCCAGGATGAATATTTTTTGATATATGCAATTGCATGCCATCATGAGATTGTTGGTGATTAATGTCAACCCTTCAGAACTGTCACCCAGAAAAGGAAATAAAGGCAGAGACTGGTGTTCAGGCCTGAAAAGATAATGATGACCCTGGAGCCTTCAATGTGGCTTTCTGATAAAAGCACAGTTTCTTGAACTACCTCTGGGCAATGGTGGTGAAGATTTAAAAGCAGCCTGTTTTATTAGGTCTCCATTTGTTACATTAGGAATCTCAGTAGGAAATACCTAACTCCTTTTGGAAAAGGTGCCAGAGGCGTTGAAGAGAAGTAAATGAGGCCTTAAGTGAACACGAGAGTCACTTATAAGGTTGCAATGAAAGAAAGACAAGGGTGTCCAGCAAGAGAAATACCTTATGTCTCCTGAGTTTGTGCAAGACGGATGATCACTGGTGGGCATCGTTAACTAACCATGTGCAAGCACAGCAGAGTGAGCACTTGGTTCCCTTGGTCAGGGATGTAATCCCTGTCACAGATCCATCAATGTTAATCTCTTACAGGAATCAATCTAGAGGCTTAATTTTAAAGAGTTCTCAGAGATTGCCCTGGATGTGATATTCCAGGAAACATTTGCCTACATCATCAGGTCAGGATTGCTTGGTTAATATTTCTTTTGGCTTGAGAAGAACAGATTTTCTTTTACTTGAGTATCTGTCACTCACTGAGTGCAGGTTCTCACTTTGTTGTGGTTGGAAAAAACACAATGTATCTGATGAATTTCCAGGTGTTCTGTCCTCCCATACCATTCTCTTTTTTCTCTCCTCTGGGACACAGATGCACAGCACATCCAGACCAAGCACCATGAAGATTCAGGAAAATATATTTAGTTGTACAGATTAAATTTACTGGTGGTATTGTTATTTCCTCCACTGAAAAAGAAAAGGTGGAAGTATTCCATGAACCAGATTTGGTTTTACAGTTACCAAATAGACACAGAGTGTTAAGGTCTTTTATTATCCTGTTGCACATTTCCATTTCCGTTCTTTGAGACTATGTTCATGCAACTGTTTATTCTTTCTTTTCATAGTTCAAACATATGAAACTACCTGTGCTCTTCACTGGATTCTCTAACCATTCCCTTTATTCTCAAGGCTCTCCTCCACATTCTCTCAGATTTTTTTCAGTATTTTTTTAGCTGCTGGTTGAAGATTGGAACCAGAATTCGAGAGCATTTTTGGTGATAGAAGCAGAGGTGGGATCATAGACTGAGATCATTGGCCTAGATGATACAACATACAGGAAAGGACTGGTATATTTGGAAACAAATAGAATATGCACCCACTATGGATGAACCTTCTTTCACATTTGCCTTATTAAATGTGAAGGGTAATTTTTTTTTTAAATTTATGTTTTAATTATATGTTACAAAATCAATGTCCAGTTGCAGTCTGTTGCACTGCTCCCATTTCCTTCATCAGCCAAATGCTTTCATCCTGTTTGTCAAGACAGTGAGTTAGCTTGGGGACCTTTATTCAGTGTTCAGTGATGTTAATTATTTTACCTTTCTTTATATTTTATATTAATTGAACCCCTTGTTTGCTGCCATTATTATAAATCCATTATTTTGCCCAGGATCAGTATCCAAGTACCAAGAATATAATTCCTGAGTAATTTATCCTTTTTTAAAATGTTGCTGACTTCAATTCTTTCCAGTCTACATCTCCATCGCCACATTAAGAAAAACATCTATCTTCTATTAATATTATCTTTTTGTTATATCATTCAGAAAGAAAGTGAAGATCAGATCACTACTAGAAGAGGTGGACTAAGTTGCATCAACAGAAGAAATATGTTTTTAATTAAAGTAAGCCCTGTACCTTTTACAGTGGTGTACACTTCACACTTCCAGTTTCTCTTTCATCAAGTATGACCATGAAGAAAACAGAAATATTTCATTAACACTCAAAATATTTCAAAATGTATGTCATGCTAAGATGTCCAGCGAATCATTGTACAACACAATTAGCATGTAACAGCTGGAGAGTCAGGTGATGAAAAGTTCACAACCAACCAATTCAAATGAATTATTGTCTAATTAAAGTTTTGAACTCTTACAAATCATAAATGCATTTGAAAAGAGACAAGTGCCATCTGTGCACCATTTTCAAAAGGAAAGAAAAGTCACAACAAAACAAAGATTTACAAAGAAAGTTATAATGAGCAGTTTGTCCAACACAAATGAAACTCATCAGGATTAAGTTCATTCATGTTAGTCAGTAAGCACTCTGAGTTGGGGAAGCTGATAGAAATATGCATCATTGATTGTTTCTAATCTAATTAATCATCATTTTGTGGCACAATCCTATTTGCAAGGTATAACATAACAGCTGGTGCTGTCTGTGTCCTTGAGCTTCTTGAAGGTACCAGTCTACCCTAGAACGATAGCATAAACTTTGTCACATTTTAGGATGGGAGATGAACAACTGTTGGTAAGATCTAAGTCTCTGAAACACATAAAGTACCTCAGGCTGATGAAGGTATTGAGGGTATAACCTTATATATGAGGCAGAGAGAAAATTACTTTCAGTGTTATATAACTTACTTTTATTTCTCTATGTATAAGTAGTCAAGGACAGTCTCATTCTCAATGTGATTAAAAACTTTACTGTACACTGTAACTCCTAGGAATTAGCATACCTAAATCATGGAACAGATGTACTGGAAATTTTCCAGACATCATTTAATCTTCCTCACATCTATTCAGCATTCTGTGTTCACAGTATTAGAGCAAGAAATCTAATATGCTATGATAAAAATAAGCAAAACTTACAAGCCAAAGAATTTTACCATCATTTGAAACCAATGCGACTCAGATTCTTATTTCTAAAGAGAAGGCACTTCAGAACTTAAAATGAGTTAACATTATTTTGTTATTGTTGTTATCTTTTATATTTGCTTTATTTGCTTTTTGGAATGAGATCAACACAGCAAATACAGCAATGGTAATCTACAGTTAACAATCTCATTATTTATTAATTATACTTTCAATGTTAATCAGTATAATATATACTGAATGGCCAAATAATTTGGCTGCACAATTATTTATTTATGGAATCAGCATAGCTGGCCCATGAGTAACAGCATTATGGTTTCCATTCTCAATATCATGTCACCAGGAAAATACATCACTATATAAACAACACTGTGTGTAATTAGTTTGACTGAAATGTACCGATTTCTTACCTCAGGATATATCTATCCCCTCCCAAGGATGTCTATGGGACTTGTACATTTATAGAGACAAAAAAGAAGCCCTGTGTTTTACATGTAATTGAAGAAATTTCAAGGTTTCAGAGATTGTTTCTGCATATATGTGCAACTTAGCCCCCAAAAGTTGTTTGCAATAAGGTTTGAGTACTGTAAGACAAGAAGTCAGAGAATCACATTACTCTCCCAAAAATACAGTCATTCAAACAGATCTCCCTAGTTTGCACCATCAGAGAACCTCCTAGCAATGACATCTGTACTTAAAAGGTACCTGGATTTCCCTGAATATGTATAGAGTGACAAGATGTTCCCATCCATTTTTAGATATCTGAAAAAATAAATCCCTCAAGGGGACAAGAAAGAATTATGAGCTCAAAATTTGTAATTATACATAATAGATTTGACTCCAAGTCAGGCACAGTGGTTCAAGGCCTATCCACTAATTTTATGTTAACTTGTCTAATGCAGAGTCCAAAGACATTTTGGAAACATTTGTCACTACTTCGAGGTGTTTGAATGAATTTTAATGCTTATTAAAATCAGGTATTAATAATAATAGCAAGAACCAGCTGTAGCAGAGTAGAGAAGAGAAGGCTACCAGTCATTATGAGAAGTAAGACACTGTAATTATATGGATGATTATGATTAGATTTATTGCTAATATAGTATCTCAGTATTGCCAATGCACTATCTAAATAACAACTCTATCACATATTACAATGGATTTAAATATCAGGTTGTGGTCCCTTTTGTTGAGACTTCAATGAGACCTCCTCGCTCAGAGCAGTCTGGGTGCAACCTGCTCCTCAGTCTCAGACTTGGACCACATTCTATGTCTAAAGCCTTATAATTATAAGCAGATTTAGGTAGAAACATGCAGGTTTACAGTCTTTGGCCTTGCAGAATTCACAACTACAAAGCAACAAAGCACTTATGGAGCCACTTTGGGATTTTGTCTCCATGTTTGACCAGATCTTAGCACTTTTTACTCACCTATCCAAAAGTGAGTATTCCCATAGGGGATACCCTGCAGGGGATGATCCACCCAGAAGCTTCCTGCAACTTTAGAAGGCCAATTTGATCCCAGTTGGCCCAGTCTCCAGAAGCATTTTATACCCTTTTGCAGGCTGATGTGTACCAAAGTCAACAGCAAACATCTCAGCTGCCCCATCTTTGGAATGCATTAACTGTGTGAGCATCCAGGCAGTTCCTCCTGCAGTTCCCACCTGGTGTTCCTGTCCTGGGGCAAACAGCATTGACCATGTGAGGTGTATGTGGGGTCTCTGCATGGGCAGAACTCAAAGACCCGACTGTCTTTGGTGACCATCAGAGTAGCTCCACTGTGGGAGGTAGTTTTGGTACTTTTAATGCACAATTCTACTAATGCACAACAGTCACATCAAGTTACCTCTTCTTAGCCAATGTTTTTTATATTCTTGACTATATATTTGTCTTGGCAATGCATATCTAAGACTTTCTGTCATCTTTACATTGCAGATCTTACATTCACTGCTCACTTATTTAAAAAACCCTCTCTATACTTGCAGACTAACTTTAAACCTTATTAACAGTTTTCATGCATTTATTCTTCATATACTTTATATACTTTTTCCTTTTTTTCTGCTTCAGTTGTGCTCAGGTTGGTTCCACGCTTTCTTCTCCCCAGTCATTGCAAAGGAACAGCAGGGACTTTTCTTCCTCAAAACAACACCTGATGAAAAGCTAATGTTAGATGATTTATTTACACAAAATAGATAGGAGCGCATGCTAGAACATGCTTGTATTTTCTCCTGAAAAAAAAAAAAAGTTTTAAAATATCTTAGAGGTCTGTGACACAGACAAATAAAAAATAAATGACACCAAAATCCATAAAATTGAGGAAACTCTTCATTTTCCTAATCAACAATGTTTGAGTGTCCTTCTTCACATAAAGGAGAAAAAGTTTTCTGAACCTGCTCTCAGTGACTCACATCCATCCTCTATTCCCCACAGAAAGCTTTGCATTGTTGTTTTTCCCTTGTGTCCTGCAAATTCTCTTCTACTGACAGTGTAAATGCCCAGTATATGACAACAGGCAACATGTGGCATGCTGAAAAAATGTTCTCAGCCTTCAGCATGCTCCTGAAAGATCCCCAGGGAAAGGAGGATAGCCAGACACTCATAGACTGAACAAATTCGTATGCTGTGACTATGAACACTGTCCATTAGTATCAGCCAGCAGCAAGAGATGGCAGTGGATGGTTTGATTTGAGTAGTCAGTGTGAAAATGGGAACCTCAGTTGTCCAAAACCAGTGCAACAAACTGTATTATCTGTACATGGAATGGTTTATGGTTTTGGTACAGAGAGGATCTCTGTGAGAAAAGGTCCTGGGCTGCTCTCTTGATCCATGAGCTTTGTTATTTTAGTTTCTCCTCCCATCCTGTTGAAGAGGGATGGTGAAACTGGGTGGGTGTATGGCAGCTGGCCAAAGTTGTCCACCCAAATTTATCTCTGTAGAAGATTAAAAGCTGTTAAATTCTTCTGGGAATATCAGTTGTGTGATGCCTCAATGTTCATTCAGAAGGAGATTACCTCCCTTTCATTCTCAAAAATGAAAGCATCCGACAGAGAAATCAATTCTAATGTCACAGTCCCATAGGATGGGAAGGCAGTCTCTCAAGAATTCAGGGGTCTTTAATTGAATCTATATTAAGTAAAGGCGAGCTTTGTGTTTGGATTTCCTCTATTAAATTACATCCAATACAATAGCAAATTCACCCATTTCTTCAGTTGTATATAACAATCTACAAATATTGACCCCAAAGCAGGTTTATCAAAACTGATTTAATTTTCAATCTTTTTTTTTTCTGGATAATCAACAAATAAAACCAGCTATTGTGCCCAGCTCTGCCTGCACGTTTCCAAATCTTTCTAATTTTGTTTGTTTACTGAAATTGTTCTGTTCCCAGTATCTGAAATGCTGTCCAAAATTTGCTCTTCTCAGTTTTTGACTACAGGTATTAACCAGATCTCAAAAGACAACACCATTGTATATGCATTTACAACAAAATATAGAAGTTTAATTTATCAATAGGCTGGTCTTACAGGTTAACAACTTTAATTCATTCACATCAAGGCAATGCCACCAAATTCAGTGCAAATATTTAACAAGTGCCACAGATAATTTCTTTTAGGTCTGATCCTGAAGTTCTCCACAGCTGCAGGAGATATACTGGTAAAGGCTGGTGAACTACAAGACGTCCACTGCTCTTCAGCTGCCATTGGAGAGAGAAAAAAAAAAAATCTCCCCAATTCAGGAACTGGTTTTGTTTAAACACCATCTAGTTCTTCTGGACAAAATATTGGTGCACACACAGAGCTTCATTACTCTTTGCCTTCCTGGTTGCCTGTGAGCAAGGTGCACGCTTTGAGAACGCCTCAGTCCTCAGTATGGGGAGATTTGGTACTTGAGTAAGGTGTGTTACAGCTGTACTTAATTTGGCCAAGTATTAGCTAAATCTCAGCCTTTTGGGCTGGGATTGTCACCTCTTCTATAGTCTGTGTGGGGTTAAAAGTTGTCTTTTCCCTAAAATCATTGAGAAATGCAAATAGAAGAAACTGAATTGAATAAGGATGGGTATATATGGGGTTTGTTTGGGTTTTGGTTTGGTTTGGTGTGGTTTGTTTGTTTGTGGGGTTTTGGTTTTGTTGTTTTGTTTTGTTTTTTATGGATTTCTCTGTGATCAACCTGGAAACTTTGCTCCTGGAGAGAGAGTATAAACATCACACTTACCAAATGCCTGGCAAAGCTAATTTAATGACTAAGGCACTCAAACATCAAAATTAAAGGTGATCTCAAAATATATATGTTGTATATTTTGAGATCATCTTTAATATTTTGTTGTATATAAATGTTAGTCTCATAAATCCATCATTTTCTTCCTTTACTCTTGTTAAGAGAAGGTAGCACTGAAAAATAAAATGTGTTTGATTGGTCTCTAACTTTAGACTGTAAATTATGTGCCTGAAGATATTTATTACTTATTGGATTAACTTCACAGCAAATAAGAAAACAGTTTGGGTTAAGCGAAAGGAATTAAAGTTAAACTCTGAAAAGATTATGGAGCTGTATGATGAAGTGTATTGTGTGGTTTGTCTAAGACTGTGAAGAAATTCATTATTATCTCTTATAAGCATTCCAGAAGAATTAACTTGCAGCTTGTGACCCCAACTATACATGAAAGTAGGAAATAAATACATCACTGACATTTCAGGCAGGAGTTCTACTTCAGAGAGGAGTTGGGAAGGAAAACAAAAAAGCAAATAGAAGTCAGGGTTTGTATATATTTGGTTTTGAGCTGATATGTTTCTACAATAAAAATATGACCACTATAATTATATTTAACTCCTATAGAAGGAGATCTAGACCTTTGTCTGAGCTGCTGAAAGGTGGAATCAGCCTTTGGACCAGGCAAAGGGTTGTTATTGATGAGTCAAAATGACACCCCAAAGCAGCTAAGAAGCCATGTAAACTTTTAATTTCAAGTGCAAACTACAATATTTCAATATTGGTATTCCTAAAGAGAAGGAAAAAAAACCACCACCCACCCAATCATTATCAGTATATCTGTAATTAAAACCAGCAAATCTTTAAATTAATTTTGTCCTGAGAGAAGATGATGAAAGAACAACGATAAATCAATAACACATAAATAATAAAAAACCCGATCCCTGTGATGTAGTGAAGACATTGGATTTACTTTAATAGGGTATGATAAACTTTGATAAAACAGCATGCTAAAACACTTATTGGTATACCTCTATTTGGTGTAGTAGGGTCTACCACCTGAGTGACTTATCAAGTCTTCTAGGAAAGCAAAGAAATTATGTGATGATTTGGAATGGAATAAATGAAGGGTTATAAAAAAACTTCACATTGATATCTCCATCTAAAGCTCAGAAAACATTAGAACTATGGCATAAAATACAGGAAAAAAAAATTATGTACAGGCCTCAGAAATGATTCCTAGCCTTCCCTCACCAGTAATAATGAAATGCATGCTTGCTGCCTCTATTTACATTCAATTTTTATTGGAACAGACTGTTAAAAACAGGTAGATTGAAATACTATTGAAAAGTGAAGTTGCCATTTTAAATTCAAATTGAATTTTTGTATTGCATACCTGGTTCCTACTGGAAGCCTGTTAATCAGAATTGGAGATACTAAAATCTATTACTTTCTGACTCCATTAAGCTCAACAATGTAAGGGAAATTGAGTGGCAGTGATTTCAAATTTAGATCCTTTAGTCTTCCTATATGCACATAAATGAGAATGTGTTCTCCCTGTTTATTTTGTTGTTCAGATTAGCTGAAGAAGGTAAAACTGTTCCTGGCTGGTGAATTGAGATAGCCACATCTCAGTATCACAAATCTGAAACCTATCAAATAGCTTAAAGCCATGACATAGTCAATATAACATGGCAGGTTTTAATTCTTTTTCTTTTATTTTAGGGCTACAGGTTTGTAAAGGGAGGTTGACTGAGCATGAAGACAAGCTGAGCAGCACAGCCTGATGAAGGAGCAGCAAATTAGCTCTGATCAGTCCAGCTCTGCAACAAGACGTAATATATTTGTGTTAATGTTGTGCCAGGGGCAAACTGATTATCCTTTCAGAAAGGGAAGAATTATGGGCTCAAGCAGGGAAATGCTTCTGTGGTTATGTGTTTTTGGGATACAAGGACAAAAGAATGGCTGTGCGCGGCCATAGCAAAGCCCACTGAGCTCAGCCCCCTGTCTCCAACACAGGCAAACAGGGGACATCCAGAAACAACTGGAAATCAAGTCACATTCCCAGCATATGCTCCTAATGAGGGCTTGGCAAGGCATGAGTTACAGTCATAGAGCCACAGAATGGTTTGGAAGGGACCTTCCAAATCACCCCTTTCCAACCCTCCTGCCACAGGCAGGGACACCTTCCTCTAGCCCAGGTTGCTCCAAGCCCTGTCCAGCCTGACCTGGATATAACCTGGGTTACATCTCTGTGTTTCAGATCCCAAGTTGTACCCAGCCATGGGCACAGCTGTACATCCAGAGGTAAGCTGAGGATCTCCTCACCAAAAAAAGTGTCTGACATGTATAGTCTGCAAGGTCTCAAATGCAATCAAGCTCTGAGCCTATTTAAAATGCTTACTAAAGCCACAAATTAGCATAGCTAAATTTTGTTAAAAGTAAACGGCGCTCCAAATGGGATCCTCAAATTAAAATGTCTGTGTAAAACAGGCTTGGTTTAAAAGAAACTATTTAGATTAATAGGTTGTACCAAAAAAGCTTGTTAGTGTTTCTAATTTTGCAATATATATTAATCAGAGGTGACTGTTTTCTGAACTACCACAAGCACAATTCCATGCAAATTAGTGCAATTAAAATGAATCAATCAGCTAGCTGTTCCTTTTTTTCTTCTTCCTTTTTTTTTTTTATTTATTTTTAGGGTCAAAGTTAGACACTAACCTTCTTGCTTTAGGTCAAAATGCATCAATGGTACTACCATAAACTCTCTAATACTAAAATGAAAGCAGGAATCTGGTTGTCTTCGACCTCTGTGGTACTTTGAGTAGCAAACAGAAAGAAACACTAAGAATAGAGAATGACAAAGCTAACTACCTATAAATTTTCTGTATAGACCATAAAAAAAAATTAGGTACAGTTTAATCCTAAATGAACATATTCACTGTATATATATAAGGACTGATAGGCTAGTTACCCTCAAGGGTTATCTCCAGAACAGACTGCTAATGCCCACAGCTAATTTGGCCAGGCTATTTTCAAGGTACATCTACTACATATGCAGCCACTAAATAAGGCTCAAGGAATGGCAGATAATTGTCCACACTGTCCACTTGTCCACTGTTCTCACTTTACGTTCCATTTATGGCCAGTAGCAACTAGCAGGCAATATTTGCAAACAGTGTGAGTGGAAGCAAATTCTGAAAACTAGTGATAATAGGCAATTTGGATATGGCCATCCAATTCTGGGAGGGAAGAGAGCAGATTGAAGCATGTGGATGTGAATTTTTTCATGCTTTTTTGGCTCCTCGCTTCAAAAACAAGTCCTGATCAGTTTTATTTGTACCACAGTTGCAGACAGTTCTGGAATTTTTGTTTATTTGCTTGTTCTTGGTGGATTTTTTGTTTTCTGCCAAATTTTTGCACTGTTTCAATAACCCAAGGTATTTTTACAGAACTGTTCTGTAAGCTCAACTGTGCCTATAGAAGGTTTTCCTGACACAATGTTCAAGTGACTTTGTCATGCTCTGAAATGGCAAAGCTTTGCTAGCAGAACTTTTTAAATGTAGATGTGGCAATTGGAGTTCTGATTAGGTTCTGGCAGTTAATGAAAAACAGAGTACAGTGAACACTTGTAAAGAGTTTGGAGACTGCTTAAAGGGTGATTATGCCATTGTTCTGTACAGCAATTACACTACAGAACACTGACTCAGTCCTTCTCTAAGCAGACAAGTTCATTGTGTGCCCATACAAAGTCAACAACTGGAGAATCATAATTAAATTTGGCAACCTGGAAATTTTGGAGAATCAAAAGTGCCTGGAAAAAGGAGTATGGTTTATACTCCATGGAGTTTTATTGCAGGGCAATCTTTCATGCTGTAAAATGTGGAGATCATTATGGAGTAGCTATTATCTGGTTTTTTTTCCAGTGAAGGAAATATCCAGAACAAAATGTGAGAATTTCAGAGGTAATGGTGTCTTTGTCAGAGACAGATGCCTTAAAAAGAAACAAAAAAAGAGAAACAAAAAAAAAGGCAAAACAAAACTCCATGATTCTGAGCTGAACAAGTAAGCAATGGAATAATCAATTCTGCAAAGAAATCTAGTCCTGATGAAAACAAGTAAAAGACTTTTTTCCCCAGACATTAAAACTTTTTATTGCCTAAATCTGTGTCTGCATCACATTGTCATAAATCTGGAAAAAAAATAAATTAAAATGGGTGAAATCATTGGGAAATGTGGTAAAACTGAGATTGTACTTTTAAGAAAATCGATTCTTTCTAATAATTAGCAGTATGAAGTACAAAATGTGTAAGTAAATTTCAGTCCACCAGAAAGACAAATACCTTTATTTCTCGTGAGGTTTGTACAGATTTGAGTTTTGCAGAGCAGTTCTGTTCTATCTGTGCAGACAAACTCAGGTGAGCATCTGAATCTGTGATTAAATGTTCCACAGCTCTTTTGCCTCTGTTACAAAGTTGTTGTCCCCCAAACAGACTCAAACTATTTGAGTTTGCCTGGCAAGACCTAAATCATTTAGCAGCTTGCTGAGGCCTCAGGGTGCTGACCTGCACGTGGATTTAAGTGACAGATCCAATCACCCATTTCCAGTCTCACCCTCTGCAGGCAACAGGAGGGGTCTTGAGTGGGTCATGGTGGTGGGTCTCAGGGTGCAGCACAGAGACACAGGCTGATGATGCCTACACTGGTTGCCCTGCTATACCAAAAATAAATGACATATTATTCTAAATTAACTCTCTGGTGGAGTTAAAGACATTTCAAGACTTCCAGGGTGACTTGGAGATGTGCCTCTAAACAGGCCACAACATTAAAACTACTGGATGTGACTTATGACCAAAGGAGGAAACTGAAGCTGAATTAATTTAGGACAGACCTGGTCCAACATGATTTCTGAACATTCAGACAGAAAATTAATCTTGTATTTTCTTATTCCTGGTCTTGGACATTTATCTAACACAGTTAAGTATTTACTCCCATTTATACTCCTGTATAAATAGTACTCCTGTACAAGATCAGGCTATTTAAGCTATTTTAGTATAACTTTATAAAATATTATAATCATGCACCTAATTTCTGACTTTCTAAAATACTAACTACAGAAGAAAGATCTATAACTTCCTCCAAGAAGTCTATCTGAAAGGGGGGCTGATTTATGTTCTATATACCCAGTGCGGTTCCTTTCTGCATGGCAGTGGAGATTTCCAAAGAAATTCCACAAGTGCAACTTGTGCTTGTAAGACACAAATTTGTACTGTATTTCCAGACTTCTTTACAAATGCTTTATCAGCGCAGAGGAGGAAATTAATTCCAGTATTTTGTATATCAAATATGACAAGTGCTAATAAGCTTGTCTGTTCACAACATTTTATATTGCTTAGAAGTAGATTTTATTTAGAGAACATACTAAACCAACACTTTGCTGGGAAAATGATTTGTACTAACAGATGGTGGGATGGGTTTTGTTGTTTTCTCCCTTCATTTCAGGCTCTGTATTGAGCATGACAGACATTTCAAGGCTGAAACCCCAAAGGTTTCACAAGCTTATATGAAATATTAGACTTAAGTAGGACCCAAATCTGCTGTCACTGCCTGGGCAGAGCCATGATCTGGAAGGTGACCAGTGAAACACCAGCAGTATAAATAAAACCCTGTATCGAGTAAGGTTGGTTTCCTGTGATGATCTTGTGGAGTTTTCTGAGGAGATCTGGGGAGTTGTTGCTTCCCCATTAACTTCTGGGCTGAATTCCACAGCAAAATAACTACAAGAGTGATTTCCCCTCCCCACACTGCCCCTGCATTTGGCCTGATACCCTCCCTGGGAGGTGTCTTGGCCCTGCAGTGGGTTTTGTACCATCTCCATCTGCATGGACTCTTTTTAGTTCCAGAGGGGCTGTACCAGGGCTCCTGCATCCACAAGGATTTTGGAAATGCCTTCCTGAGGCCTGGGAGTACCACTGAACATAAAAGGTTATATCAGGGGTGGATCTGCTTTCCTTCTCTCCTTACAGCCTCCCCACAGAATAGCAATGTCAGGAAAAGATTGTTTTTCACCTGCCTGTTGTACATTTTTGCTTTCTGCCACTCCTATGTAGCATTCCCTTTTCATACCTAAAGATGTAATCTATTTAATTTTCTAAATCTCTCCTTCTGTAGAGCATGTAACAATAAATAAACTTGGTGGTTTTGCCTAATCTGAATTGGATCTGTCACATCTGGAGAACCAGCTTACTGCATTTTTGAAGAGCTTATTTTTGTCTTTGGAGATGTACAAACAGAAAAATGTGTGCAAATGGTAAATGGCAAAATGCCTGGTCTGATTAACGAGACCCACTGCATAGAAATTTCCCTGGTGAAACACAGCCAAGAGGTTCAAAATTCAGTGAAGCTGGAGAATATAAAAGCTCTTAGCACTCTATAATGCAGTGGAAAGCAATCAGTCTTCGTCTATACAGAAACACCTATTTAAGTAATTAGAATATTCAAAGGAAGGAGTTTCTTTGTTCTTTTATTAAAAGAATAAACAACTAAATAAAAATTCATTACTAATCATCATCTCCTTGCCAAACAGTGTGCCTCAACCGGAAATAAAGCTGATAGAAAATACAAAAGCAGTGAGAAGATTTATACAAGTGAATATAAGACAGGGGGAAAGAAAGAATTTAATTAATCAGGAGAAGCAGCAGATGTCTGAAGCATGCCACAGAAACTGGGTTTCACACAGTCCTTTGATAGAAATTATTCCCTCCATAGCTTTTTAATATCTTCTCCATCTAGTGTCAACTTTTATTTTCCATCTTGCCTTTCCAGAAACTATTTAAATTTGAAAAAAACAGATAACTGTAGATTAAAACTTGATAGTTTACAACTATTTGTACTTACATTTTTTATTATTCTGACTAGTGAACTTCCTTCTGCCATTTCCAGTCCCATTGGGTTTCGTTTGTTTGTTAGGTCTGTTTTTATTTTTTGCCTTTCAGGATTAAAATTTCACACTGGTTCATGTTTGCTTTTATCTCAGTAGTCTACAGATTTCCCACACTGTGGCCAGGAAGGCTGTGAAAAGATGGGTGGATAACATTACTGTACAAGAAATATTTCAAAAGAAAATCATGTTGGCTCTCTGAGAGCCTGATCCATCCCACTTCTTTTTTTGTCAGCAAGAATTTCTCCACGCGTCTCAATTAGCTTTAAAAAAGAGCCCACCTCCATGCAGTGACCTCCAAAATCCTGAGTGCAGACATATGCAAACTATTTAATTAACAATCTCATATATGCAGAATAAAAGTAGAGAGTAAATTAAACCCAAACCAAACCAAATCCTGTTACCTAATAGTAAAAGCATTCATTCTTTTTCAGTCTCCAAAATGCTTCTGCATGTTGGTTTATATTTTTCAAAATGTTCAGATGAAAGAGCAAAATTATGCTCATGTCCTTTAGAGGTATGAGAAACTGAGAGGGGAAAGGCCTCCTGGTGAATCAGTGTCAGAGCAAAGATAAGAGTCTGTAATCCCTAGTCCAGATTTTCCTGGCTATTTTCAACCCTACTGCTTCAGTGAGTTACTTTTAGCATTCAATTCGAATTACAAAGGAAGCACTTTAGGCACAAACCAGTAATTTGACAAAGTAAAATAAATAAAGGGTTGTCTTCATTCAAGAGAGCACAGGCAACACAAAACAGACAATGAGTAGGCCATGTTAGTTTATCAATTAGAACTAATGATCACACGAGGTGTAAAAGGAGAAATCCCAAGACCTAATGGGAGAAAAAAGCTCCATAAATTAGTGTGACTAGAACCTTGTGAAGAAGCTGGCTTAGCTGTATCCATCAATTCTCTAGTTCAGCTTGCTAACCTGACCCTCTCTGAAGTTTTGCTGTCTTCCAAGACCTGAATATGCACCCTGCCTAATCAAACCTTTCTGAAAAGCTGTCTGCAATTAGGTGGTGTTATCTTACCAAGGAAAGCTCAACACTTACTTTGAGTCTCTGACTTTTCCAAGTGTGGCTGATCAGATTTATAACTGTTCATTTATCATGTGACAAATTATTTCCTATCTTGCTTTAGAAAGGCAAATACTTGCTAATCACAGGAAAAAAATCTGTCAGGCACTAAGGGGAAGAATTGCTCAAAGGTTTAGGGGAGGTTGTCTTATTAGGTCTGTCTAAAATTAAAGCCAATTGTGGCAAAAGATGTAAAGTTCTTTTCAACCTTTAGACGTCTTTGGGGACTCTTGGAAGAAGGACCAAACTGCATTGTCATGGATTGCAAACCCAAATTTGAAAATCTGAGTACACGAAGGTAGTTCAAACACTGCTTCTTGCACTTCTGTTGTTTTGCTCTCTGACATTGTAATAAGGTTTAAGGAAGCAAAGTGAGGCAGGAGACTGAAAATAGTGTTAATTCAAGGAAATGAGATGCTGTCAAAGAACCTCAGCATTAATTGTGGACCTGAACATGGAAAGATAAATACTGATGTGTTTATAGGACCATCTATTGATATAGTCCCAGCAATTGACTTGGATGTAGTCAATGACCTTCCACAGAAAATACTAGGAGGTCATCTAGACTTAAGCAAGGTATATTCCTTACTAAATCTGTAAAACATCCTTGACCAGACAAATTATTTTATGGTCATGTGGTGAGTCAAATGAAAATCTAATCTCTTGAAAGCTAACCCCATCCCTTACACCCAATGATTAATTAATTTTCAGGATCCATCTCCAACTTTTCCTCGAGCTGTAGATCTTTTATTACTGACACAGAAATAGGGTGGAATGGTGTGAGTAAGCAAACGTATAGAAAGAAGTACAGGAGTCCAATTATTACTAAGAAAATAGTAAGTGTTGATTTTTTTTTTTCATTCTGTTTAAAAAGGAAAATGATGAACTTTCACAAAATTCTAGGTTTGGGTTATCTTTTCACCAAATAGTTGGCTTTCAGCAGATGAAAAATGCCCACTGATTTCACTTTTTTGATTGCATTTTGGTAACAGGCTTAAGAAAATTGCCTTTAAAAGCAGAAAAAAACCCTAAATATCTGTGAAAAGTGAGGAGTTTCTGTGAAAGATTTTGTTGCATAAAGAGTTATTGCTTATAGAATCTAATCTAACCAACCAATCAATAAATGTAAATAGTAAATTACCATGTGATAACAAATTTAGCCGAAGTAAGGAGTTAGTGCTCACTAGTAAAAATATATTTTATCAAGAAAGTAGGAAAAAACCTCTTCAGTTACGTTTCTGAAGAACCAAGAAGTAGTGATGATATTGAATTTTGTCTGCAAAGCTTCCTCTTGGTGGCGCCTTGGTGTATTTTTAGAACTCTTGTAGTAAACTTCTGATACAATTGTTATCGTGTTTTGGATTGCCACAACAGCACTTCATGTTGAGCTACGTTGCATAGGAAAATATTGAGATAGCAGCAGTATTTATACCCTAATTTTGAAGATACTGAGCTTTGGGACACAAGGAAAAAAAAAAAACAGGATTGCTATTGAGATTGGTGTCCCTCTAATCATCTTATTTCCAATGGTGTTAAACCCCAGAGTCTTCTGGAAGATGTGTAGGAAAGATGGAATAACACATTCACTGGGAAAGTTTAATGTTAACTATTCTCAGTAGTTTCCTCTTCCTTTGAAACCAAATGTGTAATTGCATTCAGAGAGTTTGTTTGTTTGTTTTAAACTTATTTCAGCAACATCTACTGTGACTTTGATGCATCTGATGGAATGTCAGAGGTAATCAGGTCTCCCAAGGTGGAGTTGGGTTACAGAAAACATGATTATTTCCTAAGAAACATAATGAAGTGTTGGCATAAATAATAAAGTAACTGCAGAACTGTCAGCTTTGTGGCTCTCATGGTCAGCTTGAATAACTATTTTAATAATCTCTCTGCAGCTCTTTAAATACAGACATGGAATATAAAAGTAGCATTAATGGTGTTAGCCTTTTTTTTAATCTCAAGACGCCCAGTGAAAGACTATGACAGGATTATTTTGTTAAATGTTTTTGTATCAATTAGAATTTAAGCATCTCCTCTGTGTTTTTGTCTTAGTAACATCATGCTGTACTTCAAGGGTTATAAATTGTGTAGCTTTTAATTTCTAAAAATCTATATAATAGGTTGATTGTGGGAAGGTTGAGACAAATTCTGAGAAAAAGAGAGGTAATAAAAAAATCACCATAGGTAAAAAGAGGCAGAGGAAAAGTATTGATGTGAATTGCTGCTAATCTGCCTCCCTTTTACTGGTGTGTTGATGTCTCCCTTAAGAAACACTAGATGAAGAAAAGGTATGGTTCATATCAGAGTTTATGAACATAAAATTACCTTTCCATGATCAGACCCAGATCACCTCACCGAGTTGTGTGCTGCCCATAAGAAATGCCTTTTCCCCACTGCCTGGCTGAAATATGGATTATTTATCCAAATAAATTACAGCAATAGCTATTTATAAAAATGAGGCACATTTTTATTATTGATCTGTTTCCTGGAGGGATGACAAAACTGGTGCTGAATGTTATTTGTTTCTGCTCTTTGCTACGTGATGTAAAATGTCATTTCTGCTTCTGTGTTTCATTTGTTCTAAACTTGCAGGGCTTTAAATCATGTAAACTCAAAATAATATTTCATTTTTATGTAACAGATAGAGGACTGCAAAACTAAAGAACTCTCACATTCTTTTTTTCCCCTAATAAAACAAATTTGGTTTATTACATATTACATAGAAAATGCTATTTTGAAGAGAAAGACTAGATTAGGTATGGATTCCCACAAAATATACAGCAGGTTTCCACAGTTATGCTGCTGAATTCTCAAACAGTGCAGCAAGGCTGTGATGAAATATGGTGTCTGGAAGATGTTTGATGAGAAGGAGTTTCTAGTTGTATGGAACTCAAAAGACACATTAGAAGAGTTTAAGTTTTTTCCAGTAAGGTTTTGATGTCTTAAAATTCTGGCAATTCAGAACTCTCAACCTCAAAAATGCTTTAGCAGTTAAATCAACTTCCATCTGATAAATGAGTGCCTATGGGCCAAATTTCTTTTGTTGTACAGATGAATTATACATGCCAAACAGAGCAGACCCCAGAAAACATATGAATAATCTGTTTTATTTAACACAGCAGCATAAGGATGTTGAATATTTTCAATAGGGTAGACCAGGGATCCCTTCTGTGCTTGTGCATGAACACTGAAAGAAAACTTTTCTTTTCCAAATGACTATTCCGTGTACTAATCTAGAATATTTTTCATTCTTTCTATTCCTGACCTAACTCAATCTCCCTTGCATAACTCTTGGACTATGGCATTCACAGAGAAATCTGTTTACAGAATCAAGAGCTCAGTTCTGCAAAGTGCATCATGCTCTTATTGCCAAGCATGACCAGCTTTTATTATCTGAGTGGGAAAATATAGCACTTGGTACTCAGATGAACCTTCTCCGTACTTGCAATGCCTGATTGCTGATCCAGTTTTGCTGTAACAATAGACTTGCACTCTAAAAGAGCTTAAAATAGGATGCAGTTGGATTGGAGATACAGATTCAATGTGCACTGAAATTAATGAGTATTAGCACTGATTGCACTGGCCATTAGATGAGGCCTTTTGAGATTAGACTGATGAGTTTGAAACAATATTTACTTGTCATCACTTGGATGTATTATTGGTTTGCCAGATCTCTGGGGGAGGCAGCGCCGTGGGCAATCAGCACAGCTTCCTATGAAACCTGGATTACAGAAAACCCTGCTGTTCTCACTTGCTTATTGAATTTGCAGTTCCACCATGTGTCTTTGTTTGTGTCTGTGTGGCAAATCTACTGTTGATAAAATTGCTACCAAAGCTAGAGAAATGAGAATAAAGCAAGTTCCTCAAGAAAATGTACATCAGATGCTTAGAAAGCACTGTGGGCTAAGAATAAAGTCACAAATGAGAGATATGTATTTATTATATCAAAAAAAATCCAGATGGAAGAAGAGAATGCATGCAAATTTCCTTATGAAATTCATATATTCGTTGAGATATATTTCATATTGTTGCACACCCTCAAAATGAATCGTTTTTCTACAAAATACCATGGGAATTAGGGTGAACAGCAGGACACTAAGACCTG
Source organism: Campylorhamphus procurvoides (assembly GCA_013396655.1). NCBI lineage: Eukaryota > Metazoa > Chordata > Aves > Passeriformes > Dendrocolaptidae > Campylorhamphus > Campylorhamphus procurvoides. Next base: position 378,494 of record WBMV01007727.1, read on the forward strand.
CAGATGAGTAAAAAACTACTCATGGTAATTAAATCCAAAGAAGATCAATGAGAAATCTGGAAGTATCTTCTCCAAACTCTGTTTCTCAATATTAAATGAAGTTTGATGGCAATAAGCATAAGTTAAATAGGTTGAAAAGGGAGCAATAGTGACAGCTTCATTCAGGCCAGATCCCCGGGCACCACTAGAGGCCATTCACTGTTCAATGTATATTGGATTAGCCCCAGGAGGATGCAGAGCTGTTAAACACATGACAAGCCAGACAGAAAATAAATTATATCATTTCAATGCATTATAAAGATCAGCCTCTTCTGATCCACTATACACAATCCCAGCCACACTTCCAGAAAAGACTAGAGGTCACTTAGCAATGAAAATAACTATGGTCATAGAAACCTTCTCATGAGAATGAAACGTAAAATTGCCACTAGTTACCTTTGCAAGCAGTTTAGCAATTGGGAGCTCAATTAAAATATTTGTGATTGGAAAACGGTGACTGAGCTCCCAATTCCATAATACAATCACAAAGAGATAACCCTTTCAAAGGTGACAGGTTTGGGGCTGATGGAAAGAAGGAACATTTCACACAACGCACCATTAAATTGTAAAACTAATTGCCCTACAGTGCAGTGAAAGAAAACACTTAGAGACATTCAGGAGGGAGTTGCATTTCTGTATTGTCAGCAAAGATATTTAGCATCAAATAGCTCATCCCAAGCAACAGAAAAGCACCCCTGGAGGAAAATAATTAATATTATGTTTGCTGTCATGGATCAGTCTTTTACTGATGTTACAGAGCAGTCTGGCACCAGCAGAGGCAGAGAGATTACTCCACACCTGCCTTCTCTGAGGACTTTAAGAAACATCTGTCACTACACAAGTGCTGTAGTTCACTGGACTATATCCTAAATTGGTTCAGATCCAGATAGATGGTGCTGAGGCTCTAAAATAGATGAAATAACAATGAGGTGCTGAAGCCAAATGTTTCAGAGTGGCCTAGTAAAAACTAATTTGAGGCCATGGGGCCTTTCTATTTATTGCCTCATCAGCTCAGAGGTAAGGATTTGAATGATGTCAGCGACTATATCTTGTTACTTATATGGATCTGACCCTTTGCTGTCCAGGTGCCAGATAGTTCATCTTTTTGGAACCACTCTATCTGCACTCTTCTTTTGAAATGGTCAATGCTTTTATTGTCACAATTACCTGCACAAGAAGTACTGCTAGGGACTGTCTTCATTTTAAGATCTTATTGCAAATATTTCAAATTAACGAAGGGGAGGTAAGTAAAATGAACATATTTTGAGAGTCTTTTAAAAGAACACATAGAACAGGAATTCATTGTATGAAAAGAATCAGAGAATCATTAAGGCAGGTAAAATCTTCAGAGAACAGAGTCCAACCATTGTCACAACACTGCCAGGTCCACAATCAAACCACATCCCTAAGCCCCACATCTACATGTTTTTTGAACACTTCCATGGAGAGTGACTCCACCACATCCCTGGGCAGGCTGTCCCAGTGCTTGATCACCCTTTCAGTGAAGAAATTTTCCCATAACCAATCTAAACCTCTCCTGGCACAACCTGAGGCTCCTTGGGATGTTTCTTCTTACCTGGGAGAAGAGCCCAACACCCACATGTCTGGAACTTCATTTCAAGTGGTTGTAGGGAGAAATAAGGTTCCCCCAAGGCTCCTTTTCTCCAGGGTAAACAACTCCCTTTTGCTTTTCCTCTTCCTATTAATAGCTCAGCTGAAGGGATATTTGTGCACTTGAATTTTGCTGTTTAGAAACCTGAAGAATATATCGTATGCTCCCAATGATTCTTCCTTGAGATCTATTCATAGACTTTTTCTGGTAAGCTTGATATTCTGCTACTTATTGGTATGGTATTTTTATGACCTTGTGGGACTAGCAGGTATATTATATATGTGAATATATATATATATATACACCCCAGTAAAATAAATAAGATAGTGAACCCCCAAAATGGTCTTACTCCCAAAATGATTAAATGGTATCATCATATAGACTCCTAGTTGTTCAATACTTGCAGAATCTCCTAGATCTTTTTGCATTTTAAATTGAATTTTTACTCATTTTGTCACCCATTTATTCATATTTTTTGACTATGTGCTGCACATTGTGAAAATTTCCTCTCAGGAGGATTCTGCTAACATATTATTTCTGAGTGACACTGTTTTTATTTCTTGTGATTTATCCTCTGAGAAAACAAAGAAAAAAAGTTTTTCAAAACTCACTTTTGTTCTTTGCAGTTAGTCAATATTTTTTATTAAATAGTTATTAAAAGGAAACTATTTATAGAACTTTCAGGTGAAGCAAATAACTTGTTTTTGATGAAGACAGAAAATTCTTAATGATTATAATTAACATTCAATAAATATAATACTGCAGTCTTTAAAAATTGGCAGTATTTTCCAGATAAATATGAGAAATGTTTTGACATTGGATACTTCAGTAGAGACTGTATTTCCTGTAGAAAAATATTGTTTTAAATAGAAACAATTTTACCCTGAAAGCAAGGGGTCCATTCTTCTAAATTCATACGAAAAGATCTTATTGTTTCTCACCTTGTGGTATTTTGCAGTACAAATCTATTTAGAGAGAAGAGTTTTAACCCATGGAGACCTTTTCAAATGGTGATAACCATTAGAGAAGGAATTAATGTGCTTAATACAGTCAATAGATATGCCTACATTTAGAGGTGCTTAAGCTTTGGGTTTGCTCTGCTCCTTCTCTTTGCTGTTGGGACAGGAGTTAAGCCAGTGTGGAAGTTCTCCAGATTTATCATGAACCCCATCAATAAAAATACCCTGCAGAAAATAATGTGAACCCAACAGTGCAATAGTGAGTTAATACAGCTGGTGACCAGAGCTCTTTTGTGTCTGTTCATGACAGGGGAATTGTAAAATTTCACAGCCATCCTTTTCAACTTTGTAAAACAAAATAAAAGTAAAAAAATGAAAGATCATTAAGAAAAATGCAGCTTATAATAATCTGGTGAGGGCTTGAATCCACAGTCAAAGTATTGCACATCACTGGAGGCACCTTAACTGTCTGTGCATGTTTTCAGCTCGTAGCTAATCTGAGATAATTGGACTAAAGCTAAATTAAATTAGCTTGTGATAGTCTGACTAATAGGACACACATGGCCAGTCACTGTGGCTCACCTATCCCAGTAACTGGTTAAGCTGAGATAATTTGTTCATCTTTGTGAGCCCTGGGAAGAAAGTGTCAACCTTGGTGACCCTTCAAACTAGACAAGGCTGGAACGTATTCTCTGACCAATCCCATGCTTTCAGAGTAATGGACTGCATGATTCAATTTGACTTTTTCATTTCTTGACTCTTATGACTTTCTGAGAATGGCTTCCCTCCTAAATCAGTGTGAGATGATGGTCCAAGGCAGCATCTCAGAAGGGTTTTTCAGCATGGACTCGAAGAACTTGAGCATGTGTGTTTTCTCTCAAAGTAGCCCACTACTGTGGCATCCAGTGACTTTTTTTGATGCCTGGCAGATCTGAGAAACAAACAGAGGGTGCTCAAAAGAAAAGAAACAGATTGGAAGCCAGAGGATTTTGTGTATTCCTTAGCAATACAACTTACATCTGTGATGGGCCTGGGTTCAACCACTTACTGTGTGTGACCAGAAGTGCTGAAATTTGTACTTGTTTAGGACAAATACCCTTTTTAAGAAAATAGAATGCTTTCAATTTCATTCTTCTTCCACGTTATTGCAGCTAACTTTTTTTCCTTTCTCCTTTTTCTGGTACTGTTATACAAAAGATAACTTTGTAGGGTGCACCTGAACATATATGTGCTTTAAACATGCTGCTTAATTGGGTATTAAACTTGTTATGGGGCAAGAAGGCTGGAGGGTTTGCTTTGCTAAAGAGCAGACAATATAAAAGTTTAGCACCATGTACAAAAGTATTTTCTATCATCTTGTTTTATTTTGTATGGCCAGTAATCTCTTCAGAGATACACACTCAGACTTATACTACCAGTAATGCAGTCAAGAAGAGAGAGTGAGGAGCATCAAAAGGAAAGATGCACATAGGTTGTTACTACAGTAACACAGGAAAAATATGAAAAATAAAAGCATATAACTATTTTGAAACACTGCCAGCTGATACAGGAAAATTACAGAGTATAAATTCAATCTGATTTATGGGATAGGAACCCTTTTGCACAAAGGTATCAGACAAACAGGCTGGTATCCAGTCCTCCTTGGAACAGTAGAGAAAGGCATCTCCAAAAGAGGTCCCAGTTGTCTTAGACTTCTGTCTCTGCACTGGATTAATCACTCTCTGGGGATATTTTCTGCCTCAAATGAAAAGCACGGAGCCTCGATTTGGAAGGTTAAACCTGAAGCAAAGCTAAGCTCAACTGAAAGAATTAATATTTTCCTGTACCAGCCTTCCTTCTCAGCTGTCAACTTTTAGATCTTAAATGGCTTAAATTGATGTCACCAGCTCTCAGTTTCCCCTGGAATGCTCCTGTGTTGACAGACTAGCTTAGATCCTACAAGAGTATTTCTATTTTCCACTGAGTCCCTTCTTACATAATGTATTATCATACTGGGAGCCTGTGTGGAAGTTATAATCCTGCGCTTTTTGCCTGAGAGCACTGCAAGAGAATTTATGCCACTGCTCAATGTTCTGCTGCAAAAAACCCTCATTTTATATTGCAGACAACTTATCAAGAGGAAACCCCTGAGTAAGACTTTTATAGCACCCTGCTGGAGATTTGCCACCAATCTGCTCAGCAATACAATCCCACACCAGAATTATCCCCATTATGACTCTTTTTTCTTTTCTAATTCTATCTCTATCAAAGAAAAGGAAAAACCCTGTGATGGACTGCAGAGGGAAAGAAAGGTTTTCCTTTAATTATTCATGATGTAATTTCATAGCAACTATATCATGTTTGCTCAATTTTTTCCTGCTTTTAAAATGGAGAAGAAGATATTATCAGTGAAGTGCTGGTGGTGTCTCTGCGGATGGGAGATGACTGAGAGGTCTTAGCTGAATCAGTATTCCTGGAAATAATTGCTTCATTACTGGAACGAGTTACACTGAGCTGAGCTGATGTGATTCTCCATCTGTTTCTGTGCATTTATTGAACTAGCGCCACTGGACAGTTAAATAAGTAAGAGCTGTATGGAGCTGGTGCAAGAAACTCAAGGAAGTCAGAGTCTGAAAGTGCTGAGCAGGCTTCTCCTGCTTCAATCAGACCAACGCAGATTTGATGGTACAAGGTTTGAAAGTACAAGGTTTATAACCTCAATATGTGAGATCAATTTTCAGCACTACCTCAGACTGGCTGTGCAGCTTCAGGCACCACGTAACTGCTCCTGGTCTTCAAACTACAGGTGTAAAATGGGAACTGTAAAGAGGATGATTGGTTTCCATCCCACTGTATTTGTCTGATTTAGTGTTTGGATTGAGAATTTCTCTCTTTGTTCATATATGTGGCCTTGCATAAACATATGTACACTATTTTGACTGTCAGTACTTACAGAGAGCATTTATTTCATTAGCATAATTGTTAAGTATTTAATATGTAATCCTTATGTATTTTTAATTTTCATTATTTCAGGGTCTCAGAAATATATCTGGATGACCTCTTCTACTTAAAAATTCTCCTGACATCAATTTTTCTCAGTCTACCATGTCCTGTATATGATATTGTATATGTAATATTATACATGTCTTGGAATAATAGAAAAAACAATGCAAAATGTTCTTGGATCTGTGGAATATGGGTGCAAATGCTGTGCCTCTTTAAACTGTGCTTTCAGCAAATCTTATTTTGCAGTTACAATTACTGTGTACAACTTTTAACCGTTTGGTGGTTTCAGAATTCTTTAGATCGAGAGGTCCTTCAAAACTTGCCTCGTCACTTTGTGTCAGTGACATAAACCAGAAATTTTCCCATCACTGATGTCCAAACAGATGTGTGAGTGCGTTGCTGAGCTGCAGCTCTCAACTAGGATGGCCAAGCTGTGTTACAGAGATGTTGTGATTGCCAGAGGCTCCAAACAGTTTTGTGGTCTAGTGTTGTGTCTTGACCAGCACAAGCTGCAGATTTTTGTTGCTATTTGATTAGTGTTCTAGAAGTGGTTTGCAGCAGAGATGCTCTTGTCATGACTCAGTCTACTTCCATGGGGGATAAGCCTTCACTTAGTTGTTTGTTTCACTAGAAACTGGTCAGATCTTATTGTCTTTGCAGGGACAATTCATTCCTTTATGTCCCAGATGTCCTAAAGAGTGCACTAACACAGGTCTCAACCTGGAGAAACTCAGAAGATAAAAATATTGTGGCTCTTCCAAAGGATTCACTGCATAGAAAAGGACAAACAGTGAATATACAGAACTAGCAAGCACGAGTTCTAACAGCAAATTCTCAGCTGGCTTAAATATTGGCATAGTCAAGGGGCCAAAAATTAAATTGGGCAGATTGAGGCTGTGAAAGGGTAGGACAACTAATAGAGTGCCATTGCAGTGCCAAGCCTAATCTCACTCACGTTTCGTATTGATGTGATGACCAAGAGGAACGCTGAAAAAAAGTGTACAAATAAAAAAGTGACACCAGACCAGGAGCGCTGATCGATACTAACAAGGCAAGAAACTGGATCAAAGTCGACCTTGAAAAATTGCACTAGATATTTTTCAAATGAGTTCTGAAGTCTTTTTTTGGGAATAGAAAAGGATGTGTAAACCCTGGAGAGCTGGGGAACTTAATTAATGCTGGGACTTTTAAAGTGCAGACTGAAAGCTTCCAAATACCAGCCCTATAAGTAATATCAATAAAACACATATCTGTGTGATGATCCATCACAGCTTAGAGACATTGTATGGAATGGATGGCAGCAAAGAGGAAAACAAGGGAAAGAATGAAATATATAGAGAAACAGCACAAATTGAGGATATCAGTGGGAGAAATATAGAACAGGAACCCAGAATCTGTAAGCTTTGGTGTTGATTCCGTGGTAGCTTTGTAGCTATAAAAAATCCCCAGCAAATAGAGCTCAGTATAGCTGGTAACAGGTAGAAATTAAAAATGTCTAAGTAATATAAACTAAAATGAAAGAAACACAAAATCAAGCTGAGACCACCAACTGGCATGGAAATTCTCAACGCATGGTTCCAGTTTGTGCCTGTAACTGTAGTCAATGTTGGGTTTGGTGATTTTTCTGTCATTTGTTCCTACTTTCAAAGAAGCAGGTAAGAACCACCTGCATATATTATATTCAGCTAAAGTTGGCCAGAGGATAATTTGATTTTTGCAACAGCTTTCCAGGCATAAATGTTTATATTCGATCTGCACTGGAATAAAACTTAATGCTCAGATACATTTTTGCAAAATGAATCTGGTCTGGAACATTGTGTTTTGGATCAGAACAGTTCAGTTAAAATCTGTGAGTAAAGTGAAACGTATATACCATACCAGAAATGTTATAGTGGGGCAATGTTAAAACAACTGTCTTGAAAGAGACTTCTTGGCTTACCTAAATTTTGTGCTATCACAGTCAATGTGTTGTATAGCATTATTCAAAACAACACAAAGCTCTATTTTTAAAGTATGGTATTCCAGACTGTAGAATTTATAATCATTGTTCTAATATTTTGAGAGAATCTTCTGATTTCCAACCTGCGTTACTTACCAGACAATTCATCCTATTTATTCTTTTATCTGTACTTACCTTTAGATTTCCTGCCTGTTTTCTCATCAAGGGTAGTATCTCTTCGTCTTTGCTCTGTCAGTCAGTCCGTACAAGCCAGGATCAATTTATATTTCTCTCTTCTAAAACAGGATGTCTAGATTTATAAGAAGCCACAAAAATTACAAATGGCATCTTTGGATTCAGTGGGTGAATTTGGAGCTTCCAGAACTCTTGGTTTTGAGGATTTAGATTTTTTGTCTTTGTCCACAACCAAAATACCATGAAATGTCTTTCCCTCACCAAGGAAATCAGAGAAATTTAATTATAGGGCTGTGAGACCCATGGCATCCCTAAAAAGGGCAAATAACAAAAGTGTCAGATACCACACTGACAGCCTGACCTAAAGACAAATGCAGTCCCTGAAAACCCCTTGATCTGCACAGGCTCTGAGTCTGGCTTCTAACACCATTGTGTTTAAAGGTAACTTTCAGGTACTCACATATTTCCTCAGACACCTGACTGTGTAAAGGCAGAGAGGAGCAAATCCCTGTCTTAAATGCTTTTGCCAGGGTCAAAAATGCCGTGTCCCATGACACAGTGAGCCACCAGGAACACAAACTCCTGGAGCTCCTTAGACTGTGTGGGATATTTTAAAGAGCCAGAGCTTTTGTCAACATCAATGTATCTTTGTTCTGCTCTCTAGTTGTTTGTCCCATTTCTGGTAGATAGTCCCCTTTATAAAAGTCCCCTTTATCTGTCACTTCTTTCCTTTTCTCACTCTCTGGACACACTGGGTGTTTTATGTGCAAATTTCTGTACTTCATTAGCATTTGGCAAACTCCAGATTTGCCTTGTGGTGGAGACAAAATGTTGTATTTATTTGCCACAAGTGAGAAGTAAATGACTGCTTGGCAGTGCTGGGACATCTTTCCAGAGATTAAATTTATTTGGAGAAACTGGGGGTTGCTTCCCCACCCAAAGAAGCTGTGGTTACCTTGAAATATCCATCATCATCATTGTCATCATCATAATCATCACCTGAAACCACGCTCCATTCCTTTATAGACCTCAGGTAAAATGCTGTTCAGTTTTTAATCTGATATCTATTTATTCTGTTTACCATTATTTTCTCCCCAATAATTTTTGTACAATTAGCTGTTAATTTTGACAAATTTTGAGAGGAAATTTCTGAGATGTCAGAAAGGTTTTGTACTCCCACGTTTTCCTTTTATATATATGTAGAAGTGAAAAGTAAAATTAGCAGTAAACCCCCAGCATTAGTTCTGCATTATTAAAAAGTGCAAGAAAATCAGAAAAGTCAGAATTTTTTTTTAAAAGAGAGAAAAAAACAGAGAGTGCTCATCATGAAACAAGAGATAATCCAACTTTGACACAGAAAAAAAAAGGAAACCAGAATTTCTGAATTCTCTCATACATTGAACTTTTGGTTTGTCTTCATTTTCACTTGCCTTTTTCAGCTGAAGTTAAACAAGCCAAGAGAACTGATTGCACACAGGAAAACATCTATGTCAAGACATAGTCATTCAAGTCAGACGTGGTAATTAAGATGTAATTAGTCAATACTGGAGGAGCTTGTATCCAAACATACCACGTAATAAAACTAGAATCAGTCTATGTCTCTCTCCTGTGTTAAACAACAAAAGGTGAAAAAGGTAACCCAGTAAACATCTCAAAATGCATTGCGTGCAACTGAGACTTCCTGTGCATTCATTATTAATCTTCTTATCCTTCATAATATTATCTTCTCTACATCAGCCTCACCTTCTAATAAAGAACTAATAAAGGATCACTGATAATTAATATACCAAATAAATGGCTGTTTGAGAGCTAACAAAGTACTTAACATGTTATTTAAAGCTGTGAAAATTCCTCATATTTCTGATATTTTTTTAAATATTCTGCTGTAGTAAGCTCTGATTTACAGTATGCTGTGTACAACTATATCAATTTTCAACTTGGTATTAATGAAGCAATTAATTTAGCTTGACAGAAACAGCATTTGTCAATCAGAAAAATCCAAAGAAATTATAACAATGCATAAATAACTTTTTGGAAGTAAAGCCCAATATCTTCCCTTCAATAATAGGTATTTTTCTTCATTAAAGATCAAAGCCCACTTTTTCTCTAATAATCTCACTGGGAGTTAATGAGATCAGGAGTTAATAAGAGAAAGAGTGTTTAAGCCCTGCTCCTCTGGATTTCGTGTGCATTTTCATATTTGAGGCTGGAAAAGTCTCCAAGGTTTTGATTGTAGGAGAGCTCATCCATGGCAATGATGAGCACAGCTGGTGGCAGCTGCAGTCCTGCATTTGTGCTCTCAGGTCAGCTGGGATCTGTGGGGACTGAGCCCAGTGTAGTCTGTGGAAATCAGAGGCCCAGTGAAACCAGCAGGGAAACCCACCCAAAGGACAGAGCAGCTGACATGGACAGACGTTATGGAAGTGGCTCTGCACTCAGAGTGTGGATGTTAATGCAAGCCAAAATCCATGCCAGTCATCTACAGCTCCAAAGGTTTCCAAATGCTGATGGCCTTTAAATGATTGAACTGATGAAGAATAACCTGGTGGTTAGCAAGTCATTTTCATTGGTGTTTTTTGCAAAGATACAGAGCAATGCAAAGTGAGTGGTCAAATATGAAGTCAAAATATTACATATTTAGGATGGAAAAATGTTTCAAATTCAATTTGAAAAGAGCACCAAAATATTTCTCCATTGGGACTAAAACACATTTAGAACCAGGTTCTGAATGAACCAACCCAATGGTTTAGTAGTTTAGTGGGTATGGTGGTTTTTGGTTGAAGACTTGATGATCTTTCCAACTTTAATGATTCAATGATTCTATGAAATGAAGTTTTCCCTAATACAGTTTGCATCCACATTTACTTCCTGAATCCATCAAAGTGACCTTGCAGCTCTTGTCAGAGGTGTCTATCACTCCCATGAATACAACCAGCACACTGACTGTGACAGAGTTAGTCCTTTAAATCCTTTCCACACTGTTTTGTAGAATTCCTGCCTGGCACTGAACACAAGAGTGACCTCCCAGTGGCTTCATCTCTCTGTTTCCTCTGCTGGTGAGTTTTGCTTAAATCAGTTGTTGCTATGAGTCTTATTGCAAATGTATTCCCTGTTTTTTTTTTTTTTTTGTGATAAGTTCCTTGCCATTGCTCTTTATTTTTTATTCACAGTGAAATATTTGAAATCTCATCTTGATTGGTGCTTTCCATATTGCCTCAGCCTAGGTGCTTGGGTAAAACCTTGTTCCAAAAGTGCCAGAAAAAAGGGAAAATTCCAGTCTCTTTCAAGGAATAGGAATATTTATTGTGAGAGTTAATGTCTTTTACAAAACCAGCTGATATAACTGGAAGAAACAGATGAAATCTGAGACATGTAGGTCCTTCCTCAATTCTTTATCTGTTCTTTGCAATGTTGAAAAATTCTCAGAAAGTCTTAAAGTATGTTATAACAATTAATGGATAAGTAATAAGTTAGTCTACAAATCATATTGCTGGGCAGTTCTGATGGCTCATATTATTGTATCAAACTTGTGTCTGAATTTATAAAGTATCTTTTGTACAATGAATGTGTGTGAGGGTGAAAAGCCAGCCAACTGCATTATTGTTAATAGGAAGTAGAAATGGAACTGAAAACTGTGATTTATTAATGTAATCTAGGATGAAAATAATATTTCTGCAGGACCAGAAGAAAACATCTAGATGGAGAACAACTGTAAAGAATGAGAACTTTGTTGAATAGTGAGAGCTGTGCTATGGAGGCAGACTTACTTTGCTATGTCATTAATACAGATTTTACAGAATATACATATTAATACCATTTTTACAGTTTTCTAGTACCCGGTAAAATGTTTATTATTAACAGTAAGTTTTTAAGAATATATGAAGCTAGAATGCTGACCACTTCATAAAGGACTAATTTGACAAAAAAATCAGAAATATAATGTAAGTTATATTGATATGATGCTGAGAAAGGACTAGAGTCAGATTAGAATTAGTTCATTTCTGTGTTAACTAAAATAGTGATAAAATCTAAGGATTTTTCCTTCCAAACCAGTGGATAATATGGTATCTAAGAGACCTTCTCTTCCCTTCACCAGGACAGTGTGTCACGGAGTGCTGCAAATCTTCCTATGTCATTAACCAGATCTAAATAAAAGGTAAAGCAACCACTGTAGGACATTTCTTCCCTGCTGCTGATTTAATGCCCAAATCCTCCTCGTAGGGACCAGGACAGAAAGACAGCTGTCACCAAACAATGCATGGGGTGGCAGCCATGACTCATGAACATCCTGACTCCCTGAAAATCATGGGACTCTTTTCCATATGATTCACCTGGTGGGCTCAGCACCATTTCCCTCTTCTCTTTGCTGAGTTATTAAAAGGTAAAAGAAGAGCAGCTGCCTCCATAGACATAAAAGTTGACAAATTTACAACAGGTGATGCCACCTGTGCCTGCCTGATTTAATCACAGCCCAAACAATCTGCCATCCATTTCCACCGAGGATGATGTTCAAGAGCATCTGAAAGGGACTCAGAAGCAGGAGGAGGCAGCAGTTTGCTCCAACACCTTCTTGGCTATGAAGAAAGTTTATAGATTATGTCTAGTGGACTTGAAAAAACCCTTTCCCTGCTTTTATGTAGGGAGGGAGGAAAAAAAGTCTGTTAAGCAGCTAACAAACACCATATCAAACTCTTTGGTGACAGCTGGGTTCAGCTGCACAATATTATATGAACTCCTGCTGATCCATCTGGAATGCATGCTCCTTGCCAGTGGCTTGGCTTAGGCAGCGTTTGGGAAAACACCCCAGGGGAGGAAGAAGCCTGTTTGTTGTACAGGTATAAATGTATTTTCTGCTGGTCTCTAATTGACTCAGCAACAGTCCCCTCCTCATTTCTTCTCTAGAATTATGTTAGGATAATTATGTTAACTTGTCACTGTGGTTCTGTATGAAGACTGTGCTTGCAGGTTCCAAGTGTGCACTTCACATGCTCATAAGTTTGTAAGATTTCTCATTAAATATTCAATAGAACTCTAATAAAAAATCTGCACAAACTGCAAAAAAGGACTGAATAGATCTGAGTCTCTTAAAGCACTTAACTTCTTATGGTAGAAAGGCAGCAGGACTGTGACCTGGTATTAAAAGTGTTTGTGGAAATATACCTCACACATCTAGGCATAAGTATACTTGTCTTAGAAATTATCTGCCTATTTAGGCCATGGTTGAAATATTTTTTGCTGGGTTTAGGGGGATCTTTATTTGTTTATTTTGTTTTGGTTTGCTTTCTTTTCTTGTACTCTCAGAGAACAGCACCTCACCATAGAGAAAAAATAAAGATGAATTTTATTTCTTATAGAAAGAATAGCTGTTCCACTTGTAAATTTTTTTTTTTTTTACATAATGGCCAAAAATCCTTCACCATCCTATTTATATTTTGAAATTCTCTAAAATTGATCCCACAGAGTTACTGGGAATTGTATTGCTTCTTCATTGTCACCAGAACTAAGCAACTGTGATAAGATGTAAAAGAAGTTGATTAATAACTAATAAACATTTATTTTTAAGAATTTTACTAAGCTTTGGTTTAAACAGGTAAAGAATGTCCTTTTTTCTTAAATGAGTTTCTGGAAATATTTGATGCTTGGATTTTTGGTTATATTTTTTGTCCATATTTTTTTCCCAGAGTTGCTTATTCTTGTAATTTTGATTTCCAGTGCTCCACTGGAAAAAGAAAAATTTAAAGACTTAAATTTGGCTTTGACCTGTGTTTATATATCACTTATGAGGTTATGGAGAGGTAAGGAAAGACAAAAACATTTTTTATTATATTGTATAATCAATATTAGCTGTAGCTCTTCAGAGCTTGTGGGATCTTGTGAAACCAGAATTATTTTTACTGTTTTAATTTTTAAATTTTTTTTTTATCTTGGATTAATATTTTGAAACTAATCACACTTAAAGGCTAAAGTTCATTATTTTCAGGAAGATAAGAAGATAATTAAAAATGTACATCACTTTGAATAATCTATACATAATCTTATATTTTTCTGCACTATTTCAATATTTCCTCTTAGTAAACTGGTCATAAAGCACCATACAATGAGTAAAATTATTCCAACATATGGGCTATGCTACAAAAGCATCCTTCCTCTTTGAAACTCCTCTTTTCTTGGTCCTGCTGGCCCAGAATTGTATTCCTAATGAATGAATAAACGAATTGAAACAACTTCTTAATTCATTTCATGCCATCTTTCTTTAGGGGATATGATTGCAAATGAACAGATCTAAGACCAAGAAAACTAAAGACTCACTGAAGTTACTCTTCAAAGGCCATTTACATCCCCGTGTGTATTTTTATGCTAATATCTCTTTTGTTTCCCTTTTGCTGTTTCCACTGAAAGCCAAAACCCATAAACTAAACCTTTTAAACATCTTAACAGGGAAATGTGTCAAAACATCAAAAAACTTTGAAAGGGTTTTTGAAATCTGAAAGAACCTGAAGCAGAAATTAAAGTTTAAAATGACACAGTAACATTCAGTGATAGTAGCAGGTGTATGTTTGGAAAGCCTGGATCATGGGTGCTCTTTATATGTATAAATATATGGGTATACACATGTATATATTCTATTGTAAGAATATTGAACTGGACAGATTCAACTAAAAACTGGAAGACTTGGAGAACTAATTGAGGAGAAAGGCAAGACTTAAGTGTAGAGTCAGATATTAAAGTTGCCTCATGATTTTTTAATTTGAACATCATGATGATAACCTGGAGCTTAGAGAGGATTTTTGTACAATTTATTCTGTAAATATGCATCTGGGGGAAAGGGGAATCCAAAACAATCTGTAAGTCAATACCTGATTCCATAACTAGTCTTATAAGCAGTGGGGAGGGGAAAAGTAAAGGGAGAATATTTTAGTCCAACTTTACAAAATAAAGGATTTGCCTTTTTTTCCCTATGTGACTATTTTTTAGGCTACATTTTATTAAATCTATTCTATCTTGAGAAAGGCACAAGCACCAAAAATTTAAAAAAAAAAAAAAACAAAAAAGAGAGAAAAATATCACTTTAGGAATGCGTATTTTTAGACTTTTCCAGTGTGCTTTTCTCCATTACAAAACATCAAAAATCATTTTCTGCAATCCTATTTTGGTTTAAGATGAAATATCTCTTTAGTTTTCGCTATGAAATTCAATTAAAATACATCAGTACTTTGGTTTTTGTTCTCTTTGATCAAGAGCAGGTCTGGGATTTCAGGTCATGAAATTCATGAACTGAATTTTTGCCAAGCAATGCTATTTTCTAAATTACAATGGAGTAAATAATATGAGACAGGCTTTGGGTTATAACCCCTGAGAAGTAATTTTTCTTAACCTCCTCATCCACCCACTCAGAGTAGTTGTCTCCATGGAAAGTTGTGATTTAAACTGATCCTCCTTCTTTAAGTGCACATTGATTTAAAATAAGTATCTCATGTATCTAGAATTCAGGTGTGTGACATAAAGAAAAGAAGAACAAGTGTAGTCCAGGTCGTTCAAACCTCAGGCACTTTTTGTTCAGGGTATAACCTCTGTCCTCACCCTCCAAATCAGTCACAGGTAGGAGTTACAAAGCAGGAGCAAAGGAAAATCCCTAAATCCTTCCTGAGTCTGTCATAAATGCAGCTTGGAAGGGGGCAATGCACATGATGGCATGTGCTACAAGGAGAGAGATTAGTCTGCCTTTCCTATACACGTGAAGGTGCACTGAAATTTGGATTGCTTTTTATTTGAAACCTTTAAGCAATGCTCAACTACTCTGAATTGTTGTAGCAGTAAACTGGGGCTGCTAACCTTTCTTTGCTCAGTCCACCTGCTGGCAAGTTGCAGAGTCTAAGAAGAAAAATAACAAACTTCACAATTATATTTCTTCCTCTTTTATGCTGGCTAGAAGCAGAGTTAATTGTTATTCTTTCTCCAGGGTAACTGTCAGCCCTTTGCTTGGGACTGCAGTTGCTGCTCCCTGAGATAATGGAAACAAACAAGGGCCAGAGTTTACGGAATTCTGTATTTGTCAGGTGTTCAGAGGGATTTCACCTGAGGTCTGCTGGGTACAGCAAGGTGGGGAGGAGGCTGTTTTATTAACCTCATTTGCTCTGCTGAGGGATGGCAGGTGTGGGTTTTAAAACTACTTGTCAGGCACTGAGTAGCCACGCATCTATAATATATCTGCCACGAGCTGCCTTTCCACTCTTATATGTATTTTTCTAGTTACTGTCAGTTTATCCCATTAACCTGGTTGAGACTCTGTAGCATGTCAGGTCAGAGAGTTCCCCTGCAGTCCACTAGTACCTTAAATTTCAAGAGTCTCTCCAAAAATCCTCAAAGATCTGTTTGCTCATTTAGGAGAAAACAGTAGAAGTTTTCACAACTGTTCTCTGGATTAATCCCACTTAACTCCAAACTCATGACCTAATCATCTAATTACTCTTTCTTTGTAGGCAATGAAAGGAGCTGAAAACTCCATGGGAAAACATTCTTGTGTTAAGTCTTCTGTGTCTTTTCCTGTCTCTTTTGACAGCATTGTGCAACCTTGTTTTAGAAGTTTATTTATGATTACAAAGTGGCTGGGACAGTGGATTGTCTGGGATGAATATTTTATTTATATTTTATTTCTCTTCTGAACCTCAAAAGAACCCTGACTGCTATTTCCATGGTCTATAAAATACTGTAATCTTCACTACCTAGTGTTCTGTTGTGCACAAAAATGTACAGTATATGCAGGTATGCATAACCATACAAGCAGCTTCCAAGCAACTCTAGTCACAATGAGCTTCACCTGCTCATCAAGGTTTGACACAAGAAAAAATTTTAATATTTGAGAATGAAGTGTTCTTTCTTGGTATTTTCAACTCGGATTATAATTTTTCCAACAGCTTCGGCTTCTTACTGGTTATGTCTCTTTGCAAATCTACTGCAAGCAATTTATGATTTACCAAACAGTTTTCAAGACCAGATTTATAATTTGCAATAGGTAGTAATTACTAAAATAGTGTTTATGTACAAATAAGTTTCCAGAAAACGACTTTGGTTTGTTTCTCTTGATTCTCCTCTGTAACATATACTCCTATTGTATTTCTCTCTTGTTGCTGTTTTACAATGATAAATTCCTCAGATCTTCCAATAATCCTGAAGGATACTTTGTCTTTCTTTATTTTGTAATCTATTAGATTAAGTTTTCCACAGACCTTAAATTTTTCAGTGTATTTCCTTCTGCATCTTTTTACTGCTTCTTTTTACACCAGGAAATATTCTGATGGAATTACATTAGGAATAAAATGCAGATTGAATACAAAATGCTGTATTTTTGTGGATTGCAGGGAGAGGTCCAAAATGAAGACAAATTGGCTTTCTTGTAGTGACACTTTCAGCAGAGCTGAAGACCAGAACCTTTTAGATCTTACAGATGCGTAAACATGCTCTTCCATAACAGATCAAATAATTCTTGACCATTTTGAATGAGAACAGTAACTTAGACAGTGACCTTAATCCTCATAATTTATGAAAACTAAAATGTAATTACCTCTGAGCAATGAATGGTTGATTAAAAAACCCCAATGTAATCTTGGCATTTAGTATAATAGGCTTTTATAAAACAGCTTACTCTGATTTTTCACCTGACATTCTCATGTCTGAATGACATGTTTACCACTAATGAAGTGGGAATTATTTCATTTTCTGTTTCCAGTTTTCTTCTATCTACAACAAACTGTGCTAGCAAATGTTAGAGACCAGTGTATTGTATAAAGTGTCCATCATTTTTGCAACATGTCAGAAGAGGATACTTCAGGTGTATAAACACAGGGGTTGCCTCAGGTGTAGCTTCTGAATCCTTGTTCCTTGGCTTAAGGAACCAGCAGGTTCCAGGAGAAGAGGGAGGGGAAGTGGAAGTCATAGGGTTTGGTGTGAGGTCAAAGAGAGAACTGGATTAGGGATACTTGGGCAGCATCAGAGGTTGACCAAGACACATGAATTGAAGACAAAGAAGGGGGTAAATTGCAATTATCAGCACAAAGTACTTCAGAGGAAGTAGCTAAGGTTGATGTATTCGTTCTCTATGGAATCATAGAATAATAAAACCATAGAATGGCTTAGGTCAGAAGGGACGTTAAAAATCATGTAGTTCCAACCCCCCCTGAAATGGGCAGGGGTACCTTCCACTAGCCCAGCTTGCTCAGACCCCGATTGAGCCTGGCCTTGAACCCTTCCGGGGATGGGGCATCCACAACTTCTCTGGGCAACCTGTGCCAGGGCCTCACCACTCACAACGTAAAGAATTTTTTTCCTAATATCTAATCTAAACCTACCCTCTGTCAGTTTAAAGCTGGTCCTCCTTCTCCTGTCACTGCATCCTCTTGTAAAAACTTATGCACTGGAAGGCCACAATTAGGTCACTCCCAAAGCCTTCTCTTTTCCAAACCCAACAATCCCACTTCTCTCAGCTTTTCCTTTTAGGACAGGTGCTCCATCCCTCTGATCATCTTGCTGCCTCCTCTGGACTCGCTCCAACAGCTCCATGTCCTTCGTGTGCTGGGACCCCAGAGCTGGAGGCAGCTCTGCAGGTGGGGTCTCACCTGAGTGGGGCAGGATCCCCCCCTGCCCTGCTCCCCACACAGCTTGGGAGGCAGCCCAGGACATGGTTTGGGCTTTCTGGGCTACCAGTGCCCATGGCTGGGTCATGTCCAGCCTCCCATCCACCAGCACCCCAAGTCCTTCTGGGCAGGGCTGCCCTCAGTCTGTTCATCCCCCAGCCTGGATTGGTACTGGGGATTGCTTTTGCACTTGGTCTTGTTAAACCCTGTGAGATTCCCAAAGAGTTTCTTTTCCACTGAGACTGGTTTATGAAACAAAGCCCTGTTACATCCCTGAATTTTTTAGATTCTACAGCCATGCGAAAGTCAACTAATGTTAAGAATAATAGGATTAAGCAGCTCCTGAGGATTGCCTCAGGTGGATTTTCACTTTTTCTGCGTAGTACATTTGCAGTATTCCCCACCAGCCTCTGCATAGTATTTATAAACCTATTGTATCATTAAAGATATTTTGGTTTTGTCTGCAGACGTGCTGTTTTTCTGACTCAAAAAAGCAGCCTTACTTAGATGAAACACTATTTATGAGAGAAATCAAATGACACTGGGGGAGTTCTGTATGAGCCTTGACTCCTAAGACTTGAGGTCTTCAACACATACATTTTAATTGGCTTATGCTGCCTTGTGTTGCCAAGAAGTTTCTGCAAATATAAAGATTTTTTTTTAAACTCTGAACTTGTCCCCAAATGTAAAAGCGTTACTTCAATGTAATGTTTAGAATCCGAAATGCAAACAAATAAAATGCTATCACAAAATTTTAAAAGAGCCAGATCAGTAAAAATCTTTTTATTGTATGACTCTTTAATGTATTTTTTTTTCTTTTAACTACATGTTACCTGAAATATGCCAGCAAAAACAGGAGGGTGAAGTGGTATAAAATAATGATAAAAAGATAATGATAATTGACATGATAAAGTAAATGATATATGAGAAAATATAACAAGTTGATTATAAAGTATAGCCATTTTTTCCCCTTTAATTACAATGGAATAAAAATTAATTGATTTCCATACGAACATGAACAGATTAACATTTCCAAAGGGAAAACGTTTAAAAGGATTAGATGTGCATACTCACAGGTGGATTAACTGCTGCAAATAGAAAATGTCAGCGTTGTTCCAAGTCTGTAACACCAGGAATATTGAACAAAACCTATTGTCCCTTAACACAGAAAGAAGCACAAAAGCATCAATTTTAGAAAGAACCAAGAGAGCAAACACAGCTCAGAGAGTAATTAATTATAGAAACAGGGACATCCAAGCATTCCCTCTGCACATCTTTCAGGGAAACATGAGAGAAGAGTTGCCATAGACTATGTTCAATTCCAAAAACAACCTGTGCTTCCCTGGGAAGCACAGGAGTCTATTACATTTTATCAGTCTATACAGTCAAAAGTAAGTGGAGATAACATTCCAGAAAGTTCCCACAGAAGGAAATTATGGAGAAAAACATTCATTGATTTCTCCCAGGCTTCACCAGTGAAGTTCTTCAATGTTTGTGCTCATCTGGAGAAGGAAGCACAAAGAAGGGACATTCAGGGACAGACAGAGAGGTAAAGCAGGAAAGAAATCAGAATTCAAAGCTGAAGGAAGCAAGCCCACCAAATCCTGCTATCACTCCCTTTTGGAGTTAACATGAAGATTATCATGACACTGTCTTTGCTGCATTCCCTGCTGAGCACAACTGCAGGGTGAGATGCCCAGAACTCTGGAGAAAGGGTGGTTTTCCAGAGACTTTTCTGCAAAACCAACAGTTCTGAGAATGAATTGTTTGATCCACTCCTTAAAATTTTATTGAGAGAATATCATCAGGAATTCATCTTTCCCTGTGTAAGCTATTAAGAGATGATAATTCAGCCTCCAATATCCTATTCTCCTGAAAAAGGTTTAGACCAGAAGCAGCAGCCTTGGAATATCCTAGTTAGACTTTGATCTTCTACTCCATAAAGTATATTCTTTGATTAGCCATGAATACACCCTGCTCATTCTCCTGATAACTAATTCTTAAATCTGTTTTTTTTCCATTATCTGTGGCATTTCTACTCTGATTTACGGACTGCATTGTGTTTTTGCAGCTACTGGAGCCCATGAAGAAAGGAGATATAGAACAGAAATATTGCTATTTCAGTCAGGAGGCAGATTCCTGACTGAAAAGTGTGGTCTTTCTTTTTTAGTTTGTTTTCTGGCTTCTTGAGCTCTAAATGATAACAGTTTCAAGGTTTTCTTTGAGCTGCTTAATGACATGATTCCAGAAGTTATGTCTGTTAATTGTCAGAATCACAATAAAAATCACAAACCGCATCAACCTTGAAAATAAATTTACTTTCCCTCCACAAATTCCTGTGGTTTAGTGGAGATACAAAGGGAAGAAATGAGTTTTCATTTCACTTAAGTAACAGTTTATCAGCTTGTGAGAATAAGCAGAATCTGGTGGAGGATACATGAAATGAACATTTACAGAACACAAAAGGCAGGGAGAATTTTTGTATTATAACAATTGCTGTATATCACAGGCAATAAGATATTTTCTCCCAGCAGAGAGCAATCTGATTGTGTAAGGCACTTGAGGTGACAAAAATGGTAATAAAGCCTCTCATGACAAATTAGCAACTAGAATAATTTATCAGCTCATCTGCAACACTGAGGCTGCAGAAACTAAAGTGCAAATACACATATGTACATTAGATGTTCCATTAGTATCGCTTTCATTGACCTCCCTGTCGGAATCCCAGGAATCGCTCTGACACCTCTGTATCCAATTCCATTGAATACAGAAACAGAAAAACAGTCAGTGGAAGAGACTCCTGATGTCCCATTTTACTGTTTAATCACACAGATTCAATGAGAGGAAACCAGCTAGGACATCTGGACTGAACCCGATGAACATCTTTGTGGCAGGAAGGGTGGTGTCTGGAGACCAGTATGACCTCATTTGTGATTCATAAAACATAGAATGCAACCATGTAGTGGTTTGGGTCAGAGGAGACCTTCGAAGATCACGTTGTCTGGCCACCTTCCATTAGACCAAGTTACTCAAAGCCCCATCCAACCTGATGTTGATGTGGAGTGTCCACATGTGGCGCGTCTTCTCTGGGCAACCTGTGCCAGTGTTACTGGTGTGTATCAACCACACCACTGAACTTGGTGTCATCTGCAAACTTGATGAGGGTGCACTTAATCCTACTGTCTATGGCATTAATAGAGATTATGAATAAAACTGGTCCTGATACAGATCCCTTAGGGACACCATTTGTTGCTGATCTGCATTTGGACATTGAGCTTTTGACTGTAACTCTGGATACAGCCACCCAAATGGTTCTTTATCCATCTAACAGTCCATCCATCAAATCCATATCTCTCCAATTTAGAGCAAGAAATTTGTGGAGGACTATGTCAAAGGCCTTCCAGCAGTCAAGGTAGATGACATCACTTGCTCTTCCCTTATCACCAGTGCAATCACTCCATCATAGAAGGCCACCAGTTTAATCAGACATGATTTCTCCTTTGTGAAACTACCTTGGTTGTCTCCAATCACCTCCCTGTCAGTCATATGTCTTGACATGTCTTCCAGGAGAATCCAGTCCATGATTTTACTGGGCACAGAGGCGAGGCTGACTGGTTGACAATTTCCAGAGTCCTTCTTTTTACCCTTTTTTAAAGTAGATGAGGTGTGTGTCATTCATGTTTATCCAAATATGTCACTACACTGAATAATAATTTTGTTTTCTGTTTTGCTTCCAAATTCCACTTCCTTGACCTTTCATTCACTGCATGTTACTTCATCTGGTTCTGAGTGAATCAATTAATTTCCTCTGCTGTTACATACGTGTGCTCTTGATGATAAGTTCCATTGTAAATTCTGAATTATTGTGAGGGACTTCAGAAAGTCATTAATCTGACCTCGAGAAGGGCTAACTCCAAGTTGGATAATTTACTCAGGGCCTTACCTAGTCAAACTCTGCAAATCAACATCCTCTCCTGCAAAGTTGTTCATGAATAACCAGTTCTCAGCCTGTGAGTCTTCCCTGGATCATGTCAGTCCCAGGATTTTCTCTTTTTTAAATGAACTTCATGGTGTTGGTGTCCATCTATTCCTCAAGCTCAGTGATTTTCTTCTGATTGTGTTTTCCTTAGACTTTCCCTGGACTCCTTGGCACTATCAATTTTCATGACAGCTACTTGAAAGAGAAAGGGAAGGGTACAAAAGCATTCTCTGTTTCCTATTCTGTAAAATATTAACAAAAATACAGATTTTGTTAAAAGGAATGGAAATAATTCTCAGGAGGGCTGGGGGCTCCCTGTGGGGACTTTAGGGGCTCCTTGGTCCATTAGGGTCACAAAGATGACCCCCTGTCCCCAAGGAGAGAGCAGGATGTGCTTCAGACAAGAGGATTGATTTCTGTATGAACTCCACAATCTCACAGCTGGCAGTTTTGCCTAAGAGACAATAGAACCAAGCCCTTTTTACTCTCTTCATATACACATCCTTATTATTCCAAAGGATAAAGAGTAATTATTATTGTTTTTTGTCATATAAAACAGCCCACACTAAGTTGCATGATAGACACAGTGATGTAATTTAACATCCGACAGAACATAACACATGCACATCCAGATGGTCACAGATAAAGAGAGGGTTTTAAATACAGCCAGGAAAAGCCCCACCTCACCTACACAAAGATGTCATTTAAGTGGCTGATTTCTGAATGCTCATGGAGCAATGGAAAAGGGGGGAAAAAACACTGTGAATATCCTTATCACATATTAACAGCAGGAAACTAATAGTCAGAACCCTCCCACAGCATTTATCCTACAGTGATTATAATTCTGATGCTGAGACCCACTAACCGCAAAAAAACAAATGCCACCCTTAGAGACAGCTAATCAAAAATGTACCACTAGCATACATAGTGATCCTAATTATAATTATGATCAGCTTACAGTTATAACAAACATTTTGCTATTAATCTGTGGTGCTAAATAGAAACTAAAGACTCACAGAAAGCTATTACCTTTCAGAAAGGGAACTCCAAAAGTCATGGTGTCTCCTTTCATGTTGCTCTTTAGCAATAGCAGTGATATTCATTGTTATGAAATCATAGCAATTGTTGGCAGCTATTTAGAAAGCCAATCCAGGAAGCCACAAGCAATCTTTAATTCCACCTAAATATTATTTCAGTAACTGCCAGTTGTTAAAAATATAAACTAATGTTCTTTTTACTTGTGATCAGCTAAAGAAATATCATGATAGATGACACAGGTTATAGGAAAAAGCAGACTTATTCTGGCTCTGCTGTTACAGCAGTTCAAATTGCAAGCTACCATCAGTATTTTTCCTCACAGAGTCTGAAGGCACATAAATATTAAAATGCAATTTGAAATTTCTGGCCAGGTCCCAGAACAGTATTGTTTACGCAGTGTTTGACAGTGCTATTCAAATAAATCAAGTAACAAATGTGTCATGATTACTGTTAAAGTGGGAACTGCAGCAGTAACAACTATTAAGATAAATGATACCACTCGTGGAAAACACTTTATGGGTGCTCTGTCTCTGTGCACGGGTGTGTGTGCACACACAACCAGCTGTCTCTCAGGAAAATTCATACTGCATCCAGGGATGAATATTGCAAACATCCAGCTCTGTAAACAACCAGCAACAACAGCATATTCACTCGCTGTGCATGGGATAGAGTGGAGTTCTGCTTTGATTCACTAAATCTTTGTTGCTTTTGGGTAAGCTTAGGGTTGTATTATTATTATTATTATTATTACTATTTTCCCTTACAGACAGAAAGATTTTTGGCAACAGTCAGAGAAATACAAGGAGTTACTTGCTTGCCTTTAGTCAGCTCTCTGTTTCTTTTTGGAGTGGTGTGTTGTTGAGAGCTATTAAATTGTAATCTAAAGCAGAATTTAAGCTCCAGCAAAAAGAAGGCTGGAATTAGAGGCTTAGGGAGGGACTCATCACTCTTTAGGTCCCTTTTCCACAATGTCGATGTCTACAGCTGAGCTATTCAGTTCTCCATGTTGTCATATGAGAGACACAGGCATTTTTAGAGGAGTCACCTGAGCTATTTGAGGTGTTTAAATTTAGTCCATGCCACTGTGCAATGCACTGAGCACCTCTGAGTGCCTGTAAGCAACATTTGCAAGGATGCCACATATATCTCCTTACAAGGTCTGGACCACTGTGTGTTCTGCTGTCTGTGGCTATATGAAGCCAAGGGGATGTAGGAATATATTTATGTTAGTTCTTCAAGGAGCTTAGAAATGTCTGGTTAACTGTCCTTGCCTCCTGGTGTTATAGGAGCCTGTCAGAAGCCAGCCAGTGTACACTAATACAGATTTCAACTGGTGAGCAACCCCAAAATGCAGGAAGCAAGTACGTGGTGACTTGTCATATAAATCTGATATGAATAAAAACAGAAAACTGACGTGGATCATAGACCAATAAACCCAAGCACATTAGTGTTAAAAGACCTCCAGTTTTAAGTCTTTAAGCTACCTATGCAGGGGCTTAGAACTTGTCTGATTTGCGGTGGTTTCTCTGTAGTAACAATTATCAAGCCACAAGGTGCTGAATGTTTCAGTTTAGCTTTAGTTTTAATGATAACAAGTACAAGTAACATTAGGAAACTGAGCACAACACCAGAGCAAAGGGGCAGTATAGATCCAGAAGGCATTTGTCCAACAATTTTAACTGTATTACTAATTAGTCTTTCCTGTAATTATGTATATAATTACACAATTTGAATTAAATAGACTGTTAAAACTTTACTTTGCTGACAATAGCTCCATATGTATGGCATGCTCTATTTTGGCCATAACAAGACTTTTAGTATAACAAGACACTAATGAGCTTGGATAATTAGGTATCAACAGCAGGTTTTAAGCTAGGACAATCACAACTTTGCTCTGTCTTTACTTTCAGCTTTTTTAATAATAATGAGATTAGCATCCTCATCAAAAAATTGCTTAGACTATACAAAGTCCACTGGCAAAGTCTGTGATTATCACATTGATGATGCAGTATATTGATTAAAGAGTGATCTATGAGCTTTACACTGGTCTACGGTTCAGTAAAGATCCTTTGGCCAAAAAGGGGAGGGTTATGCTTTAAAACTGATTTTGTAACCTAGAAGATCAAGGTCCTGGTTGGTGGGAAGAAGACATTGCCATCAGTGCCAACGAGACCTCAGATGACAGCCTGGGTATGCTGTGGGAATAACATCACTTTTGTATCCATACTAAAAATTTCAGTTAAAGGCTTATTCTATTAAAAGAAAAGAGAACAGAATGAGTGCAGAGCTCATCCTCAGTGTCTTCACCTGTTACCATGGATCTACCCACACAGCAAAACAGTCAGGATCACTTGTTGTGGAATTTCCACACACTTCATCAGCTGAACTCAGACACAGCAGGGTCAAACCTGTGGAGTATGAAAAAATAGTATAGGAAGGAGAAAGACAGATCGAGCCTTTCTGAAGAGTTTGAATACTATGCTTGTAAATAAAACTGTTGTACCACTTCAGAGCTAAATGCACCTGGTAAAATTTTAATTAAAGTTGATGGAGCTTGTGCACAAAAAGTGAAAGAAAATTAAGACTGCAAGAAACATTCAAAAATTTAAGTAGACATTTGAGAGCAGACAGAAGAATGAGGAAGGCTAGTGCCAATAGATCTGCTGGTCCAGCAGAAATTAGTGAAAGCTGGTGCTTGTCCTGCTCAGAAAACTCATTTGCTAAAGCAGGACTTCTGTAAGGGTGGGAAATCGAATCCAGTTGTAGTGTAAGATGCCACAAGCCTGAGCATGAATTTCCTCTGCACTGTTCACTGTCTGGAAATGCTCTTTGGGGTCTCTGTATGTTTTAACTAATGTGATGTTATATCCTGTTTCAGATGGATAACTCACTATATCTTGAAATGCATTCAAGACTTTTGTCCATGTTAGAAAAGATGTCATTTGAAACTTTCATTTTACTAAAAAATATTTTTTCACTTATTTTCTTTCTTTTCTGTAGACATGCCTCAGGAGGCAGGACTTGATGCATTTGGAATTTATGTAAAAATATACACACATTTATATGAGCACATTTATTTCCTAACAATTTCTTATGTTAAAAAAGCCAAAGATTTAGTAGGCAAATTGAAATAACTGGCTTCTTGGTATGTATTTGAGTGGAAAACTGTGAGTTTTATGGAAAAAAAAACCCTTTTAATGTAACTCAAAATGATCTTAAAAATAAGCACACATTTTACTGATCTGATGGAAATAAATGTGGAATAGATCAAATAAATGCCTTGTACAATGATTTTAAAAAGTTTGATATTCCCACTGAATTCCTGAATCACCAGTAAGGCCAAACAAGAAGAAAAGACTGATTTTAAACATGATCATGTCATTTTTGATCTCTGGAATCCATTGCTCAGGACACTTTAGACCAGTCACTTATGTTTTAGAGCAATGATTAATCAGAATACTTTCAAGGCTAATGGGTAATTCAGTATTTATAGGCAGTTTAGTTTTTGATCTCTGTTTTACAGCTCCCTGTAACAGGATTGATTATTGTTCAATGTAGCTGCCCGCTGCAAATTAGTGATGTTATAAATCTTCAACTAGCAATCAGCAAAAATATCTGGGAAGAAAGTAAATTCATACACGGCTTATGCTTCATTATGAAATGAAAAATAATTATTTTTGTCTTGGCTGATTGCTTATTTTATAGGTATACATATGCAAAATAGAGAACCAGACATAACATTGTGTCATCTCTGCTCTTCAACTTATTATGAACTGTATCAAGGGGTTTTTATGTTACATTTTTATAATTAAAATAAGTATAAAGTTTTCCTTTATGTCTAATAAACTACAATTTTCTGCTCCTTTAAATGCCTTTTTCTTCCTCAGACAGAAAAGAACATAGAAGAATTATTTATTATTCTTACCCAATTGTCTTTTCCTACCCTGATACCTCAAAGGTTCCGTTCCTGTACTATAAATTCTTACATTCCTCTTTTGTTGTTTTTGAAATAACACAGAATTTAAACTTGCGCTTTCATTTCTTACCAACAGACAAAAGAGACGTTATTCAGTTTGGGAATGCTGAGGGCTTTCATGGGATATAAAGCCCATAGGTTTTTAACTTATAATTTATTAGTTTGTTTTGTTTTAAATATATAGACTGTTACGTATCTGCTTTCTGTGAAGAGAAAACTACACTGTCATCAGTAATGGATATCTGGGAAACACAGTAGCCCTAAACATCCCTAAGGAAAATAGAAAGGATTTTCAGCTTTCTGAGATAAACAGAATTTTCATGAAAAATTACAGTGGTTTATGTACCTTTTAGGGCCTGCTGTTCAAAGCCAAAAATGCACACAGAGACAGAAATTCAGGCAGTATGCACTAAAGCTTTTTGTGCACAGGTATAAAATGCATTTTCCTGAATTATTAATTCACACATAAATGAACAGCTGTTTTTGAACATGTAAATATTATGGAAAGGCACAGCAATGACTGTGACCAATGTAGTGTCTGTATGGTACTTAACTGAACAGCAGCCAGTACACACTGAAAATAGATTTCAGACTTATAACACTAATAAACGAAAAATAAACTTTTTCCCCACTTAACTATTCATTTACTTACACCTCCTTTTATTTTTTCTGTGAAACATTCTTCTGTAAGTTTCATTATGTACTTCTCTTATGAGACCTGATAACAGAAGTTCTCAAAATCTATTATTGTATGTTTTAGAGCACAACACAGAGCACAATTCAGACCAGAGTCCTGTGCTGAACACATTCCCACAGATAAAGAACATTAGTTATTCAATCAGCTCACACACAGACCTTATGCAGACGAGTCATATCTATTTGCAGCCCCTGACCATGAGAGGAGTCTAGTGTGACCAGCCCAGGCAGAGATATCCACAACTGTTGTTCTTAAATTCGTTCTTCAGAGGTTTCCTGGTCCCACAGACAGAGTTTTCACCTATGAAGACAACGAGGTGCTTAATACCTTCTTACAAAGCTCCAGGAAATGTCTGTCAGATCTGGTCACACCCATTCTAGTCACAATCAAAACCCAATCTCTTCGTGTGACCTCTGGAGAACACGTTGGGCACTGTGACCACACTTGTGGAACACTCTCCAGTTTAACATCACCTGAAGTTGGAGTTGTCTTTCTTCAGCTTCTCAATCTGACCAATAACTGGAGATGGATGCTGCAAGAAGGACAAATCCTCTACTCAAACAAGTCTTTGCATCATTAAATAAATTAGAATAAAAATATCATGTTTACACAAAGTCTTTGCCTGTTTTGATAACTTTCACTATCATTGGAAAGAATTGCTATAATCTATAAATTCTTTTTTTTGGTAGTAAACAAATTATTTCTTCATCAAATAAACAAACCAAAATGCAAACAAAACCCTACTTTATTTTTATTATTATTATTTCATAATAAGTAATTTTGAAATATATGTCTTGTATCAGAGCCTGGGCTGGTACTAGCCACATATGTGTTCTTTATTTTATAGCTTTATTAATTTAATGCAAAAAAGATCTTGTTGCTCTATTGCCGGTGACAAACAGTCATTACATGAAATGTTATTGACAGAAAAGCTAAAGACAATAATGCAGCTTGCCAATATTGCAAAGTTACAAGACTAGAATGTGAAAGCCCTATGCTGAAGGTTAATGCTACACTTTAATGGCATTTTTTTGAAGTTTATGACTAAAAGTTCCAGATGGTAAAACAACAGCTGAGGTGAAGGGATGAACCCACCACATAACTTACAATAAGCCCAATGTATGATTTCAAATGACACCCAAATGAGTTTTCATTTCCAGCTCCCCCATAATTCTACCTAATTAAAGGTTTAGTAATGTATAAAAGCGATAAAATGCAATGCTGAAATCCTCAGAGTCATCTTTTTCCTATGATATTTGAAAATATCTGTGGTATATTATGTGTGGTTTTGTATATCGTATATATTTTTCATCGCTGCTTTCATTAGCAATTTTCTTCTTCTAATGGTTGTATAATTAAGCCATAATGGGATATTTAGGCTTATGTATATTCATGGAGAAGTAGTTGTAACGGAACAAACTATAATTAACTATGACCCCCAAACCCCACATTTTTGTTGATACACCAATTTTTGTTTTCCACAGACCTTATTTTTTTCTGCAGACAATAATATTGACAAACAATACAGAATAGGAACCTTCAAATCCACACCAGGTCTTTGTGACTACAGATTTGTTTTCATCAGCTTGTACTAACTTTGCTTAGAGTCATATCTAGGACTTGGACTTGTGTATTTTAGTGATCTTACTACACGTAAAGGGGGCACATTATTATCTAGTCCAAATATACAGAGTGGAAAAATTCTGTGTGATTTGTATGAGATTTCCTTTACTGAGCCCGTGGTGGGAAATTTTCTTCTTCAGTACTTTTCCAGCATACAGAATTTCAGGCAGTATCTACTCAAAGTTTACATTGGCATTCTCTCATGATAGTATTTTGTGGTCTACCAGCTCTTGAAATGTCCAGATCACTAGAAAATAGGACTTTCCATGTTTCCACTCCTTCCCAGTGATCTCCAGAGAGGCCCAAGTTTCAGAAGGGAATTCTTGGCCTCTTGGCTTCTCTGAATTTAAAATATTAGGTTAATTAAATTCAGGCATGTTTTGTCATTGACTTCAGAACATCCATTGACTTCTGTGGTGTTGGGATTTAAACCTCTCCCTTTTTTTTGAATACTGTATCTGAGTTTTTAGATGCAACCTTAAATTTCAAATGAATTTTCATATAAAATCAATAGTTATGGATTTTCAGCATTAGAAGGAAAAACTAACAATATGAGTAAACATTTTATTCTCTGACATTTTTCTTGCAGTGGGCTTCTCAAATATTTTTTTTATTTACTTTGAAATAGCTATTTTATAATACTTGTTGTTTTTTGATTTTTTCCTAGTACTCAGTGTGGCAAAAATAGTAACACTTAGAATAATAATTAGTAATAATAATTAATTCTTTCTGTTTGACGTTTCATTGAATATGGATTTCCTAACTGTGGTGTGCAGCCAGACATGGAAGTGATATAAAAAGGATTTTTACTCCCTGAAGAGATGTCCATCCATCCTTCCTTCCATCCATCCATCCATCCATCCGTCCATCCATCCATCCATCCATCCATCCACCCAAACATTGCATGGGAATGGCTGAAGCCTGAGGAGAAAATGAGTAAACAAAATGCATGAACCTGACCAGAGTCACATTTCAGTGTTGAGTCTATAAACAGATTTGCAAGTAATTCTTCAAATTATGTCCCGCGATTCATGTAATAGAGATACCTTCTCCAATCAATGCAAGAATCCTGATTAGAATTAACTTTTATCAGGGTAAAGGAGGTGTTTGTTTTGACCCAGGTGAGTTTTTTGGATAGCAAGAATGTTTTTGCCTTGATGTTGTTGGCTCATCCTGCCTTAAAATGACTGTGTGGAACTACAACACTGGTCTCCATGGCCACACATCTTGTTGCTTGTTGCAGCTTAACTCCCACACAGAAAAAATATTCCCAGCCAGCACAAGCTGGGATAGACCAAAGTTTTCCACACCTTCGTCTGAGTTGCTGCTCTCTTCAAACTTCCCATGAGAAACATTGCACTCCTCATAGAAGAACATCTCTTTGATGGTTTATGGTCATCAAAGATGAACTTAAAGGTTGCAAACACAAGAGGTTGTAAATATTCACATTCTGTAAATTTCCTGAAGATGTTTTTAATTGAAAAACTGGGAAAAGGAAAGCCAAATCCAGCAAGGTGAAGGCAAAAATTATTACTGGCTTCTTTAACCAACTTTTTGTTATTGTGAGATGTTTCTTTTTTCCTCTCTCTCATTCTAATATCAGTATCTTAAGAACATGAGGTTTATTTAAGGTGAAAGCTATATCAAGGTCCCAGAAAAACAAAACAATACCTGAAATCAAATGTGATAAATTGCAATGAAAAGGCTGTGTTAGTAGTCTCTAACTCAGGAAAATTGAATTCTCAGAAAAGGCCGTGTAAATTAAGTTTTATCTATTCCACAGACTTGAAAAACTAAAAGAAAAGCTCACAGCTGAAAAATGTTTGTTTACAAAACAATGCAGAGGAGTTAATTTGGAATTAACAGCAAAATAGCCCCCATAAAGTGTACTATGACACATATATAAGTAATTAAATTAAATATGGAATTATGTATGCATGTATTTTTTGTATAGAATTATATTTTCTAGGTTAGAAGTGTAGTTTAGAGCAGAAATTTTAAGTAGTATTTCTTCATTAAGCCCAGAATTACCCTCTCCATCTAATGCTGTTGTTTATCTTTTCATTTGAAAGAATTCTTCGTAGCAGATCCTTTTAACCAAGGGTTTATTTAGTCAAATAGCAATGACTAATATGAATGTTAGTCAAACAATAGTAAATAAGGCACCAATTTTCACAGAGACAATATTCATAATCTCTTTCTCTAGCAGTAATTTAAACTGACTGCTCTGTGGAGGAAATGACATGCTTATTTATGGAGAAATTATTCTTGACCTTAGGAACATGGTGCTAAAAATTGTATAATAAATCTGTGGAGCATTTTCATGGCACTTTTTTATACTTATATAATAACTTACATTCTGTAATTTAGGAGACAGGGCTCAGTATGAATCCATTAGAAGGAATTAGAATAATTTTTGTTTTAGAAGGAGAGTCATGTAATAAAATCAATTATATTACTTCTATAGAGTATTTAAATAAATTTTACCCAGCTGGCAGTTCACAACTTTCCAGAAATATCAGATTATCAATTGATATCAATAGTTTTTAGTACCAGAAACCAGATCTTGTCTACCAACTTCCACATGGACCAGAAAAAGAGGGTTTTTTCCTGAAATATCACCAGGCTAATATGAGTCACTTTTGAGGAGGCACCTGGAGTTTGGAGTTATGTTTTAGACTTTCCAGCACTGGAAAGAATCCAATAGAGTTCCCTAAAATATTTATGGAACTCAAACACAGGACATAAAAGGGAATACCAAGTATGCTGTGTTTCTCAGCTTGGAAAAGAGAAAGCTAAGGAAAGGCTCTAATTGCAACCTTCCTTTATCTGCATTGAGTCTGAGGGAAGTGGGAAGCAGCCTCATCCCAGGGGTGCACACCAGAAAGCTGCAGTGAGGGACATTCTGGCCACATATAAGGGAAAAAGGTTCCAAAGAAAGTTGTTACAGCTGGAGCCACGTTACCTGGAAAAGTGGTTAGGGTTCAGTATTTGATTTGTTAAAGTCCCATGTGGCCTTATTTAACTTTGAATTTGGGGTTTGAACAGAGGTTAAACTCAGTCATATCCAGAGGTCCCTTCCAACCTGTGCTATATTATGATTCTTAGCAGTGTAACATGCAGCTACTAAATTTTATTCCAGATATTCATTCAAATAGTTTATATTACCTTCAGTAAGACATATCTATTATTTGGCATGAGCAAAAAAGTCTTTCCAAGCATGTTTTGGGTTTGCATTTCATCAAAAACTTCACTGTAATTTAGTATCCATGAACATCTTTCTGAACAGATCTCAAAAAGCTTTTCTAAAACACGACAGTGGGGACTGTAAAGATTGGAGCACGAATAAGGAAGGTTACTAAGCAGCAAGATCAGGCTACAAAACTCTATCTGTGCTGGCTTACTCTTGTTTCCTTTAAATCACTGAGTCATAGAATATCCTGAGTTGGAAAAAACCCATAAGGATCATCAAATTCCAACTCCTGACTCCACACAGGGCAACTCAAATTTAAATCATAAATCTAAGAGACTTGTGCAAGGCTTCTTGAACACCAACAGCCTTGGGGCCGTGACCACTTCCCTGGACAGCTTGTTCCAGTTCTTGACTACACTCTCAGTGAGGGACTTTTTCCTAATATCCAATCTGATGTGAATTATCCAATTAATTGATCATCTTATCCTGGTCAGAAATTCTCAAAAGCTGCTCAGAGGATTTACAGAATGTGGAGCAATGGTGCAACTTGATGAATAATGATTTGCTGGTTTTTCATTTTGTTCTGCTGGAAGATAAAAGTGTGGCTATTTGGGATTTGTTCTTTCTGAGTGTTGAGTGACTGAGGTCTGTTGTGCCAGCTTCACATTTTAACTGAGGCTACAAAAGTAGAAGACACAAAAAGGTACTGAATTCCTTTTAAATTAAGAATGGCCACATGAACAGGACTTTGGAGGCAACTCAGAGCTGCTGCAAGAATTAATAGTGATGATTATTGTTGGGAAAATGAGGATATCTAAGACTAGGGAGAAAGTGTTTTTTCGGGTTAGAGGGTCTCAGATTACTCAGAAAACATTATCAATCTAAACACCTTCAATTTGGCTTAGTACTTAATAAGTAGCCAGTGCAGCCAAAGCAGTCCCGTGTTTGGAACAAGTGTTCTCATCATAAATAAGTTCTTCTCTTCCACAAACTAAATCCAGCCACTCCTGTTGTGAAACGTGATGAAATCAAAAGTTTGAAATCAAAACTCATCAGTGCCAGAATTTGTCACCAAATGGAGAATAAAGACTCCTTTAAGAATGTTAGTGGGGTTTTGACAACTCTCTGGCCAGTTTCACTTCTGGTTGGGCAGAAAATGTTGCCCCAATCATCTTTGCTTTTTCCACTACACGTTGATCAAGTATTTTTTCAATGTAGCTAAGCTACTTTTATTCCAATATTAAAAACAAGAAAAGAACTCAGGAAGAAAAATGTTTTCACAGACTTTACAATCAGAACAGCAATATGTACAGATGTTTCCCTATCAAAATAATTTGCAGTTTGAGAGCTACTGAAAATGTCTGCTAGTGATACAAATTGCAGGTGGAATACGTTAGTATCAAAATTGTTATTATAAGAAGCAAGAAACAGAAATTATTGCAGCCCAGATAAAGACACAAAATTGGTGTTCTGAAGAAAAACATTTCATCCTTAAAAGAACGATAAATGATGTAGTGTCATTGATTTTGTTTTCTCAGCTTTGCTGCAAACTTTTGTGTGTGTGTGTGTAGCTGTGCAAAGCTGAAAGTGCACAAATAAGAATACAAATATATAGATCTTCAAATTCATTTACATTTATACACTAACACATGCATATTGTGTGCCCATTTTGTACCCCTTTCTATACTATTATTCTCTTTTTCACTTTTCTTGTGTTTATTTCTTGACAGACACTTTGTCTCATTCCAATTATAAACTCACATTTTTTTCTGAAAATTCTATATGGAAAAATCAAAACCAACCCTAAACCCTCTACACTATGAGATAATCAGGTTTTGACAGTGCCTGAGATCAATGCTGAGGACAAATCCAGCACTGCGTGCAATTTCTGGTGT
Source organism: Campylorhamphus procurvoides (assembly GCA_013396655.1). Classification (NCBI taxonomy): domain Eukaryota; kingdom Metazoa; phylum Chordata; class Aves; order Passeriformes; family Dendrocolaptidae; genus Campylorhamphus; species Campylorhamphus procurvoides. Next base: position 413,255 of record WBMV01007727.1, read on the forward strand.
GGAAATAGATGGACCAAATAATGTTCCTCTCAAACAAAAATGATTCTTTGTGTCAGACCCATTCCCAATTCTCCACATTGCACTGTGAAAGGTCAGTAATACAGGGGATTATGAATAGCCATGGGAAATATGAGTTTGGTTACAAGGAACATGACAAGGACAGTCATAATTGTTACTATAGCTTTTTCCTTTCCTTCTTTTTTCTTCTTTTTTCTAATTTTTTTTCTGATTTTTTTCATTATGATTCTGAAGATTTATCATAATTCAGCAATTTACTTCAAAATTGATGCAATCTTCAGAAAGGCAGAGTAACCTTTCACACCGAAGTGCTAGAGGAGAACAAAACTCACATAGTGGCACCACGATACAAGCTTAGAAATCAGGTTTTTTTGAAGAAGGACATAGGGCTCACAGAGTGGTAAGATTTAGCTCTATCTCACAATGCCTTTTTCAGTGAATTAGTGAAAATATAGATCAAGTTTTCAGTATCACTTTCACGTCATGGAGACAGACACCAAATTGTGCGTGGAGCTGCCAATCCAGCCCACTCCATCAAATGCTAGTTACCAACATCATGTAGATAAGAGCATCATAAATCTCTGCTCCCTGCAAGGGAACAAAAAGCCATGAGTGATCCATGACTTCAGCTATTTCAGCACAGTTAAGAACACGGGAAAACTACTGAGGGAAGAACCAAAGGCTGGATAATGCACTCAGATGAACAACCAAAGTAGCAGAGAACTGTCACAGCAGGGAAGAAATCCAAGCCACTGGCACCAGATGGCATCTCAGAGATTCCCTGCTCTGTCCTCAGCTCAGACACTGCCCTGGGCTGGCACTGGGGACACGTCACTTCTCCACTGTCATCTCTTTATCCACGACATGGAGATGTGGATGGCTTTCCTTCTCAAACTGCCTATGCAAATGTCAGCAGCACCCGGTTCCAGTGGAATCAAAACATCAGAAACTGTCGAATTCTCTGCAAATTATTGGAGGATATGCAATATGAGGAAAAGAAAGAAAGCTGACCGTATCTGCCCATGTTATGTTTTTACATTCTGATGAAATGTTTGGATTTGGGTTCTTTTTAAGCATGTGAAACAATTTTTAGTTTTTAAGGGGTGTAAAAATGTTTGGTCTCTGCTTGTGGTTTTCTGTTTTTAATTCCTTTAGAATCAGGACAAAAAACAGATGGACCATTGACAAGACCTTGCTGCCTCAATAGCTACTCTCATGTTATTACCATTAAAGATTTATTTATTTGGAAATTTTACCCACCAACACGAACTAAAAGTAGATACAATCTCTTTATGTTTAGGTTTTTTACTTTTTTTTTCTTTCGATGGAATAAAAACATACGTTTTGTGGAATGATATTATTTTTCAAGGGTTTTTTCAGAGATCTTATTTTTTTCTTTATTTATTCCTTTTTCTAATATATAAAGTAGTTCTCCCCTTGAATTATGAGCTCAACTTTATACTTCTTATGGCATTTTTATTGCCTGTGCTGGCATGCAGGTCTTTAACTTGCTGATATCTGGAATATAAGCTGTGACAGAATAATTCATTTTTAGGATTGATAGACATTTCTACCTACATTATTTTTCATAAATGAAAATTTCTTCAGCAGACACTAAAAAACCCTGTTCTTCTAGAGATAATTTTGCACGCTATCTTCTGTATAGATAAGATGAACGAGGAAATAGATAAAACAATAAATTCAGATTTAAGGCTAAAGATAATGAAATCCAGTTATCTAAGGCAGTGATTTTTAGCCTAACACCGAATCACCTTTAAAAAATTGTGGATTACTCTGAAGGGTTCCACAAGGAATTCGTAACAAAAAGAGGTCTAATGTGTGACATCAAAAATCTGTTACATGATGAATCACAAAAAAAAATAAAAAAATTAGGGAAACTCAAATTGAAAAGGGTTGAACATGTATGATTCAAAGGAAGAAAAGTAGTATTAAAGCTTTAAAACAATCTTAGATGCCCCATAGTGACAGAAAAATCCAGATGTACATGTATTACTGTGAATTTTTAGAGTGCCACTTATGTTGACAACACAAATACATGAATATTTCTTTCCAGAATCAGCATTTGTGCTGCTGCAGGGTGACTTTGCACTTTGTGTTCTCTTCCAAGAACACTGGAACTCTAAAATGGGTTCATGGTTTAATATGCCTTTTTGTATTTAAAATAAATAAATTAATTAAAGACCTTTATTTAAAGGTATGTTTGGGGGTTTTTTAACTTATATGAAATTATTAAGAATTTAGTATCTAATGATAGAGCTGTAGAACTCTTTGTAAGGAACTGGGACAAATACAGCATTGGCCAGATCAGAACTGATTTATCTGACAAGTTACATTTCCTGCAGAGTTAATAGCCTGGAAGATTTGCGTGATATCACAGTCATTTTCAAATCATCAAGCTCCTGATTTAATTTCTCACTGATATTTACAGAGTGTTTCAATTCAGAAACACACACGTGTGAGCACTGCTGGAAATAGATCTGATTGTTGTCAAAATTCAGAACTATGTGTTGTTCTATTGGTACTGACAATACTGCTATTTCTAAATTACAAAGAAAGTCTAGAGAAAGAGAAAATAATTACACCCCCCCCCCCCAACTTTTAGAACCTACTCAAAGACAAACATATTGAAATGTCACATAATGGTGGTTTCTTTTGCAGGGAAGGCTGCAGAGAGAGCACAGGTGTCTATCCAGCCAAAAACTCTGGAGGTGTGTTAGAACCAGGATATCTCTAAGGGAAAGCTGAGCTAAGAGTCTTCACAGTCAATTAATTAATCATGAGCTGAAACAAAGTCAAATATCAGGAGACTTGAAGATAAAGGGGGTCTAAAACTCAGGAGATTTCCATCTAATCTCTTGCAAGTCCAGCCCTAAGTGCTCATGGTGCCAAGATACACATCATCTTCATCTGCTTCAGATGGGAAATGTTTTGTTTGAGCAAGAGTACTGTCAGTGTCAATGACAATAAAGACCTTCTAAAGACAGCTAGACTATTTCTCTGCCTGTCTAAGCTTACCCCTTGCACTCTAAATTCTTTCTACTGATCCTTTCATTAAAGATGAGAGAATTATTTTTTTTCAGTCAAACCATTTGAGAATTTAAGCTAATCCATGTTAAATTGCCATGAAGATTTAAAGTAACTGTTAAACAAGCCACGGTGGCACTCTATGATCTCTTTATACCTTTGTATTCTCTCTCATTTTCCACTCCTGTATTCTGATTTATATTATATATATTATGGTCAGAATAACTCTCATGTCAAAAGCTCAGTTTCCCCATTCAAAATATACATGTTTTGTATAAGCTTAATGTCTTCAGAAAAATGGGTTTCTCCAGTGGGTATCCTAAATTAGGTTTCCCAACTAACTGTGTTCTGGAGTTTTTTCTCTTTTACTATTGACTATAGGTAGGATTTAATCTTTTACCTTAAATTAGGAGCTTTGTCTTAAAAATCTAAAATTTGCGGATCTGATCAACTATTTTAACTGACAAGGTGTATAATTTATTGGGCTTAAGAGCGTATATATATATATATATATATACACACACACACATAAAATCTCTGTATTCCCAGTGTCTGGAAAATGTGGCCCTAATTTTGTGAATAAGTACAAAGTTTGTAAGAAGTCTTGAGGAATTAGATAAAAGGTTGTACTCATATCTTCCATCCTGAAGGAGTGAGATGTACAGAAAACTTATTTATGATGAATAGGCCAACGTGTTTGTGGTAAGACTCATCTTGCTTTGCCTTAGAAATGTACAGGGCAATTTTCTATATGAGCTCTCTGCCCACATCCCTGCTGTGGCCAATACCTCTGATCAAATCCAATTAATTAAGAGTATGTGAGATGAATCTTACCCTTAGCTTAGCTAGGTTCAAGTTTTTAATACACCTCTGGAAATGTCTTTTCATACGGAGAAATAAGGGAGTTTTTGCTTGGGTAGGTGCTTAGGACCATGGGGAGTACCTTTCACCTTCAAAACACTTCATACCAAAAAGAAAAGAAATCTAATTTTCTCTTCCAGCATCCTAAGAATTGCCAAACTAAAGGTTCTTCCTAATCCACTCTCCTGAGAGCACACTGCAGGACACAGTGGAAATAAATTCAAGCAATCAGGATGTAAGAGTGACTGCTGATTCAAACCAACCTGCCTTTGCCTTTCTTACAAATAAACAGATTCACTCTATTTTTTTCAGTTTGGGACAGAAGAAGTTTGAAATCTCAAAAATACCCACAGGACAGACAGTTCAGTTTGATTCTGATGTCCCAAATTGTATTGGAGCCTGTGGAAAAGAATCCCTTTAATTGACTCTTTTTTGACAAGTCATATAGTTTTTAATTACCATACTGCTCTCATATTGCTCATTATAAAGGATATATGATGGTAAAGTAGACGCAGCTAATTAGTAATGAATAAATTATTTATGGCTCCTTAAAAAGATAGCTGACCTGTACGTTAACATTGTTGGGGAATTATTTTTTAATTGGATGTGATCTTATTGCTCTTTGCATTTTCCCTGAAAAGATTTACACAGCCATTCCTTATTTCAAAAATCTGAAAGTTCATTCTGTCAGAAGTGGTGGAACAGGGCAAAATAAAGGTGCACTGCTCTGAACTCTCTGTGCTGTGATCACTGGAATCTGTTAGAGTTCTGCAATAAATTATTTGCAGAATGGAATCCAAAAACGGCAACTCAGCAAATAAATTAATTGTAGGCTCAGCCTGAAGTCTGGAACACATTTGCAAACATAATTAAGTGCTGAGGTACTTTAAATCTTGCTTTCTCCCTGTAACAACCGAAGAATTGCCATACTGAGACAGGCTGTGGTGTTTTCCTAATCCAATATCCCGCTTGACATCAAGATACTTGGATTATAAAGGAAATAGGCATTATGCAGGCAGATTCTTCTCTGGGGGTATTCTCCCTGCAATCAGCAGTTTGGGGGCTTTCTGAATTCCCAGTTTATGCACATGATTGTGTTTAACAGCCAAGGGGATGGACCAATTTTACATGAATTTGCAGATTCCTTTTCTAATTCCTTTAAACATTTATGGGAACTTCCTGATCATTAGCTACTTGTTTCTATGTAATTTTTTTCTACAATTTGAACTAACCCCTCCCATCCCCCTTAATATTTGTTGAACAATACATACAGGCTCCATAAAAAGAAGATGGAGATTTACTTTGTTTTCTTATGTAGAGAATTAATGAGGTCTAAAGACCAATAATGATTTTTATTCCCTGCTGCGACCTTACAGCATTTTTGTTTCTTCTTTGCTTTCAACATTTATGTTGAAAATTTATAATACATTTGTAATAATTTATAAACATTCTGCATATTTTTAAAAAAATTATATCGTATTAGAAGAATACTAAATATTTACAGCATCCACTTCAATATCTTCTAAGACAGAATCACAGAGTGTTTTGGAAAGGACATTAAAGGTCATCTCATTCCAACCCCCTGCGATGGGCAGGGACACCTTTCCCTAGACCAGGGTGCTCAAAGGCTCTTCCACCTCGCCTTGGACACTTGCAGGATTGAGACATCCCTGGAATAAACACATTTTTAAATACACACACACACGTATCTATATTCATATGACTGCTTCTTGCCAAACTCTATAGTTCTATTCTTTCTCTGCCTTGTTACTCCAGCAAGATTATGAATTAACACCAAACATAAAACACCAATTTCACTCAAGTATATTTGAACTTTCACAATCATTCATACTTTCTGTAGCACACAATAACACTGCCACTACTTTTAAATATAGTTTAAAATCAGTATATAGAAGTTCCATATAGCAAATATAATGTGAGGACTGTGTTTTTCTCAATAAGTGCAATGTCTCAAATCAGTTCAGAACCACAGAAAAGAACATACTGTAAATATGTTTATTTTTCATTTGAATTAAGTTCCTGTCATTATTAATATTTTAGACATGTCATAAATATTTTAGTAAGTAGGTTTTCTTTATGTTTATAGACTCTGCAGCTGATGCATGCATAATTCAAGGGGAACAAATACAAACACACAGGTAGGTATTTATTAAAACCACATAGTCAGGAAAAGTTTATCTGCATTTTCTGTGAAGATTATTCCATATGAAGTTTATCTTTTCTCCTTCACTAGCTTGCCATACTCCATTTAATAATTAAAGTTGGTGGAAAAAAACTTTTGTAAATCTGAGCTTTGAAATATTTATTAGAAGAGAAACAAAACATCACAAGAGGTAAATAAATTCGAGAGATGAGCCTGTTCACTGGAGTCATGTTTGTACAGTTTCTAAAAGAAGAAGGAATCTTTGCTCTGTAAATACAAGGTGTTTTCACTAAAACCTGTTCCTTTCTTCTTATGGACTCTCTCATATATTACACTTTTTTTTTTTTTTTTTTTTTTACTTCTTACCACAACAAAATTGCAATGGATCCAGGGATAATCATACTGAGAACTTCTGCTTGTCTCTGAAGCCAAGTTTGCACTTGCTTTCCAAGCCAGCTGTTCAAACAGTGTTTTTTATTTCTCTAAAGTCTTCAGAAATTAAAACAAATCAATGCCTCAGCCTCCATAAAAACAGAAAGCAAAAAGAATTTCAAATTGACTGTTGAATTTCAAATTGACTGTCCCATCCAGTCTTGACTTATGACGTGTGTGCTTTTCTTTTGTTCTTGTTTTCTCATTCTAAATTGGATTTTTGCAACATCTGGGTCCTTGCACAGCCATGATCTTTCCAGAAGTGCTGTATGCCAGGGATTGATTGTTTTCTTAGCCTGATTATGCTGTTAAGAGGGATGAAAGGGGATTTATCAAGCCAATTCTTCTACAAATTCTCTTCTTCTTTAGGCCCATCTAAGCATTTTTGTCATAAATACAACCACGGGCTTACAAACTGATGTCTCTTCCTGTCTGACATTCATCTGTTAAACGCCACCACTTAAACCATCTTTCTGGATCGCTCCCATCTTTCCCTGGGCCCTTTCTATATCCCCATTACAGACACAATTTTCAGTACCATCACCCTGACCTTGCTAATATTGCCTGTGATTCTCTTTAAGTGAGATCGTCAACATTTTTCCCTAAATATCCTAATAGGTTTGGCATGACCTGACTCAGCAATTATCAAAGATTGCTTCCTCATTTAGTTTCTTTCCTACAACAAATGTTAGGTGATTCCCATCTAAACTCTGGGGTTAACTGCACAAATACTGTACCTGGAAATCCAGCAGGCTCCAAATGAGTAGTGAGTGCATCTGGGTGCCTAAATAGTACTAAAGGGACTTGTCTAATGACATTTTTGTAAGAAAGAGAAACTTTCCAATTTCCAGTTTTTCAACAGGAAAATTGTTGCAAAGTGACTATTGAGGAACACACAGAGATTGTACCAAGTTATCAGCTTCATCGGGATGATTTTTTTTCTAGGATTTATTAAAATGCTATATTGCACAGCGACCTCTGTTTAAACTGGGAAATAGACACATTAGAGAAATATTTTTGGAATCATACTTTTGAAGTTAATGCAGGTAAAGAAGAGAAGCTTGTGTAAAGAACAACAAAGCCCTCCCAAAACAAACCTACTCATAACTACAGGAAAGATTGTTCAGCCTTGTCCATACCTTTTCCTTAAAATGACACTGGATTGTCTTTGGGAAATAAAATATTACAACTTTGTTTTACATTGTTTTGAATCTATATTAAAAAGTACATTTTTTAACTCACTGGAAACTTTCCTCTGAGTCAATTAAAGAGTGTCCCTGTGATCCCACATTACTGCACAATATCAACCCTCCAGAAATAAATTATTACTTCAGTCCAACAAGTCAAGAAGTTTCTCTCCCAATGTTTTATTTTCTTTACTGCTTAATAACTAACTTCATTCTATAATCAAGACCAAAACAGCCCTTGGTTCCATTAAAGAGATATTCAGCATTTTTTGATATATTGAAATATGCCAGTGGCCTGTAGACAGAATATTGTTCTTTAACTCACTTCTAAAACCCATTTGTTTGCAAAATGTGTGTAAACAGTAAAAAAGGCATGCCAAGCACAAGTAAGAAGAAAATGAATGACTGTGCTGCCTGTACATTAAAAATCAGTGTTTTCCTCTGACTTATTTTCCATGGATTTAGAATGACTTATTCCATGGATTTTACAATGACTGCCCTTGGACAGCAATCAGCTCACACAAGGTATTTTTTACACCAGATATTTATAGTGATTTTCTTTCTGTATTTCCTTCACACCATTCTTCCTTTTTACCATCATATGTATAGCTAAAATATGAGCATAAGATCTCATTACACTCTCGATTTCTCATTGTCCTTTAAAAAATTATTCACCTCTGGACGCACAAAGTGAGTATAGTAATTTTCTGAACTGATTGCTCACTGCCTTTTACCTTCAGGGACATTTAGAGGAAAGCAACATGAGACAAAATTCACTGAAGCTGCAGGGCAGTCTTACATTTTCTTGTATTTTCTGACTCACTGCCTGAAATGCAGAGTGCTGGAGAGAAGAAAAAAAAAAAGAAAAGAGAAAAAACTTATTCTTTTCCCATTACACTTTTTTTTCAATTGTATATCAACTGCAGATCCTAAAATCAATTATAACATCTTTCTTAATTCCCTTGCAATACAAAGTTTAATCATTTGCTGGAGAGACATTTCTGCTCCTTGCACATTCTGCTTTTTAACAAAAGCATAAAGTTTTTCTATTCAAAGTTCTTCTATGTTTCCAGTAAGGACCTACATTCACATATGACTTTTTCCTTCCATCATTTCCTTTAAACAGACAGGGCATGAAAAAAACCGCCATCAACTTCCAATGGAAGATTTATCTTTAACACCATAAATTTTAGGGTTAGCTTTTGGAAACGGTCTTTTGTAAGGAGAGGGAAGCACTGTCTTTGCTTGGTGAGGTCTGCTGAATCTCCAGCAAGATTTTTCACTGCACCTCCGCAGGATCTGTCACTTGGTGGGCTGTGCTTGCAAAGAGAAGTCTCTCTGAAGGAAAAGCAGCAGATCACACTCCTTGACCAGACTGATATTTAGACTCGAGGTGTGGAGTGCAATCAGCCATGGATTGTGTTTTGTCAACTCCACACCAAGTGTTCAATAGCATCTGATGTAAGTACCTTTGGAGGAGGCTGTTAGAGGGATCTCAGTGAATTTATCACAAATACCAGTTGCTACAAAAAGGAGAAAATATTGTAGAGAAAAGGAAGCACAAAACTTCATAAGGTTTGGCACATCAGGAGTGTGTCCTTAAACAGAAAATTCTGGGATTTCCATCTATGATGGACCGTTTAAATTAACAAAGCATTTGAATATATCCTGATAGAGGGAAAATTGTATTGACAAAATCAAACTGCATCCAGATGCAACTTTAAGGACTTTTTTCACTTCAGATTCAAAGCAAAATCTCATGAGGTGTGGGAATTATAGCAAAAAATCATCACAGCTGAGGATCATCAGCAAGAGTGAAACCCAGAATTTTGAAGATTAAAAGCAGATGAAAAATGCTCTCTAAATGACAAATGCTAAAATGTATTGAATTTACTTAGAAAGGCAAAGGAAACAAAAGAAGCAGTTGGTGCTGCCTCATGAAATGTTCTCTACGAGTTAAACATGGTCTGAATGCATCCCTCAACCTGCAGCTTTTCAAAGTATTTTTTGCAAACACATTTTAAAACATGTTTTATCATTTGGGATTTTTATCCTGATTTTATGAGGTCATAGGGGATTCATAGGCAGAAACATGTATGGGGAAACAAGTATTTATCTAGGCTTAATATTGTGTTTTTTTGATCATAGTTCAGATTTCCTTCTTTCCCAAGGGATTTCCAATGGCCAAAGCACGATGCAGCTATTGGAAAAAAATATTTATTGAGAAGGTATTATTGTCATTGTCCAACGGCTTTGACATCATACACTTTCAGGAAGGGCATTAACTTTGAGATTCAAACCTCAGGGATAAATACATGACATATGCACATATTGGACTCTATTTTTCCCAAAGCCGTGGATAAAAAACATGTTAACTACTTGGTCCCATAGTAGCTGTGCTAGTGCTTTAATTGGCTATGTTACTTTCTTCCCTTGTCTTCCTCTGTTTTTGGTTTATATATTTATGGCATTTTGCCTTCATCTACTCAAAAAGCTTTACGAAGAAGAGCCACCACACTGAAATCTCCTAAAAAGATGAACAGTTAAAAATCCCAAGCCATCTCAGAATTTCTTTCTGGAAGAGGTAGGGATGGAGTGGAGAAACAAGGAAGCTTGAGTAAATGAGTGTGAGTAAAGGAGATAAAATAATGGATGTATTTAGGAGAGTAGAAGAGAATGAGTGAGAAATGCATTAAAATATCTTACAGGTTTCATAATTTCTGCTGTATGTGCAATTTTTTAGACAAAGCTGTTATTTCTACTAAGTAACTTTAAAATAAAAGCAGGAATTTTTTTGGCATTCTTATATTTTCAGATGGAAATTTTCTTTTTTTTCCCCTCTTGAAATGATGCAATGACATTTTTAGCCTAAAATTTAATTTGAATAAATGAGTTTTACATCATGTTTCAAAATTTTTCTGAAATAGACTAACAATTTATTTTGAGTATTACTTCACTTGTGGAAGGCAGGGAGGAAACTAAACCCAGACCTTTGACATTCAATTGGGAGAGAAAGATGTGCACAGTTGCAAGACAGAAAATAAATATAATAAATAAATAAAACTGTAATCTGAGCTCAGATGCTTCAAGTGTTGGGATCAAACACTTCTGGAACTTCTTGAAACAGCAGGAAGTCTACAGAGTGAAAGTGCAGTTGTCATTCACTGTATACAGAGTTTGCCAAAGGTGGAGTGGCTGTCACAACATAAGGTCCTGCCTGGCCAGAATGCAACCAACTTCTGAATGCACATCTTCTGAAGCCCAAAAGTGAAGTCAAGGAGCGTGATACCTCAGTGTAGGTCAGGACAACAGACAGTGAGTCAGATGCCTCATCAGTGGTTGTCCACTGTGCACAGCACCACTGACAAGAACAACAGAGAGATCAATGCACAATAATCATAGAATCATAGATTCACAGACTCAACTGGGTTGGAAGAGACCTCCGAGATCATCAAGTCCAACCCTTGATCCAACACTGCTGTGATTACCAGATCATGGAACCGAGTGCCACATCCAGTCTCATCTTAAAAACCTCCAGGGATGGTGAATCCACAACCTCTCTGGGCAGGTCTTTCCAATGCCTGATTACTCTCTCTGTAAAAAATTTCTTCTTAATATCCAACCTAAACATCCTTTGGCAGAGCTTATGCCCATGCCCTCTTGTCCTAATCATTATTTCATTACTGTTATATATGGCAACAATTTTATGGATTAAAGACACTCTATTGGGTTTTGGGTTTTCTTTTCAAGCTTCCAGGCTAAATTAGAAAGGTTTCTAACTCTCCTGGTGAAGGCAGAGAGTCTGCCCAGACCACAGCTCATGCAATTTGCTGCTATCAGAAGCATGTTTGCAGCTGCCCTTTGCTCCACAGGCTGGAATCATCCCTTGAGACCCGTCAGCAGCTGAGTCAGTCGTGTTGCCAACACACAAACTGAGGAGATCTGTCAGGATTGCTTGGCCCCTAAGATCTGCTCCTCTGAACACAATGAAAAAATGCAGCCACTCTTTGCCTCTTCCTCTCATGATCAGTGGACTGAATTCTCTTATTGGTTATATTTGAGTGGAAAATATTTTTATTTAGTAGAATAAATAAGCCAGGACTTCAAGTTGCTCTCTTGGAAATAAGTGAATGTATCCATGTACTTCTTTTTTCCTTTCATATTTTTTTTCTTTAAAACTTTGTCCAGAGCTCTATTTGTCTGGTACAGTAACCATTTAAAGCATTGCCTGGAGAGCTTAATGTGTCTCTTTCCTTATATCAGATTATCTTTCAGAAGGGCGAGTCAGGAACAGAGCAAGGAAGTTGAAATGAGGTTTGTTCAGTGATATTTATTTAGGAACATGGTGAGACATAGTCACACAGACATTGAAGAGACTGGCCAGCCTTTTCATCCTTGCAGGCATATGGAAATCCAGGGAAGGTCAAATCGAGTTTGTGAGCTTTAGTTTCATCCTTTGTGGATGTTTCTCCCCATCTCAAAAACCAAATGGAGTTTAATTCAATTGAGTGGAAAGGCAAGAAGAGCAGACATCACAAGCCTCAGTTAAAACATGTTGGCAGCAGTGTCTGAGAAGCATGTAAGACATCTGCATTAGCCCTTAGCAACACTTTACTATCAGATTTTTAGTCTAGTCAAACCTAAAGCCTCATCAAATCACCAACTGAAAAAAGTTTCAAAGCTAAGGAAAAAGAAAAAAAAAAGTATATATATATAAAATTAACTGCAACAATACTTCCTAAACAGCAAAGAAACACTGGAGGGGAGGAAAAAAAAGAAGTTATTCTTAAAATTATGTACTTAGAAGACCAACAGAGGAGAGGAAGGAGAAAAAGCACTAAAGAAATGCTGAACACACTCTCTCCAGAGAAGTACCCAGACCAGGCTGGCTTGTGGGAATTTTTATTAGTTCTCAAATTAGAAACAGGGCACTGAGGTTGGGGAGAGGGGAGTGCCTCAAAGCAGCTGCAGCTCATTTTAATTAAGTGCTAATTAACAACTAAAGCCTGCTGGAAGTGGGAGAAGTCGATGTCCCTATATAATACAGAGCAGCTCTCTGAATGTTTGTTTTTTTATGTATATACTAGCAGAAGGGCAAAGAAAAGTGATAAAATTTAGAAATTCTTGAGTATTTCTATAGGTATTTTCTTTCCTTAAGACTGTATTTGCTTAGAAATACCTGTTGTTTTAGTAGAAAAAAGTTAAAGTTGAACATTTAAAGATGCTAGGTATAGAAATTTAGCTGTCTAAATCTATTATTTCTTGATGTTTATGTGATTTATTTTTTTCCCTGTTTTTTTTTTTCCTTTGTTTCCTACAGTAGCTATTCAGGAAGTTGCAATTTGTTATGAATGCCATAGAATTTTTTTTATTATTATTATATTTTGTGTGCATGCAATAACTAAAAATGACAGCAGTTTTCTCTTAGCGCTGAGATATTTCTGTGTTGCCTGGATATCTGTGATCTGCATCTCCTTACAAAATAGAGAGTAGCTTTATGTTTACAGAATCAGCCCTAATCTCCCTTTGTCTAGGTCTAATCTCTTTTACATGTGAGATCTTAATAGGAGTCTAAGTGATATTTTCTGCTGCTCTGAATCCTATTCATGAGAGGTACGAAAAAGGATAAGAGAAGTTAACTAGGAAAATCTCACCTGCTCATTTAGTCTTTTGGGTTTCATCACAGGATAATTAGCTGCTTTTCTGGGTAATATTAGCAGAGGTATTCCCTGTCTAGGAATGGCAGTGTGGTACTTGTGTCTTGAGTTCTGCATGTGAATTTAGAAAAAGCAAACTCACTGAGGTCCAGCAGTACCTTATCATTCCATAAATCCAGTTTATATAAGATGGTGGATATCAGAGAAGGCTTCATTATTGAACAGCATAAGGCAGTGAACCCCTGGAAACGAAACCAACAAAAAGAATAACCCCAAAATTATTAAGAGACTTTCTTATGCAGTTTGGGTAACATTGCAGCTGAATGTGGGAATAGTGGAAATATTATGAGAGCAAGAATTCATATTAAGCACTATGATTTATAAATTATACCATCAAAGCGGTAAGTAGAGACGGATGACTGTAGATGCATAACATATAGTAATAGTCCAAAGCTTGATATATTTATTCCTAGTTTGCAAATGTCTTCAAGGTATTATCCAAATAAGAAAGAAAACTGCAAAGTGAAGTGCCAACTACCATTTGGAATAACAAGGTTCTTAATGTGGTGCCTACAAGCAAAATAAATCTGAAATCCTAGTCTAAAACTAGAGGAGTGCTCTGGCAGTCATGTTGGGAAAGCACAGGAGTTCACGTAGAGTACTTGTAGGTAGGTCCTGACAGGACCTCAGAACATGGAAAATTACTTTGTCATTGTTTGTTTGCCTAGAAGGAAAAGGAGTTTTCATTTTCTAAAGCTGTGGCACTGTCTGTTTGAAAAGATGTGGCTCCTCATTCACATGAAATTTCTTCAGTGCTGTAATGAAGGCCTGGCTCCTGGCTATGTTAAACTTAATTATAACTGTTTTTCTCCTAACACCTTTGTATCTGATGATTCTTGTCTTATTAAGTTGAATAGCAGATGTATAATCAAAAGGGAAAATACATCTAATGTTTAATTCATGGTAATCTGTTCATTTTTTTTTATCTGAGTAAAATAACCTGTATAAGATAATGGATTTGATTAATCTTTTTTTGTCCTGGTTTAATGTATTTATTAGAAAACATCAAATAATTACAAAAAAACCTAATTTAGATGCAGCTTATTGCCATAAATTACTTATTTGAATTGTTGATTTGGGCAACCGAAATAAAAAAAAAAAAAATCTCGAATTGCATGTGGCATTGTTGAATATGTGGAATGTCCTGATTTTCTCTTTATAGTTGGGGATACCTCTCCTCGTTGCACCATGGTGGAGCCAACTAATAATGATGTTATGGTCTAGGAGCATGTTTGCTTGCTTTAATATGTTAAATTTAATATTAAGATACAGTAAATAATCTTGTTTGACTTTTTTATAGCTTAACTCTAATGGCCAGTACCATTAGCTCCTTTAAAGTTTTAGTGTACAGTTTGTATCATTTTTAGTGTCATTTGCTAACTGTGAATCTCCAGTTGATGGGCTCCATGATTTGGATAGAAAAAGCCCAAGCCACTTCCAAAACCTGGTCTGGTCTATTAAGGTGGAGTTCAAACAAAGTGAAAGGTGACATTAATACTTACAGAAAAATAGGATTCTTTTTTATTTTGCAATTCATAACAGTTATTTTGTTTGGTTTGGCTTGGTTTGGGCATAATCAGAACTACAAATATTGGAAAACCCCACTTTTCTACTCCTTGGTTCAAAATCCTTTGAGGAGAGGTTGTCCTCAAGCTCTGTATTTCCTTGATGTTCTAGCACATGGCTACAGAAGGGGATTGGCAAGCTGTCCCTGCTTTTTAATTTTATTAAGTATAGATAATAGGTATTTCAACATTTTTATGATCTCTTTTAAATCTGCAGCAGGTCTTGGCAGCAGTTTCCTTATGAAGATGTTACTTCATGAAGTTTTATGAGGAGCTCATATACACCTGCCATACCTGGGGAAGGTCACTTGGATCATCAGGTTACAGTCTATTTCTAGCTGTCTTGTGGTGTGTGACAAGTCAAGTTCATGGTCCACAAGCTGGAAACATAAGGTATGTAGAGCTTACCTCTGATGGATGTTATGAGTTGGACGTTGCTGAGTTGGTAAAACAAAAAGTTCCAGATTAATCCAGCTGCCTGATTAGATATCCAGAGAAAACATGTCTCATCATGGGATTTCCTGGGTTCCTTAAGCTATGTATGCACTGGTAAAGAAAATGGACCCTGAGTTGCTGCACTGGCCTGGGGTGATCCAACCTGTTTAGTCCCCTGCGGAGCAGTCCTGGCCTGTGCCACATAGCACACAACTCTCCCAAATGATGCTTGTGCTCATTTCAAGACATAACATGTGGCACATGCTGTTTCCATAGGCAATTGGGATGTATTCTGACAGTTCTGGGGGGAAAAAAGAAAATTTGGGCATGTGGAAAAGAGCTCTATGGCACTTTCATGCAAGGTCAAACAATCACTCTGGTCTGATTTATTCAGAATGTTATGTTGTTTGCAAAATGTCTGCTATTGAGTATAAATCCACAACGATTCAGTAGAGCCAAAGACCTGCTTTTTGAGGGGGGTTCTTCAGGGGCACTCAGTAATAGAGCAGCACACTCATGAAAGCCTGCTATGAAGAGACATTCAGATCCTTGCAGCTTGGTTGGTTCAGAGAGCTAAACATCTGTGTAAAGAGAAAACAGTTTTACACGATATTTTGTGCATATTTGTAAGGATCCCACTTTGAATCTTTGGAATATTAAGCTGGCATTTGGCAAAAAGGCACTTTGACTTCAAGCAGATTTTAAGGTGCTGGTTGGCTTGATTTAGCTTTATCACTTTTAGCTATTATGCTTTTTTTCTTTCCCATCATCATCAATATTATCCAGTGTTTTATTTCATGTGGTGAGATCTATAGAGATAAAATACAAAAGAATTAATTTCAGGACAGGATTGTAGCTTTGGTAACCCTGTCTTCTCTAGGAGTGAATCCAACAAAGCAAGGGAAGTAGTGTATTTCTTCTGATTTATGAGATACATGGTGCATTAAAATGTTCTACAAAATATATTGCAGTATTTATTTACTCCTACTTTTATGCCACAGAGTTTTAGTTCTGCACAGCTTAGGAAATTACTTCTTAATTTGTATCTGCAAGCAATTATGCCAACATTGCACATAAACAGTTTTATTACAAAGTATTAAAATTAGTATTTGGAAAAGCACTGCACAACTCCCAGATGCCTGTCAACTTATACTCGTTGGAAGTAATAATGTATAAAACTGTAGCAGTGTTAATCTTATGTTTAACAGCCTTTTTTGTCATACTCTTTGATATCAAGGGTGGAAATGATCTGTCCCTAGATGGACGGAGAAGTCAGATTCCATCTCAAAAGTATCCCAAGGAGTAAGAATTTTAGTTCCTCTTTTATGCTAATCAGTCACTTCATAGTAAGAATTTTGTGTTCAGAAAGCCACACTGGGTAGTTCTATGTATTGCTGTCAAGCCAATGAAGATTTCAGATTCTCCTTGGTATCTTAAATTGAATAATTACTTTCTATTTGGAATTACTATAGGGTAACACTTGGTCTAAACTATGGTTCTTGTTCTTAAAAATAAGACTTTCAGGCTAACTTTCAGATGAAGTTAGTTTTGAAGGAAAATTATGATGGGGCTTGCATTGACCATCCGAGTAACTTCAGCAGCTTGGAAAGATGTCGAGTACCAATGTGTTCTTTAATACTTGTGATATTGAAGGCAGGAGTGGAGCTTGCAGCAACTTCATCTGAGCCAGACTAGTAATGGCTTCTCTAGATCTAAACAGTTGTTTTTAACTTCTACACAGATTTTGATCTTCCTGTGCACCAGAGTTGCTTTGATTGTGATTCTGCCTACATTTTATCTACCACGGCTTTGTGAGCTCTTCTGTACTGCAGAAGTTGTAGGAATAAGTCCTAAAACCATGAGAAGTTGGTTTGCGACTGAATGTGTTGGATGATAACTGGGTAAAATTAAGCTTAATTGATGGCAAAGCTCAGCTTAATGAATTTTCAATTAATGTTACATTTGTTGATTGATAAAATTTTAAGACCTCCTTTCATAGAATTTTAGAATTTTAAGACCTTCTTTCATAGGATGTTAGAATGTACAGACCCTCTATAGAAAGTTAGAATCTTGGAATATTTGAATATTCAGATGATGTTTTGTAGACTCTAAAAATTGGTTGGTTTGGAAGAGACCTTAAATACCATCTTGTTCCAAACCTTTGATGTGGCCAGGGACACCTTCCACTAGACCAGGTTGTCTCAAAGCCCCATCCAACTTGGCCTTGGGCACTTCCAGGGATAGGGTAGCCACAGCTTCTCTGGGCAGTCTGTGCCAGGGCCTCCCCCCTTCTCACAGGGAAGGATTTCTTCCTGATATCTAATCTAAATTTGCCCTCCTTCAGCTTAAAGCCTTTCCCCCTTGTTCTGTCACTGCAATAAATGATAAATATGGAAGAACTCAGTTGCACTGATCAGAAGTCAAAGAGCTGATCAGAGTTTTCAAGGTGCTGTAGGTGTTCTCCCATGTAACATGTGCACATTGCCTGCTCAGAGTAGTAGTAGTGACTTATTTCTAGAAGCAAAACTCCACTAGACTCAGTAGTATAGACAGAATCATGTTTTCTAGAACAATTTTTGGAACATCTGATGAAATCAAGTATATGCAAGCATGCTTTTTGATTGATAAAAACTGGACTCCAACTTTAACTGATTTAAAGTAATATGAAATAAAACTGTAAGAATTCCAAGCTGGTACAAGAATGCATCTGAGAAGAACTTGATCATGGCTAAATTTAAGACTAAAATTTAGGGCACGTGGGGAGTTTTTACAAGACATGCAAAACAGCCTTGCCTCTAGGTTTAATCAGTTTGAAAATCTTTGTTTTTCAAAGAGAGACCAGGCGGAGGGTTTTAGTTGCAGAAGATTAATGCATGCTACTGGGCATTTTTATGAGTTCATTCTTCTTTCCTGTTGTCTGCAGTGATGTCAGTTGCTCATGTTTTCAACCAGTAAAACAAGCTGAAATTATAGGTTGCTAAATATAGGTAACTTGCCACATCATTTAGTTTGACAACTTATTTGTAATGAAGACCCTAAAGCAAAATCCAAAATGTTAATTGGGGCAGAAGTGAAACCTTGCAATAATTTTTGTTCATTGCTTCTTAATTACAAATTAATAACGGGTATAAAATTTGATTATAAAGCCCAACAATAAATGAAATATGACTGTGGTTAACTCTGAGGACAGTTTCTGGATTCTGTTTAAGAGTCAAGGGTGACAATTTCAAGGTAAAACATTTTGCAGCACAAGGATCTTTATCAACAAAAGGTAAACAAATTTGAATTCCTCCTTTTGCTATAAACATATTAAATCAAATTTAACAGTCATAAGAAAAATAAATAATGCATGTTTCAGAACCCTTGGTTGACATCATTTGCCATGAAATCAAGGTTATTTGTGAAGGGAATTCTTTAATTCTCTAGGAATTAGAATTTTATGTAGGAACGATTTCATGTTTGTGTATTTATGCACTAGCATGAGTACAAAAAGATGGGGATTTGCTATCCATCAGCTGAAGAGAAAAGTTGTGCGATTATATAAAATAGATAAATAATAAAACATTCACTTATCTTGAGGATGCACATGCATCCTTGTTTGCAAAAATATTTCAAAAAATATTAATTTGCATATATTGGAGTCAAATTCATATGGTTTAGAAGTGAGGATATCAGCTCAGATAATTTTCTTTTTTCCCAGTTTTTCTGATAAGAGGTTTTTTTTTTTTTAAATATCCAAGTTCCATGGACTGGTCATCAGATAAATCACACTGGATTCCCAGGGCTTTCCCCTCCAGCTCAGAAATCGAGCACTTAAATTATACATTCATGATTTTCTGCCAGAGTAATTCAAACCCACTTTTACTTTGGTTTGAAGGTAAATGAGAGAGAAAAAACAAGTGGTAACACTGGTAGGTTATCATAGGGCCCCTAAAGGAGTGTAACGACCAGAAGGAATAATGGTGAAATACCAAGATTTTCTATACGAATGTATTCTGATACATTGATACAAAAGTCATTCAGCATAAGCAAAACTGAGTCTGATTTAAAAGCAGAACAGCCTTCCTGTGCTAATGACCTGTTGGCATAATGACTGAGACTGGCACAGAGTGCAGGGTGACTCCCACTGACCTTTCATCATTGTGCATTAGCCAGCACACTCCTGCCTTGGTGCTTGTCCTTTCTACAAACGTTTTCCTTCATGCTGCAGCTTCAGTCACACCAAACAGACTCCTCTTTACTATTTTAGACACTGCAGCTTGTTTTTATTTCAGAAATATTCAAACAGTCCCAATTTTCAACTTCTGCCTATGGACTGGTTTAGACACCTGCATTTAGTTTCCTTTGGGCACAGATTTTAATAAGTAGCAGGAACTGCATCACAATCAGGGCTGGCTATGCAGATAGTCACCTGAATGATGGAAATCCCACAGGTTTCATGAGGAGCTTCCAAACTTGGGAGTGTCACCTTGACTCATTCATTTGTGCTTCTACAGCCGACAAGATCAGAACTATTTAAACCCTGCACTCTGAAATATCTCTTATACAGAGACTCTTATAGCCAATTGTTTTAAGATTAGGAGAGAAATACTATACATGCTTAACTGGTATGTTTTTAGGATGCTGTGATGAGGCAAGCCAACCCAGAGGAATAATTTTGTCTTTCTTGCAAGGCAGTGCTATAATTTCCACATACAGAGAAATACTTTCTTCTTGGAAAGGCCATCAAACCGTCAGGGTCAGGGAATGTTGATGAGTGTGGTGATGTGAATATCCTTGGCTATATGTAGCAAGGGTACTAATACAGGATGTTACAGCAAGGCTATTTGTAGTAAATAGCTTTGCAATAAAAGCACAGCCTTTTGCAATAAAAGCAGAGGATGGAGCACAGGTGGAATTGTTCATTGTGTTCAAAGTGTAAAACTGCTCTGTGTAACTCTTTCTGTAATAAGAACACAAATAATTATTAATAGCACAGTTGCTAGCTAAAAATTTTAAACTGCCTTTAGAGACTACTGAAAAAGCTAAATGGACTTTTCCACTCCACCTATCTAGTATTTACGCAGTGTTAAACTAACTTAAATGCATAATTTTCACATTATCTGGTGTTCTAGATCATGACTGAGTTATAAGTGTAAATGCACCCCATGCAGTAAAGAATTATATTGTCAGCTTAATCCATTGCTATGAATGCCAAGGGGCTTACTTGTCACTTCAACTTTAATGCAAGTATTTACCTGTCCTCTAATAAATGGCACTGATTCAAGCACAGTGTATGAACATGAAAGATCATGTTTTTATCCAGGGACACATTACTTTGAAGTTTATTATTTTGGGCTTTTGTCAGGCCTTATGACTTTTTATCCAGGAACTTAAACTTTAAATGGGTCTCTCCTTGCTCCACAACTATTAAAGATTCCTTAAAAGAGCAAGCAAGGGGGAAAATTGCAGGCAAAGTGAGAGAGAAGAGGGATGAGAGATATGAGAAATTATTCCAAAGACTCTGAAGTAGTTGGCCTTCCCAATAACACAGATAAGTTAGATTCTGGTAGTTTCTGCCATTGCTGTAATGCTGAAAAATATGTTAGGTAGCCATTTGGGCCTAAGATCTGTCTCTATGATGAAAGGTATTTAGAAGAATCAACTCCCTCCCTCTCATCAGAATTCTTTGAGATTCGTTAAGTCAGTCACATGCAAACACAGTAATTTTTAAAGAGCAGCACTATAATTTCCAATACCAAATTTATGGGAGCCTGAAGAGACAGCTTTGAGTTGATAGCTGGACAGTTCATAAATTTAAAGACATTCTTTGAGCCAAAGGTTACCTCATGATGATTTATCCAACTCATGGAAACTGAACTAATGGTTCTTTATTAGGTCCAATAATTTTATCACTTACTGGTGCATTTTTTTGAGTATGTGACATTGAGAACATCTCAGATGCACGTTCACAGCAATTGACTGCATAATTTGCTAGCACTTTCTGTATCTGGACACCCACTTGAACATCTTGATAGAACAATGAAGGTATGGCATTTTTTGTTTCAGCTGGGAAAATTTTCCTTTGACATTGTCATGTAAAAATAAGACATATTAAGATTTGTATCAACACTACTGTATTCTATAATAACAGGATCCTTGAGCTAAAATTGCCAGATTTTCCAGGGTACTGGTACCCACTTTATAGCAGGATAAATCTATTCTGTGCACAGCTACCAGATAAGTAGAGGGGTTTTTTTGAGACATAAGGGATAGTATGACTTGTGACCCAAATTCCTTTTCAACAAGATGAGCACAGTTTTGCCAGTTGTTTTGAATGATGAACTTGTTTAAGTAAAGATTAACCACTGGAAAGATGTCCAGTTCCATCACTGAGCAATGGATCTTCCAGCAGAGTTTGTGCTATGTGTGTTAGAGGTTATCTAACAGACTCACAAGAAACAAATATATTACCATGCAGTCACTGTGCCTTCAATTTAGCTATTATTCAAGTTCCACTTGCCTTGCAGGCAACAAAATGGCATCAACAGTTGCTGGAAGATGAAATACAAATAAAAAATTATAATAAAAAATTTAAAAACATTCATTATATTTAATTTGACAAAATATTGACATACTTTAGATAAAGCCACTTAGAGAACTCTGAAAAAAACCAAGCCAGAATGGCAGAAAGGAACAGTAAGTAATGGGATTGCCCTGTACTTCTCACCTCATGCAGTTTTGGGAGTCAGGAGGTAGATCTGACCTAATGTGGTTAGAGAGAAATCTGGCCTCAGATTTACAAAGGAGAAATACAAGATTTTGTGTTCTTTTTGAAAAAGCATGAGGTTTACTTGATCTCTGTTAATTATAACTTTGTTTAATGTTGGCAAATTTTAAGTGAATTTCCAAATGTTTTCTCTGCCTTTTGAAACCTCTGACATACTGAAGTAACAAGGGATGTTTTCGGCTTTTACCACAAACAGATTACCTCTTCAATCTTATTTTGGGAGTTTCTTTGCAAATTTTCTTAAGCAAGAATGGATGGCATGACCGAAAGTATTCCCTCAATCTGTTGTAGTTGCTGAGTGGTACCAGCCCTCGCTAGGGTGTGACAACAAACCTGCGGAATGTTGTGGTAATATCTGATGGATCCCTCTGCTGGTGGTCTCTGGCTCACACAGTGCTGACAACCATCTGTTTTAAAGGTAGAAATTAGAAAGCTTGTGTTAGTTGTGCCATCTCCTGGAATTAGGCATTACATATTAAAGTGGCAAAGAAATTCTACAATAAGGCTATCACCAAGATTTTGAAATCCCTCTCTTCCCTGCATTAAGAGAGTATATTTTCAGGTCCCAAACCACTATATTTTAACTGTGTTGATCAGATGAATTGATCCAGATCTGGTGCTGTAGTGCACCAGATGAAATGTGCATCTATACATGACCAGTATTTGACAAGTAGAATAAAATATAGGGGTGAGAGAAATAAGCTGTGATTGTTTTCTGGAGTGTTTTTCCCCAGCTTGATGAAATTTCTGTTCAGAGTCCCACTAACCAGCAGG
The DNA here is from genome assembly GCA_013396655.1 of Campylorhamphus procurvoides. NCBI lineage: Eukaryota > Metazoa > Chordata > Aves > Passeriformes > Dendrocolaptidae > Campylorhamphus > Campylorhamphus procurvoides. The sequence continues at coordinate 436,222 of WBMV01007727.1, forward strand.
AGTGTGTTTACTTAATCTACTTACACAGTGAATTTATTAATTTTGTTAATGTCTTCAACTTCATCAATTGCCTTTTGAGTACTTCTAAAAGTCAGATGCACAACTGCCTATGGAAAGGAGTACTTTTTAACTGTATCCTTTGAAAATGCATGCTTATTTTGGATCTGCTTGCTTTGTATTTCATTCTATTGAAACAGACAATGAACAACCTGTTATCTTTTTATCTTTTATGTGCCACTGATGGCATCTGTCATGTACTTCTTCACTCATCTTTTTCCAGGCTGAAAAGCATTAGTCTGTTTTACACTTTTCATGCTGATACCATCCTGAACCTTTGATCATCCTTGTATATTTCTACAAGGACTTGGAAAGTTACTGAGAAAATAAATGACATTGCTGAGCAATTCCAAACATGAGTGTGACTACAGTTCTCCAAAAAATTACTTGTCCTACAATAAAACATTGCTTTTGAAGCTATACATTGTACCTCAAGCCACATCTGCACCAGCTGGAAGTGACCACAATAGGATTTCTGTGAGATGGTCATTGGTATTACATTCTCTTCCCAAAATGCATGAAACCAGTAAAGCCCAGGGAGAGATGAAAGTTGTAAAGGAAAGTATGATTATATCCATGCTCAGATTGCTGAGGAATATTGACATATTAAAGGCAAAAGTTGTTTCAATATCTGACACAGTTCTAAGAGTAAGGCAGCTGAATCTGTGTATCTCATGTGATCTGTATATCTAATGCTTAGTACTTTAACATTTCAAGGAGTGGTAGGAGAGTTTGCTATTTGAAAAGTATAAATGACACTTTGAACAATAAACTGCTTTGAAATTGTTTATTTGCATTTCATAAAACAGCCTGCCACTTTTAGAAGAACATGCTTCCCTATTTCCTTGATTTTTATTTCATGTGCTGATTCTCTCCATGCTTCATGATTCTCTCTCAACTAAACCATAAACTGCATGGTGTTTTTAAGGAGTGTCTTTGTAAACTTTGCCTTCCAGACTGTAATCTTTAGAGAAAGGGAAATGGCCTCTTCTATACAAGAAAGACATTTGAAAACAGGTATATAATTTTCTTTTCTCACCTGAAGTGGTGCTTTGGAAGCAGTGCCTGTGGTGTAGGCTGGTTCTGAGAACAACTTTCAAGCCCTGTCCATCCAAACCTATCTCTATAAGCAGTTCAAACTGCTTGGGTTCAAGCTGTCCCCAAATCCCAAATGCTTGTGTCAGGTTGCTTTGTGACCTGTTGAGAAGGGACTCTGCCTGCCTGTCTGTGAAAGATGGATTATGTGGAAATAATATGCATGCAGTTCTGAGGATACTCTCAAATACATTCAACTTGCAAAATTTTTGTATATTTTCCCTCCTTTTGGCAGATTCCATGAGGCCTGCTCTAGAAGAGACTGCAAGGATCATTGCAGGCAAGAAATAAAGTATGGGTGGTCAATCTGCTCTTAAACTGACTCTCACACCCAACACCACCACGAAGGTGAATGAAGCCCTTCCATCCATGCAGGGACAATTTTCATAGATGGTGAAAGTCAGCTGTCCAATAGATCTTAGGACTTACTAAAAATACAAGAAAACCTATCGCATTTGCAGGAAGAAGTTCCTCTTCTCGGCAGTCACTGGCATGAGTTACAGTGCTGGGCTACTGCTCATTTGCTGACATGTCAGTGGTGCTCTTGGAATTATTATGTGGTTTCAGATGACACTTCTGGGAAGGAGAGGGAAAGCTTCAGTGAAAAGAGCCAGGTCCTCAACCCAGGCCAAAAGGTAAAATTTCAGTGTGGCTGTACTTCAGTGGCCCTAGTTTAGTCCTACAGAAATAGTCCTTTAAAGGAGGTATAACTGTGTTTCACAACTCAAAGGTCTTCATTTTACTGTTGAATTACTTAGTTTCTCACTAGTGTCAAATTAAAGAATTATGAAAAATACTGCAGAGCTGAGGTTCTACTGGGAGACAAGACTGCTGGAAGTGTTTAAGTGCAGATGGCTCTGGGAAAAAAGGTGCCCTAGGAAAAGAGATGTTACAATATGGAGATTTGGATGTACCTCATAGTGGGTTAGTTAAAACAAGCAAAGCTTATGTGAATTGGTGTCACATGTGTGGCTTGATATCAAGATGTTCTAATATAGACTGTGAGGTTTTTTCAAAAGTTTCAAGGTCAAAGTATTCCCAAACTTGTGTAGAATTAGAATATCCTTGAATACAGCAAGTGCTGGCCAATGAACGGGCTTTAAGATCTCACATAAAAGAGAGAACTTTGGAAAGAACCAGGCGATCTGAAGACAAAAAGTTTTAAAGGTATAATTCTGGAACTGTCTTGATAGCAAATATACAGGAACTTCTGAGGCAAGATTTAAGCAAGGTGACGATACTTATGTAGTATGCCTCAAAATTACAGTTGTAACATTTTTGGCCTTCAGATGCTTTTTATCACACATCCTAAATATTTTCATACCTGTCTTACACTATGCATGCTGAATTCTCTCTAGGAGCATTAACAGAACTTTGGGACCATGGAGACAGTTTTCTTGCTGGAAATAAAATTTTGTTGCAAGGTCTTGGTTAAAATACTTGGTAAAGAGGTTTCTATTTTTTTACACTACAACCCACCTCTGATACAGGAATTACTTACATGCAGGTAAATGCCTCTCAAATATTTTCTTGGTGTTGATTTCCACAGAGGAATCCTCCTGAGGAATGAAGTAAATGAGATTAAAATAACAGAGCAAATTCTATGTCTGATTGCAGGAACAGTTCTTAAAATTGAAGTAAAACCAGTGTAGGAATTACATGGTAACTAAATGTACTAAACTGACTGGTGTGTGAGTGTATAAACTGATTTACAGTCCCCGAGAAGGTAATACACAGAATCTGTAATGTGCTTAACTCTGTACTTCTTATTCACATCTTTTCTTAACATGTTCAGACACCTGGGCTTGGCAGACTTGTGTATGGTACCAAAGCATATTTGATCAACTGGGCTGTGGGTGTTTGTCCATGTTTATTCCAACCAGTGTTCTCCCTACCTGCACTTCCTACCATAAAGGAATAGAGGAACTACTCATTTTTTGTAGCATGTTGTCCAAGTCAGCGTTACCATAGAAACTCTAACGTTCAAAATTCTTTTTCTTCTCCATCTCAGATTATTCACTTTCACTCTTTGCACTGATACGAGCTCTGCATTTAATAATAGGCTCTTGTTTGTAAGCCAATAAACAAGGCTGCATAGGTTCAGTGTGCAGTTTGTTTATCTGCTTCTGGCACCCTGAACTTCTAAAACTACAGTATTGATTGTGGCAAGGTGTGAATGAACCAGCAACATAAACCGATATATTGTCAAGCTCAGTTTTTGCAGATATTCTCTTTAACGTGTCAGTGAAGTGACAAATGGCAGATATATTCACTAGCTTAATCCTTATGAGATTTATAACAAAAACTCTAACTCATCCTAGAGTTATCTGCCTACACACAGCTTTTCTCACAATGGATCTGATAGCACAAGGAACCACAGAATGATGCATCCTAAAATCATTCAACGCATCTCAGACTTGAACTAATTAATTTATAAAAAATTTCAGTTGTTTTTGTGGGAATGGAGTGAACCTACCTTACCAAAACATCTTGCTTACTCTCACACTAGACTTTCATTGTTTTTTTTTGTATAGGACAAGATATGACCTGTAGCAACAACCACAGTCCTAATAATCATCATGCTTATTGATCACTGCCTGCTGCAATTGCTTAGATAAAAGGTTATGAGAAATAAAGGGCAACAACTATGAATTATTTATATTTTAAAAATAATTCAGACTGCCTCCCAAACCAGGTTTCAGTTTAATTGCAAGAAATCCTCTTGGAAAACAAACAAACAAACAAAAAACCCCCCAACAAATCCCATATAACACTTTCCAGATGCTGAAGTTCTGCATCCAAAACTGGCACATGAGAAAAATCAGCTTGATCTTGTAGCATTTTGAACTCTTGGCTAGCTACCCTAAAATAAGCCCATCCATCAAACTATAGTTCACCTGTTTCTAATGATCCAAGTCGATGTAGCTATTTTTCTTACTCTCATGATGAGCTGAGACAAATGGAAGAATGTTTCCTTTTGCTTGTAGAGGCCATTTCCTCCACTCATTTTGAATCTATCTGTACTGATAAGCAGTACCCAGAGAACCTGGAGCAGTTTTATTCTGTGTGGGTGTCCACTGCAGTGAACACTAATGCCAATGTGATTTTATCACCTTTGAGAAAGCCTTAAGGAAGAGTAGGGTGGGAGAAATAAAGCTGAGGAATACATTAACAAATTTCCAAGAGCATTGTGTTTGGAAAAAAATAGAGTGTAATACTCTGCATTCTCTCACTGGAGTATTCTACTTGTCCAAACATATAAAATCATAGAATTATTTAGGTAGGAAAAGGTCTTTTAAAACATCAAGTCCAGCTGTTAACCCAACAATACAAAGTCCACCACTAAACTATGTCCCTAAATGCCATATATGTTCATCTTTAAGATGGCAAATTCTTGTTTGCTTTCCTTTAGCCGCACAATTGTCTTTTGGAATAAGCAATTTCATTGTGATGGAAATATTTGATGATAATATACTTTTTTAAAAGAAATCCAGCATTATTGCAAATTATTTCAAAATCATGTTAGCTTCGTTTAAAAAAACATATTTAAACTCACTCCCTTTAGTATAACCTATTTATATTTAAATGACCAATAACTTTATCTTATGTTCAAACATTGCATAAAGATGTTCTTATCAGCTTTATGCAATGATAAAAATAGGTGGGAGAATCACAGGTAAGTGCTACTGTTAATTGGAGTTCTCCATGAGGCACTACAGAGTGACCCTAAAACCTTCTCCCATTGCATTTTGTTGTGTGTCTCTCTCTCCTGAGCACATGTATTTGGACAAGGGGAATAAGTGACTCCCTTATGACAGCTTGTTGGTTTGTCTGAGTCTAAAAAAGCCCTTGCCATAATCCCCTACTCGTTCAAAGTATTTTTAAATGCCACAACTGTGGACTTCTGGGCCCACGCCAACGCTGTCTGGCAGTGGCTGAAAAACTCCCACCATCTTCAAGCGAGGTGGATTCATGGCACGTATCCCACTGTGCAAGGAGCTGCTCTGTGTGGTGACTCTGCAACTAGGAAAAGTTCTCTTTTCAGGGTATTTGTTTTTTTTTTTCAGTTCCACCCCATAAAGCCCATATCCACTTATCACCAGCACTGTGGAAAAGGACAGACAAAAGCCTAGAGTAGCCAGTTCAGGTATATCTACTTGGCAAAACAACTGAACACTTATGCCTGAAATTATGGTTTGTTTCTTTGAGTACTAAATATGGACCTGTTGACCAAGCCACAAATTTCAACAATTGCAGTCAAATGACAAATCTGAAAATCACTAATCAAGAATTTTAGCATATCCACATTTAATTGTTTGTCTGTGCAAGATTTTCTAGTTCATCTCAGTACAAAGTAAAAGCTGCATAGATGAATAACCAAATCACTTTGTATCTCAGAACATTTATGGAAGAAAGTTGTGTTAGCTTTTGATTAGGCTTCTGTGTGAGTGTTTAAGAATGGCTTAGTGAGAGAAGGATCTTCCCAGTACAGTCTATTTACAGCCTGGCATAGATACAGATTGATGGGTGTGCTCCAGGGTTCTCCTGAGAACATTGCCTGACACACATCCTTTGGATTCTTCTTTGAGGTATGCATGGAAGTTTTTTCCTAGAAAAAACAAAACCAAAACAAACACCCCCACCCCCAATAAAGCCCAAACAAACAAAAAACAAGGCTAAAAAAGAACCCCAAACCAAAAAACAAAAAATCCAAACCGAGAAATCTGATTTGTAGGAGTCTGGTACATGCTACAGTCTTTATAATTTAACCATTACAATTAATCTTTCTGTATATATGCTGCTGCAGGGGAAAAAAATAATGTAGGTAACCCTTATGTTTTCGCTTCTCTTGAAAACACATCAGCATCCACTGATTACCTCAGCTTCTTTTTTGCTAGTGTGTTGGTGAGAATAGTTAATAAAACACACACCAGAGGTAAGGAGCAAGCCTAACTTCTACATCTCAGAGTATATTTTTAGTAGTATAATAGCTATCACCCACCACAGTTTGAAGCCTGGAGGTAAAAGGGTCATAAATATCATTATTTGCTGGTAGGTCTATCTGTTTGAAATTACAGCAAAAGTCTCAAAAACCAAGTACCAAGTCCTGTTTCATGTTTTGATGACCGTAAACTATAATGGGATTCATATCTGCAAACATTTATTGCACTGTATCATAAGGGTATTTTTAGCTACTTTAAAGGCTGTTACTATGAAAAATAATTTCAACAAAGGGAAAATGATAGCTGCTCTTAAATTAGATATTAATCTGGATGCAACACTTAAGCTGAACAATAAAGATAACTTCTCCAGGCATTTAAAATTAGAGCCTCTGGTGTGCAATTAAAGGAAGTACTTAGAGTTTTCTTTCTGGTTTTGTCCTTTGTTTGCCGAGTTGTGCATTTTGAAAGTTAACCATTGTGAGAGTTGGTTGCCTGAGAAGTCCAACTGAATAATTCAGCATGAAGGCAATAGGATCTCAGGTAAACAAGTATATGGCATAGAGAAGGGGTAATAAACCCAGCTATGCTGAACACAGCATTCACCCATTAAAGGACAAAAGAGGCAAACAAGATGAAAATGTAAAAAATAAATGTGTAGCTTTACTTAAATCCAAATCCAACCAGATGCAAAAGTGCATCTGATTGCTGCTTTTTCCTGGATGAACTGAACAGGTTCGTATAAGAGACTCTTGCCATTGTTCAAACTCTCAGCTACTGCATAACATTGGGCAGAGCATTCCCTGCAGAGAAATTAAAAAATATCCTTGAACAACAGTATCTGGAGCTTAATTTAGAAAATCATCTATGTGACAATGATGGGCAGTAGAGAAGCCATCCTGACCCTGAGGTAAATTGTACTGATGGATGGTTATTTATCTACTCTGTTAAAGACTACAAAAAGCTTCTGGACTGCATATATCTGGCTTCCAAACCAAACTCACATACACTCAAGGAACACTTCTGATTTCTCCTTGATAATATAACATAGAATATAATCCTATTTTAAAAGATGTATGAACTTCCTCTGCCTCCCTCATGATTCAATCCTGACATAGGAATGCAGTAAGACGATGGATGGATGGATGGATGGATGGAATCTCCAACTACCTACTATCCTGTGCCCTAATTCATGCAGTGTGAAAATAGCTGGATTAGCCCTGGGTGATGGAAAGTTTGGGAAGCACTGCTGGGTGTCAGGTTAGGCCTTGTTTCTTCTTCCCTGTGTTGCTCTGAGCACTGCTATAAAAAGAATCTCTCTTATATTTTTTAGTTCTTTGCCAGTTTAATATTGGTGGAAAGTGTTCCTGATACTCAAGTCTTCGTGCAAGGATATTTTTGCATAAAATGGACATAAAGGAAAGGCAAACACCTAGGGCCAAGCAAACAAACCACTCTGATGGCAGAAAGACAGCGAGGTCACTGTTCTTATGCATGGTCAACCCTTAGTTCACCTGATGTAGCCAAATAATTGTTTCCAGATTTGCATTTTGGGGCTGATGAACAAAATATGTTTAGGTCACAGCAAATATTTCCTGAGACACCTTCATATCCAAATCTTTTCTCGCCAACATCATATTTCTCCATAACTCCTAACAAGAGCATAAAAGTGCCTATCTTGACAAGTGGTTTGTAAGTAGTTGAAAGGCCTGAATTTGTCTGGCGAAAGATAATTTTCTCCTGTGTTATTTTGAAATTTTCTGGATTGTGCAGTTACAAGATGGGACAGACTAAAGACACCCATTTTCACAGACAACTCTCATGGATGTTGCAGAAGAACCAGCCTGAGACACTGCGCAGCAATGTTCAGGATCCATTTCCACATCCCCTCCAGGGAAATGGAGAGCTGCAGTTCTGCTGACTTTTCCTAGCTTAGAGACAAGGAGAACTGAATTAGGCTGCTGCTCAAAGCAGGATATTACCTGGCTTAAGGCAGCAGTGAGTTGCACAGAGCCCCTCTCTGGGCTGCACTGCTGAGAGCTGCGCTGAGCTCTTCACAGCAGGATGCAGAGCTGCTCCAAAGTCCTCTGAAACATTTCATTCCTTAGGAAGAAGCAAAGATAATATTTATCACAGGTTCTTATGCAAAATTTTGAAGTAGCCACAAGTCTGTTAAAGACAAGCTTTTTTTAATTTTAACTATTTTTTCCTGTCCACTTTTCCTTCTTGACTAAAAAAAAAGAAAAACAAATCAAAATTCCATTCAACCTGATAGTGCTAAATAATAAAATAAAGCAAGGAGAGAATGAAAAAGAAGAAACTACTCTGATCTTTTAAAGTGAGTTCAAATACTTAGTTTCTGATGTCTCAGAAATCTTGCATTTAAAATACTGAGGACAGGAAAACCTCAAGGAGGGAAACAAAGAGGAATGAAAGAGAATATATATTTTCAATACATCATATGTCCTTCACAGAATGACAAAATAGGAGGGGAAGAAAATATTTTAATCTGAAGGATGTTGGTTTTTAAATTTTCTGAAAAGTATCTAAAATGTATTCTTTTCTATTTTTCTTTTCACTCTTTCATTACCAGTGTGCCTGAAGGGTGACAAATTTCCATTCAAACTTGGCTTCAGATCTATTAGCTAGCCGGATGACCATCTCTTGCATGACATTTGCTTTGCTTTTAGTTTCTACTTGTTTTTAGTTGAGTGCCAAAACCCACAATTTTGGGGTAACTTGAAATATTCATGAGTCATTTATGAATATTTGCTGAATAAGCAGTTATTGCTTTTTCTTTTCCTTCATGTGATTCCCTGTCTCCACAATAGAACAGAGGGGAACTTCTTTATTCTTCTAATTTCTATATGACATTTTCAAATCAAACTTAGCCATATGTAGATTCTAAAAAAAAATCAAAAACAAAAACAACAAACAAACACAAAAAACCAACAAACAAAAAAACCTCAACAACAACAACAAAAGTAATGTTTGTAAAAGAAACAGGTTTACTCTTTGGACAGAGAGTGGAAACTGAAAGGTTTGTCCTGGACCAACATAGAACAAATTTTCTTCTTGGGTCACAAAATATCCATGTGACATTTTGATTGTGACCAACATTTTTAAGACCTTTATCAACAACCTTTTGTAGGCAAAGAGTAATTTGAACTATGCATCACATTACTCTAAGTTAATATATACTTGCAGAATTCACAGAGCCAAATTTCACACTTTTGTACATTCCCATAATTTTCAGCAGAACTGGGGCTCTTAAAGGCCATATGTGTGTGTATATATATATATATGTTTTTACTTGATACTGTTCCATTAGTACAGACAGACTATTAGTACTACAGACATTTTAATCATCAGCTACATTTTCTCACAGTGTCTGGGTAGATTCCTGGATAGTCAAATAATGTATTACAGAAAATTAAATAGCTGAATTGGAAGAGTTGGTTATATTTCGTGTCTTGCTTGCCATCACAGCAAAGTAGTACTAGTTTTCTACTTAATATTGCAGGTCAATGGACTGACATCCCAGATACACAGAGTTGTAGAAAGAACCAGAGGCACCAAAAATGTTTTGTCACAAGACTTTATGTTTCCAGGACTACATGCAGTCTGAGTGTGTATCTGTGAGGTCAATTCAGGACCGTATGCCTAATCCTAAACCAGCAACACTGAACATAAAAACTTTTCCTTCTTGACTAACAAAAATAACCCCAAAGTTCCATTCAACCTGATAGCGCTAAATAATAAAATAAAGCAAGGAGAGAATGAAAAAGAAGAAGCTCCTGTGATCTTTGTCCTGTTGTCTGTTGAGTTAGCCATGAATAACTTCTCCCAGATCCACTGAAAAATGTTCGGATCTGGGAAATGAACTCACATGATAGTGATGCACATGCAAGTCTGCCTCCCCCCATCCTAACTCTACTCTAAACTGGGGCTGTCAATTGAGAGGAGCACAAACCAGGCTAATAATTACCTTTGTCTCAATATCAGTCCTTTTGTTTTGGAATTTTTCAGCTTCATCCATCTATGGCCTCAATATTTCACAAAGGTTGCCAGTTTTGAATGCTGACTATTGCTATCATTCATGTACATGTTGTATCTTTCCAGTTGTGTTGATCTAGTTGCAGGATCAGGGCCTCAATTTACATTTCTGAACAATATAATTATAAAGGATGTTATCTGGGAGAAAATGTGATGCTGCCAAACGTTGGATAATTTTCAAACAACACAAATACAGAGTGTCTGCCTCTTGAGCAGTTCTGGAGAGGTATAGGGAGCATCCAATTGATGATTAAGAGACCTCCCAATAGACAAACTAAACAAAAGGTAACAATTTATCCCAATGTTTTGGTTCACTGCTGATGAATTTTCTTAACATCTGCTTAAGTGTTTGATTAAAGTATTCTACAAGCCCATCTGTTTCTGGCTGATACGAAACTCTGTGTGATGGGGGAATTTTTAACAGCTTGCACACCTCATTTAGCAGAAAAGACATAAAATTAGTGCCCTGATCAGTTGAATTTTCTAAGGGCAAGCCAGCTCAGATAACAGCATTAATCAATTCATTAGCTTCATGTTTTGTCAGCTAAGACTTTATGGCACTACTGTGGGGTTTGAATGTGCAAGTACCCCTTCTAAGTTTTGTTACATTCCTCAGACAAAAAATTTGACTAAATGAGAGAGTTATGATTCAAATTAAGTTTTCCTGGTCTCGCAGTGTAACATGCTACTGGATGAAAAATGGAGATGAGCATGCTTAGGATTTCTCCTAAACGTTTTCTTGTTCCCATGGGGGACTTTAACTCCAGATGTCTGCTGGAAATGCAACACAGCAGAGGGAGCAGTCTGGGAGTTTCCTGAATTGTGTGGAAGAAAACTCCCTGGCACTCGCTGGACTTGCTGCTTGCAACCAGAGAAGGACTTGTATGTGGGTTCTTGTTGGGTACAGTGATCACAAAGTGATAGTTTCAGGCTCCTGGAGAAATAAGAAAATAACTTCTGCCCTGGACTTGCAGAGGGCAGCATTTGTCCCTTCAGAGACAGTCCCTTGGGAGGCAGAGTCCCTGGGGATGCAGTCCTGAAGGGCAAAGGAGTCCAGGAAGTCTGGACGTTCTTCAAGAGAGAAATCTTAAAGTTACAGTCGCAGGCTGTTCCCTGTGAAGATCATGGGGCAGGTCACCTTAGGTACCATCACACAGCACATACAGGACAAGCAGGGGACCAGGGCCAGCCACCCTGGGTTTGTAGACAGGCAGGTCCTGCCTGACCAACCTGACCTCCTTCTATGACAGGGTGCCCCTCTTGTGAATTGAGGGAAAGGATGTGGATCTGGTCTACTTTCCACCATTCTCCTGGAGGAACTGGCTGCCCATGGCTTGGATGGGTGCACTGTTCACCGGGTGAAAAGCTGGTTGTATTTCTGGGCCAGAGAGTCACATCCAGCTGGTCACCAGTGGTGCTCCCCAGGACTCAGTTTTGGAGCCAGTCCTGTTTATTGTCTTTATTGATGATCTGGATGAGGGGATCGAGGGTACCCTCAGTCAGTTTGCAGGTGACACCAAGTTGGGTGGGAGTCTTGATATGCTGGAGGGCAGGAGGTCTCTGCAGAGGGACCTGGACAGGCTGGAGAGATGGGCTGAGACCAATAGGATGAGGTTCAAGAACAAGTGCTGGGTCTTGCACTTTGGCCACAACAGGCCCCATGAGAGCTCCAGGCTGGGGGATGAGAGGCTGGAAACTGGCCCAGAGGAAAAGGACCTGGGGGTGCTGGTCAACAGTAGCTGAACATGAGCCAACGTGTGCCCAGGTGGCCAAGAAGGCCAATGGAATCCTGTTGTGGATCAGGAATAGTGTGGACAGCAAGACCAGGGCAGTGATTGTCCCCCTGTGCTGGGCACTGGTATGTCTGCACCTCAAATCCTGTGTTCAGTTTTGGGCCCTGTTCTCTGGAAGAGGAGAGTTCAACCCATATTACACTTTGTTGTGCTTCCTACCATGGGGCCAGAGAATTTATTTACTGTTTTAAATTAACTCCAGGAATTGTGCTCCTTTGCCATGCACTCCTTCTGCAGCCTTAGGCAAATTAATAAATCTTCCTGTGTTCCAGTCCCCTATCTGTGAAGTTAATGTCATGGTACCACTGCTTTTATAAAATCTCAGTTATAGGGTGGTGGAGAAGCAATTTTTTCTTTGCAAGAGTGAATTTTCAGGGTGTATAAAAGGTGACCGCTAAGCCTGAGATTATCATGACCCCAGGCCAATGTGTATTTCATTCCATGCAGAAACCACAGTCCTGTGCTGCTGTGTCCATCAGCAGAAGAGCTTTGTTCATCTGTTCTACTGGTACAGTTTCTACATGGGGGTCCCCATCTTAGGTGAAGCCCTTGGATAAAGCTTTAATGTGAAAAAGAAAAAAGAAGAATCAATATAAACATTATTGACAGGAGGTTCCTGTTGGGATAAATCTTCTTCCCAGTTTATGGCAGGAGAATGAAACTGCACAGGATTTGCTCATTCCCTTCTTCAAAACTGTACTAAAATGGATCCCTTGCTTCAGGAACTGCCCTGTGGAGCAGAGGTGTGCCAAGAGCTCCATATCCTGAGGATGAACTTTTCCGCCTGCTCATTTAATGTACAGATAGTTTAGAAGAAATCAAAGGCTAGTTTTTCCTCTCAGGAAACTGGGCACATGCTGAGCTCACAGACTCGCAGGGGCAGGATTTAAATTGGGGATGAGCTCCAAATACCAAATTCTGATGCTGGTCAAAAACCTGTGAGCAACAGAGGGAACTGAAACATCTGGGATCCATCCTAGAGTAGAAATGGAGGTATCAGCCCCATTTACTTGTAAACTCAGCTTATATACTTAATATTTACCCTACCATAAACTTACTTTACAGTATCAGCCATGTTTTCACTCTGGGTAGAAAGGACAATAACAACACATGGGAAGCTGACAGCTTTTCCTCCCTCCTTGTTGTGTTCCCCTTTACAGAGCATATACAATTGCAGGTCTCTTTCTGTCTGGCACACACACTGATATTTCCTATAGTAATATTTAATTCTGTGCATCTCTTTCTCATAGTGGGACTTGCATCATTTCTTTTGTGCAGTCTGAAGCCAGCCTTACTTTCCCTTCATTCACAGGTCTTAGTTAAAGTCAGTTATATTTCCCACCTTCTCTCTATATGTTTTCTCTTCTTTGCCAAATAGTAGCCTAAGATTAAAGAGAAAGATGTTGGCTTTTATTCCAGCATATTGAATATTAAATTTCTACTAGTGAATACAGAGATAATTTTGCCTTTTTTGTACTATTAAATGAATAAGCAGGCAAAGCAATATAGTCTCTACACTGAGATGATATCACCATTAAAAATATTCTATCTTTCCTGAAGCTCAGTTTTTCCTTATGTATAAGAAAATATTTTAGCTAGTATAATCAGCCTGAATAAAACTAATTAGAGTCTTATTTCCTATCCTATGTCATGTGTGAATGTTTGCCTTTTTCTGTAGTTATGAGACATAAAAAAGCATAGGATTAGTAACTGAGCTGCTGGCAATCATTGTGCATTTTCTTATGTAGCTGCAAATAAGTATGGATTTGTGACCCTTAATAAGCACAAGCCCTGAGAGTCCTCAATGTCAAAATGGTATTTTGATACTGCTGTGTTTTTGAGACTACTATTGTGATAGTGTTCTATATATTTTCTTTATCCAATTGCTTTCTCTAACTTCCTTATGAATTTAGGGAGCCTTTTTTTCCCCTGCAATGAAATCCTGAAGGCAATGATTGGAGGCAATTTCTCATCCTATCAGCTATTTGTTGTTTCCATGTTCAGCTACACAAGAGAGTTCTCAAAGCAGCAGGAACATTCACTTTTGTTAAAACCAAGGAAATCTTTTTCACATCACAGATTACAGAAAACTGAGAAAAGCAGTTGTGGTGGTTTACCATGGTGGAAGCAATCACTAGATGGTTAGAGACTTATTCAGTACCTCATGCAACTACCCGGTATACTATCCTGGATCTTGAAAAGCAAGTCCTGTGGCGACATGGCACTCCACAGCGAATTGAGTCAGACAATGGGACTCATTTCAAGAACAATCTAGTTGCTACTTGGGCATGGGGGCATGGTATTGAGTGGGTATATCACATTCCATATCATGCACCAGCTGCTGGGAAGGTTGAACGGTGTAATGGACTATTAAAAACCACTTTGAAAGCATTAGGTGGGGGATCATTTAAGAACTGGGATAAACACTTAGCCAAGGCCACCTAGCTAGTTAACACTAGAGGTTCTGTCAACTGAGCTGGCCCTGCCCAAGCAGAATTCCTCCACACTGTTGATGGAGACAAAGTTCCAGCGATCCACTTGAGAGGTATGTTAGGTAAAGCTGTTTGGATTACTCCTCCCTCGGGCCAGGACAAACCCATTCATGGGGTTGTCTTTGCTCAAGGGCCAGGATACACTTGGTGGGTAATGAGGAAGGATGGAGAGATTCAGTGNGGAGCTGCTCTCCCAACGGTACGGAGGGGAAGGACCTGCTTTGTCTTAAGGGGAGGGTTGGTGAGAATTGATTGTATCAGTTGTATTGAGCTTTTCCCTGAGTTTACGAGTGTGTGTATTTTTTTTGTTTGGTTTTACCCATTTTTGTCCCATTTCCCTTTCCCCCTTTTCCATTTTTGGGTTGCCCTGGGATTTGTTCTGTAGATTCATAGTGTTTGATTGTATATAATTATAATGTATGTGAATATATATATATATATACTTTTACTAAAATTGTCTTTTTGGGTACCTTTTTTTCCCCTTCTCTCTTGGGAGGGGGGAATCCATGTGGCCAGCAGTTGGGCTTGGCAGGGAGCCAACCCAAACCACCACAAGAGTAATAAAGCTATTGCTTCTTTAGGCCCTTATGTTTGTGAGTTCCTCAGAATAAGCTCAGAATTTGCAGGTATTCCCTGTTTTGAAGGTTCCTAGATTTTAAGACAAGGCAATTTCACCCTCAGAATCTCATGTTCTGTAATAAGAAGGGAAAAAACAGGATCAGGCTCCTTAATTTTCTGAATCCAATACAAGAATTTATGCCAAGGATGACATACATTTAAAAATGTTGTTCTCTACTTGCTTATGGCATAAACATTTCCAGGAATGTTTACTTTAAAGCGGTGTGGCTATAAGTTGTCAGTGTTCTGCATGAAGCAGGAACATTTTCTACAGCACAAAAACCTTCTGAGTTAAAAAAGATCAGATAGGTATGTGAGATTAATTAAACAAGCAAAACATAAAGACCTTTAAAGAAGGTCTAGAAACAAGACTTGAAATGATAACCATATCATTGCATACATTACTGGATTAGCCTTATATAACCTGTAACACTATTCCTTCTCCATTATCTCACCTCAAAAATATATAGCAGAAATGTAAGGGATCCAAAGCAGTTTGATGAAGTTCTTGAAGCCATGGAAAGAATGTTCAGTTTTGAGGTGATTAATACAGGATGTTACAGAACCATACAGGGTAATGAATGTCAGAGAGAAAGTAAATTAAAAAGTCCTTGCTCACTTTTACTTCTAATAAAGCACAAGGGTATGTGTAAAAATATGGAAAGAAATCAGTATGAAAGCAATAAAATGAATGGGCGTTCTTACAGATGACATAATTACTGTACTGAGCTCATTGATATGGTACCTAATGGAAGATCAAGCCCTAGAATTGTGGATTTACCAAAAAAAAAGAGCAATTCTTTGTTAAAGACAACAGCTATAATTGCAATAGGTAGGCAATGTAACTATTGGGTTTTGCCAAAACTCAGTCTCACAAAAATGTTTGGGCAGCAAGCAGATTTCAGTTTTGAAGTCTGTATTAGGCTTTGTCTATCACAGGTCATGGAGTTCCTGTGTTTCAGGTTGGGAGTCAATGTCTCTCAGAAACCGTGGCTGAGAATCTCCCAGTCTTTTGCTGTAAAACATTAACAGTCTCTAGAGGGTGACTGAATGAGATAAAACAGACAAAAACATCTCCCTGTTGTCTTCTTACATCTGATTTCTTGAATGTTCCCAGCCTTTCTAAGTGTGATAACTTTGTCTACACCAGTGCTTGCACTGTCACCAGTTCTCCAGCAAGGAAAAGGACTTAACAGGTGTGAGAAAAATGTACTTTTGAATCCAAACCAAAGTGGTTATGTCATTGATGATTTCTGTATCTAGTGTCCTATTCATCTCACCTGGTTTCATTTTTCTAGAAGTTTCTAGAGTTTTCTATTCAAAGCCAAGCATCTAAATTCCCCTCTGTGTGCAGTATCAAGAGGCATCTCAAGTGGAAGATGGTTAAATCTCTTCCTTTAACAGTGGCTGAAACTTAGATAAATGAAAGTATATTGAGTTACATTCAGGCCTGAATGCCATGGTAACAGATCTTCCCAGGTATCACAGTTAACCAGTTTGTTCAGTCCTAAACAGCTCTGAAATAAGTTCATTGCACACCTGACACAAAAACTTTCTACAGTTGCTTCCAAAGTAACTGTAAAGGTGTCTGCAGCCAGAATGTCTTTAAGAAAAGCTATTCTGCAACTCAGCATTAAAATATGTGCTCTTCAGATGATGTGACCAGTAACTGGCAGCATTATTCAGCAAGCAGGGTCTTATAGAATATTAAGAAATAAAAACTTCAAAGCTAGCTGCTAAAAGTGTCCTCTTGGAAATGCAAAAATGAAAGCAAAGCATTGGTCATTTCCCAAAATGGGCTGTTCTGCTTGTAAAACTACATTTTTCAGCTTAAAGGCATTCTTTTGTAACTTTGCTATTTCAGGTGATTGAAAATGAAATATTCAGCAGACTTCCACTACAATCTTGTAATGCATATTTCAGAAATATTGCAGCCCTACTTTTTGATGGACAACAAAAGAAAAAAAGTCACCTGAGCACATACTGAAGTCTGCAGTTTGTAAAGTTTTGTCCCTTTTTTATGTCCTTGGCACTTACATCACCACCATCTGCCCATCAAATAGCAAACACAGAATTTCAGGATGATGCCACTGTTTATTAATTAGTTTCTGTGGCATTTCATATTACAAAAATGTTTTTTTATTAGTTCTAACATCAAACAGTAATAAATTTGGCTGAAGAGGCTTTTGTGCTCATTTTTCCCATTCCATATGTCTGCCCCTTGTTTCATTGCATAGGTTTTCTTTACTGAAACAGTTTTAAATATACATTTGCTTCAGTTGGAAAAGGGAGAAATGCTTCACTCTTTCACAATGTTAAATGGAATTTCTCATTTTAAGTTTAGGCATCCCTAAAAGGTAAGTCATCTAATATAAAATATTTTAGGAAGGGAAGCATCACCCTGTAGAGATGTCTGTGTCATCTCTGAACACAAAGGCAACCTGTATGTCTGAAGATTTACTATCTTTGCTGCCTGTATGTCTAGTGAAAAGACTTCAAGCTTGACAATAAAGAACTTTGAGTCTCTGAGATTTGTTGCAGTTCCTGATAACATTGGGTCCAACAGGGGAATGAGTTTGGTTTTAGAGAGTGACAATTTTTACACTTCCAATTAAATCAGGCAATCCCAGAGGATCCTCTCTGTGCAACAGAGACAATATTCTATTTACAGGGGTTCTGGCAGGTCTGTCCTGGTGTGTGCATCAAAACACTTGAGGTTGTGATTTAAAAGTCCTTTCTTCTGTAGCATCACAGTTGTAGTCTGGTCTATATAATCAACAGCTGCAATTGTGGGAGTGATGTGAACAGTCTGATAGAGAGAAATACTGTATTTACTGAATTAGAAAGATAGAAATACAGTATTTAATTAAATCAGGTTGAGGAAGAAGTTCAAACTATTTCTTCCTATAGCAAGTCCTGTGAGTTGTCATTTTGCCTTTTGAAGTGCAACTTGCTTCATAAGCAATCTACTTTTAGAAAGAATTCTGGAAGAGGTGTTTGAACAAAAAAAAAAAAGTTTAGGAGTTTAATTTCTTTCACTTTCTTTTGACTGTATTTAAGTGACCTTGTACTAAGTGTGATGGATAAATTGAGTTAACTGATCTTGAAAAGAAATAAACATCATTTCTATGCTGTTTCTGACTTTGTCAGTGAACTGAATTAAAAAACTCACATTGAAATTGATTCAATTCCATCAATATAAATTCTGTGCATGAAAAAGTTTCTCTAGTATAGCATTTCTCAAGAAAACAATATCCAATATATATTTGTTGACTGTTATAGGAATGAGCAAGTCCTCTTCATTCCACAGTCCAAGAAGTGGGTCCATGAGAAACTCCTGAAGTTCAACAAGGTCAAGTGCAAGGTCCAGTCCCAGGATGGGGCAGTGCCCAGAATCAGGGGGTGAGGAAGGGGTTGAGAACAGCCCTGCCAAGAAGGACTGAAAATTGAACATAAAGTTGTCCCTGCACATTGGCAGCCCTGAAAGCCAACTGTGTCCTGAACTTCATCAAAAGGGGTGTGACCAGCAGGGCAAGGAAGTTGGGTCTCCCTATCTACTATGCTCTTGTGGAATTCCACAAGGAGCACAATATCTGGCTCTGGAGTCTCCAACAAAAGAAAGACATGGCCTCTGAGTCCAGGTCCACAAAGATGCTTCGAGAGCTGGAGCACCTCTGCTATGGAGACAGCCTGAGAGAGATGGAGCTGTCCAGTCTGGAGAAGAGAAGGCTCTAGGGAGATCTTAGAACAGCCTTTACATAATTAAACAGGATTTAGAAGATGGAGAGGGACTTTTTACCAGGGTCTGTAACAATAGGACAAGTGGCAATGTTTTAAACTTATAAAAGGTAGATTTAGTTTTGGCCTAAGGAAGAAATTCTTTAATATGAGGGTGGTGAGACACTAGAACAGGTTCTACATAGAAGTTGTTGATGTTCCATCATTGGAAGTGTGCAAGGTCTCACTGGACAGAACTTGGGGCAATCTGGTATAGTGAAAGATGTCCCTGCCCATTGCAGAAGGTGCTAGATTGGATGAATTTTAAAGGCTTCCTCTGTCTCAAATCATTCCATGATTCTATGATATTCATTCCTAAATTAATCAGAACTGTGTTGGGAAAAAAATAAAAGGCATTTAATTTTATAATTAAGGTCCACCTTGTAATGGCAAAACTTGAGGATACCAATCTCTGGTGGCTGGACCAGAATTGTTTCTACATTTCATAGTATCTGGATGGAATATTTTGCAACCTAGATTCCTTTTGATCTTATTTTCTGTGGATATGTTAAGCATCTGTGTGAATAATTTATCTGCATTGATGGGATTTCATAAATACAAATGTCTTTTGTACTGCAGTGGAAAATGTTTCACTGAGAGGTTTAACACTTTGTACTCTACAGAAAACATATTGGCCAAGGACGTTTGTGGGTTAAAAAAAACCCCCAAAAACCAAAGAGGTAGACTAAGTTTTCATGATACAAGGATGGTTAATAAAGTCAGAAAATAAAAGGACTTTTTGTCTTTGGAGGTTTTTTAGTGGAGTTATCTGGGATATTTTTGTCACCCATGGGAACTGCTTCTACATCTTTGCAGCCATACTTTCACCTCCTCTTTAGCACTTGCTGTTTATTCTGGTTTCTAAGGTTGTTGATACTGTGCTGTGCTGGTCATCTTTTTTGGTTCACCTTTTGGGATCTCTAATCTTTGTCAGTTTTATATCAATGCTTTGCCAATTGTCTTATAACAGCTGTGTAGCCATTGTCAGAACACTTGTTTTTGCAAGTTTTGTTTTATCCTTATATTTTTTTTCTTCCTTGTATCCACAGTTACAAATCATCCCGCCCTTTCTTCCAACTCTTCCCTTGGCACTGAACTGCCATCCTAGTAACCTGTATTATTGGAGTATCTGTCACCTTGATGCATGACATTTTCCAGGATATATGTAACTCATCTTATACATGAATAAGGATACACGACTCATTGTAGCTGTTTCTTGGATCAGTTTAATACATCCAGCAGCTTGAATCATGTGCCCAGAGTGGATACATCAAGATGAAGAGCAAAAAATGCGTAACCAAAATAGACTGGAAAAGTAAATCTTACAGCAGTTTTCTCGTTCAGCACAGTGTATCATGTCAGTGTACTTGCCAGGGGTGTTGGAGATTCAGGCTCAGAAAACCACTTTGTGGAGCTCCAAGTGAGAACAATTTATCATCTGCTGGTTTAGCTCAGGCTGTACTACAACCTGAACTTCATTCATGCAGGTCTGAGATGAGTACTCTGTGTATGTAGCTATGAAACCAGTCTCTTAGTAATCTTCATAGAGCAAATTTATTGCCTGTGTGAGGCAGCTCCATGAACAAATGACTTGTGTGTTTTCTGTTGCAATTTTTCTGTTGTATTTTGTTACATTTGTAAGATGCCTAAGGAGGATCACGGTACAGAGCCAGGTTGTGTTTAGGAAAAGGGTCAGCCCTTTGCCTCACAGTTGGTGTCCCAGTGACATGAGCACATCCTTCCATAGGGATTTTTTCTGAGTCTAGAACAATCTGGCTAAATTTATATATCAACACAATTTTTGATCTCTCAGCCATGTAATTGCTCTCTGAGAAACTCCTATTTCTCCTTCACTGTGTAAAGAAACCTGGGTTCTCCCACTGTTAAAAGGTATTTGCTGCAGGGGCACCCTCTAGAGTTATTAGCTATAGATGACAATGTATTCTGGATATCTATTTTACCAATTAAGGTGTGGGAAGAACTACATTTTTAAGTTATCTTTGCTTTTTTTTTTTTTTATTTACTCTAAAGAGATACAAAAAACACAAGCTCTCACTGGTCATGGGACTTGTAAATGGCTCATGAATCCCACTGCTGGGCTCCCACCTCTAGTCCTTGATCACTTTATGTAAATTCTGTCTCTGGATGGCTAATGGCAAGCTAAATCTCACAAGAACAGAAAGAATAAATTTAGGAATATAATGACTGGGTTGTGTGTTAATCACAATGCACTAACAGATCAACAACTTGCTCTTAAGCTTCCCACAGTACCAGGGTGGTTTTGGGGCTTGGTGATGTTCATTGTTCCGTATTCTGTATGAAGCAGCTGGCTGGGATGCATTTGTTGCACTATATCTTTCCACTGAGATAAATTTAAATTTATAATAATTTGCAGTTTATTCAGGTTTACTGATATTTGAGTGTATGAGTTCCTTGCTCTTCCATACTCTCTGAATAACATTGTTTACTACAGATTTAGAGACTCTGGATAACTAAATCATTTTATTACCAAAGAAACACAACAACGACAACAACAACAAAACAGCATACCATAAAAAATATAATCCCACAGCACTAACCAAACAAAAAATTTCTTTAAGATTTACAAAATTCTGCCATCAGACAAAATGATTTTCAGATATTAGTCATAGTTATAAACAGATATAGTTGTAAATAGAAACCTAAACAAATCAAAACCTCAACTAAGAAAATGGAATTTATTCTCAAAGAAAACAGTGTTTAAATTTTATTGAGAAATCACTTACAAAAGTATGCAATACTTTTCACATTCTTTGCATAATCAGAGCTGTTAAAAATTTAATCAAACCACCACCTGCCTCAAAAAGTCATCATAAAAGTATTTAAATTTTAAAACACAATTATCTGTCCAAAAGAACTTGAGCACTTCCAAATCCATTATAAGAAATCGTTCCCAAAGTGCTGAGGATGGCCCCATGAACACAATAATTCAGCAAATGAACTAACAACCAATACCCACCTAATCTTCTCCCTTTTAAGAAGCTGGAAACAAGGTACACTGTTTCTACAAATACGTATATTTTGATCTCAGCCATAGAAATTTGAGCCTGTGTGACACAGTATATTTTAAGATCCTTTATTGCCACCAAGCTGCATATATTAAAGGGTTTAAATTTTCTTCTCCAGCTCTAATGCCTGCAGCCATGTATCAGTCCTGACGCTGCACACTCAGGGCTTTTCAACTAAAGACAGATTTTACATTGGGAATCCGTTGTCAATAAAAATATAAGTAATGCTGAGTCCTACTTAAAATGCTTAAATACATCAACCATCAGTCTTTAAAGTTGACAGCCAGTTTAACCTGTTTTAACCATTCCAGGTAATCAGCAGGACACAAAGGAGCTCTAATCCCACTTGATGCAAGGTTAGTCAAAGAAGAAATGAATAGCAGTCACTGATGCTGAGAATATGCAACTATTTTCACTCTTGCGATTTAACCAGGTGACACCATCCAACAGTTCTACACAGTTCCAAGTCACTGTGAAAACCTCTTAAAACAGAGCATCGACTTCAGTGAGGCCAGAGGAGCAGATTCTTCTCACTGTTTTCAGGATCTGATTCAATAAAGAGAGATACTGAAGCAATGTTTTCCCCGGGAACATATTCAATTGCCTCTCCTAATTCTGCCACTTATTTCTCTTCTGTATCCAAAAACCCCAGTGTGTTCCCTTCATCACTGAAGAATGACAGGAGGATGCAGGGGCCATTGCATTGTCTGAAATTTCAGCTAAATATTCGTTTGAGAAGCTTTTTTTTTGTTGTTGCTTTTCATAGGTGATACTTCTTAGCATTTTCTTCTTTTTAACAGATTTTAAGTGAACTTGAATGTGTTACATGCAAACTAGAATTCATTGATCAAAAGTGTCAGATCAACATAAAAAGCAGTGAGAAATAAACTTGTTTACAGGGACACAGTAAAAAATTATGTGCTATGACCTACATAATATGTTTTACCTGCCAAGTAAATTAGAACTAATATGAAGACACTTCTTGGGTAACCTGAAATCTGCCATTCAGGATAAAACTGAAGATAAAAATATTTAATGAACAACAAAAAGCAAATACAAAATCCCCCCAAATATTCAATGTAAATATTTATTTAATCTTATTTTCTGTTTCTGTGAGAATGAGAGGCAAATGTTCTGCTGCACCAGTAAGTGAAGGAAATGAACTGCAGGGAACTATTAGATAACATGGAGGTGCCTTATGGAAAAATCTGAATGAATACTGAGCACAGGGATTTTGCCTCTGTCAACAGCAGGAAGCCACTTTAGTTTCTAACATACTGCAAAAATGTTCTCATTGCCACAGTACATGGCTACTGAGTTAACTTAGCAATGTTGTTAGAGCACCAGAGAAAACACACTAGTGTGTCATAAGGCATTTGAATGAGCTGAAATTTTATGCATGTAAATAAAACTGTGACTGTTTCAAAAACAAAACTTAGGTACAAAAAGGTCATTTTTATAAGGCTGTATTATTCTGGATTTTAAAGTTTCAAACCAATGCAAATGCATTTATCTGATGATAATGTTAAGTGAAATATTATTTTATTAAGTGTATTAATATGGAAGCACATTTTAAAAAGTTGCAGAATATTAAAGACATATCTTACCACTTTGTCATCAAATTTGAAGGTAGATGGATGCAATGTTAGTCACTCTTCTCTGGACCTGGCTACAAGCTTTGCCCTGATTTAAACTCTCCTGAAGTGCTGCCTAGACTTGAGCTAGAATTTTGCACATAAAAAGCAATACAAATCTTATTAATACCAGCAACAGAGCAGTACTTTTATTATAATTTACACAAATGGTATCATTCACATGGGTCCTGTGAGGCTTGGACACACAGAGAAGTCCATTAGAAATTAACGTGGTTAGTCTTATTCTGTGTCCTTGATAGTCCTGCTGTGGTGGCATGTAAAGGATTTAAGGCACATTTAGCAGCATGAATCTCTGAATCCATCAGACCTATTCAGGACTTGACAAAGGCGCAACAAAATCTTAGCAAAAGTATCCTTACATGCCCAAAATGGGTACAGTTGTTGTAGGTGTAAGTAAAACAAGAGAAATTAAAATTTTAATTCTGTTCAGTCTGCCTTGAATACGAAGTAAGCCTTTGAGGACCTTTGGAAAGGAGGAATAAAACTCTGTGGATTTATCAGAATCTTCTAAAATTGAGACCTAATCCAATTATGTATTATTTTCTTTCCACACCATTTAGTTAAATTAATTTAATTAATTTTTGCCTAATTTATGAGCTCAAAACACAGATGAAAGTCAATAAGAATTAATCTCTTCCTCGAAATGATTCTGACTGTACAAGCAGTGATGTATTCTGACTTACCATGAATATTCATAAGAACTGAATGTAAAACAAATGTACAATAACTGTAGAAAACAGAGACTAAAATGAAGAATCTTAACATTTCATGTCTAAACTGCACCCTTGTTACTGACAGCAGATCTGCCTACAAAGACAAGGGAATGGAAGAAGAAATAGTTGTGTTTTAACACAGGGCAAACACTGGCCTAGGAGGAAGATCTGGTTCCAATGAGTTACAAGTGGAGTCACCCTTGTCATTTGAAGTTTCTTCCCAGAAAATAAACATTGTCAGCTCCAATTAATGTCCAATTTGCTCACTGCTGAGCATCACGTTGGCTGCCCAGATTTCTACTAAATTCCCAGGCTTGATGAGCCCCTGAGGGTCCCCTTTGGGAGTACAGTCAATCACCCCAGGCAAGGAACCCTTGTTTAATAATAAAAAATAATAATAATAGTAGTAGGAGTAATAATAATAGAGTTAGTTAAAGAATTAATTCTACAAACTATTCATGAGGAAAATGCAAAGAAAGAGTTGAGCTTGGACATTTTAGACATTTTCTTCCTCATTTTTATTATTCTGATTTTTTTTCTCCCATTGGGTACTTAGAGATTTTTGCTTTTTTTCTGTCCATGAAAGAATCCACAACAAATAGTGTGCATGTTGCATGCCCTTGAGATGTGAGAGTCACCAGTCCAGTCACTCACTTTTTGCAAAAAGAACTTCTGCATACCAAAGCAGTTTAATCAAGCATGATATTTTAGAAAGACAGAAATTAAAATAAAAAAAAATACATTGAGAATAATGGATTAAATGTTTCTTTGGAAAAAAAGGCAAATCCTGCTGAACTTTTTAAAGTGGCATCACCTGAACATCAAATCAGGCAGTTGGCCTGAAGAAGAAAGTATTTCCTATCCACAAGTAGTTTTTAACTACTGGAATTTCTACAAATTACTGCTTTTTAAACATAACTTGATTAGTGGGGAAAGGGGCTGTTTCCCTGGTAACTGTGTTTATGAGCATGAAATCAGTATAGTAGCTGTGGAAAATATTCTAGTGTGCTGGAGTCACAGAGTGAACTGGATTTCTTTTGGCAATGGAGGATGGACATTTAGAGCCAAACTATCCCTCCTGTGATACCACTTTAATGGCCATTGGGTGCCGTTGTGATTTTAATTTTCCCTAAAGAATTCTCAGCTACAGTGTCACACTTCAACACAGACACTACCCTGAAAAAGTCAGAACTGTTAAAAATGAAAAAAAAAAAAATCTTAATGGCCAGTTGTTCAGTGAGTAAGTTAGGAAATCAGACATATCATTTACAAAAGGAGAAAATAATCAATTTTACAATGGCTAGAGTGGCTGAAATCTTATTTTCACATCAATAGCTCTGGTCTCGAATCTGATTTTAGTGCTGCACAAGGGGCACAGGGAAAGGAAACATTCACACTAAAGCTGAGGTTCAGCAATGAGTTTCTCCATGCATTTCCAAACAAATGGATCTTTCTGTTAAAGCAAGAGGGGAAGGAAGAATTCACAGTTCTGATTTGTAAAGAAAGTAGAAACCTCATCATGACATGTAAAGGCTGAGCACACGTTTGTGGGCTGGGAATGGCAATTTGTTTTCCCATGCACTGGGAACAAAGGATGGCTCTGCTTGTAGCTGATAAAATTAGAAAACTGAAGGTTCTCTGTAAGATGCATTAAACAGAAATTAGTGATACGAAAAAAAATCTGGAGGGTGGTTCTGAGACTTCAAAAGAAAGTGATTGTTGGAGAGATAAAAGGGTATTGTCCCATCTTGTAATGATACACACAGTATGGCACTGCTGCTTCACAGGTGAGCCAGGCACAGCATCCAGCAAGGATTTCCAAATCCCTAATCAACCATTAGATTATACAGCACTTGATCTCAGCAGAGCTGCTTTCCAAGGGAGATGGTGGTGAATACCAGAGGTGAAGCTGATTACTAATTAATCCTTGTCTTCCTGGGAGCTTGCCTGAGCCAGGAGGAAGAAGGGAAGATTGGTGGGGAGGGGAAAAGGCTACACCCTTATTTTTTGCAGTGAGGGCTGTCTCTCATGGCCTTGTATAACCTTGGGTTTCAGCAGTGCAGGGCTATAGAATCCATTTTAATACATAGACTTCTGCCAAACCCCACTACAATCCTCTTTGACTTTGGGCATTAACTCTGGAGATAAATACAGGGAAAATTTAGGCTAATCAAAGCTGGCTGCAGACGTGGGCAAAGCTGGCAGCTGAGAGGGAAGGGGATTGCTTGGGGTAGCGAAGAACAAAAGAGCTGTGTCCCTGTTGCCCATTTTGTCCATGCCAGGGCTGAGAAGAGCCAAGCTGGAGCAGCTGCTGCTTCTGTGGAGGAAATGGGAGGAAGCAGACACTGGGATGCACCTGGGGGGCTGCATGGCTGGAGCCCTGAAGGCGGTTGTGCCAAACCATACCTGCCTGGAGAAGGGTGGAAATCGATTTTTGCATGCACCTCTGAGAAGCCCTGAGCCAGCTTTAAGTCAACAGCAGCTTAGAAAATGCGAAGGTGAAAAAGTAAAGTAAAATTCACAAAAAATGCTGCCTTTCTTCATGCTAAAATTACTCAGGAGAGGTCTCAAAAAAGCCGGTATTGTTGTATGCAGGCAGAAGGATAGACTGCAAAGATGTCTTTCTGACTAAAAAGGGGATGTATGGCCTGAAGAAGTAGTACATTGATTTTATAAGATACTATTTTGTTTTTTGGTTTCCTTTTTCAAATTTTTAATTTTTCTTTTCTTATTTCATGCATAATACTAAAGGAAATAGACACATATAAAAGAAATTACGTGTTTTGTCATTGCATATTTACTTTCAACTATGCCATATTAAAATGGACTTTCCATTTGAATAGAATTATTAAATAAAAAGAAAAATTTTAGCTTCAATGATAATTTTGCTTAATTAAAACAATGATACTGAGAAGCTATTTTGCAAAACCTTTTCGATTGGAACACACACTTTGAAACTGAGAAAGCCAGGAGTGCTGAGTTTTTTCTATAAAATAACTCCAAATTTAACCTAGTAATTACAAAATGCTACTTTGTCAAAATGGGCGTTTGACATAGTAACTCCAAACAAATGTACAGAATTAGTTCTGTTTTAAAGGAATTAATGTGTATCTTTAATGTTTCTTTTCATGCTTTCTTTGGTGCTAGGGGTTTTGTTCTCTACTTTGTTACGCAGTCAACATGTTAGAAAGTGTACTCTGGTTACTCCAAAGTATCCTTATTCAGAAAAGGTCGCAAGATGCCTTCATAAGAATTCTATATTTTGGTAGCATATAATTAAGCTGATTGGAAGTATTGTTCTCAAACTCGGGCTCTCTCAGATGCAGCTTCATGGTTGTTAAATTTACTCCTGAAAAAACTTGCTTTGAGATGAAGTGAATTCTTCTCTCAAAAGTTTTACTCTATATCACCCCCTGAGAAGGACTCAGAAGATGTAAAACGACCAGGTAAAAGTGGTCTTTGATTTAAGGCTTTGATTTAGCTTAGTTTCTTTAAATAATAAACACTACAATAAACCAGCAGTCTAAAAACAAACAAGTGTTTTGAGCAGCCATATCATCCCAGCACAAAGCATGGAGAGCTGAGCCTGTCTGAGTTAATTAACCAGCTTAGCATGTACAGGAGGGAGACATTATTCATCTCATCCAGTACTGAAAGGGTGATAGATTTTGGGCAGATGTTTGAAGCAAATCATAACAGTCACTGCCGTATGAAGAATGCTCAGTCCCCCTCAGACAAGATTAAGAACTGTCATTTTGTGTCATTTACATATGCTGCCACTTCTTTCTCATTAAAAATGCATCTTCAAAGGAGCTCAGGGCAAAAATATCCACTTTATTATGTCCCACCATCACATGAAACACCTGAGATCCATGAAAAGACTCTTTGCATGTTCCTCAAAATCACTTTGTGCTCATCAATGCTTTTATTGTGATTGCAATGGGGAATTTTGTTCCCAGGTGACATATTTGTCTGTGTCTGTGGAGTGAGAATTAGTCATGACATCCCCTCTGAAAGCTGACTGGTTTTCACCACAGGGATGGTGAAGTTCAATCCTGGCTTTATGACTGTTGTTCACATAATCTGGTGTTACACACATACCCCATATTTAATATCTTCAACCATTAGTTGATTGGACAGTGTACCTTATAATTTTACATCAGTAGTATTTCTGTTTAAATATGTATTTTCTGTAAAAGAACTAGACACATAGAACCAGATAAATAGTTCTAAAACCTTCTGCCAGACCTACTTAATGCAAAAGGCCATGGAAGTGATTTGTTAATCTGAAAAACCAAACTGTTTATACTATGTCACTCCTAATAACTCTGAACCATAGAACCATGTAACGGTTTGGGTTGGAAGGGACCTTAAGATCATCTTGTTCCAAACTCCCTGCCATGGGCAGGGACACCTTGCACTACATCAGGTTGCTCTAAGCCCTATCCAACCTGGCCTTGGAGACTTCCAGGGATAGGCATTGCTTCTACATCTACGATACTGAGTTAATTCAAATCCTTTTAACTCTGAATTTGAAGGTTTCATACATAGGATTCATTGGATTGATGTGCTGAGTCCATACCCTTGATGACCTAGGACCCAAATGACCCACATATGGGACTATATGTAGGAGCAGAAGGCACCAGAAAAGTAAAATCTGCCTCTTACGCTGAATTTCCCCTGATGATTATACTGCACTCCAGCACATTTTCACTCCCCCTGGTAAAAGTATGAAGTTGAAAACTATTGAATCCTTTTAATTTTCCCCATGTAACATATTGGGTGCAGAATCTGTTATAAATAACTTCATCAATACCAGGAGTGGAGAGATTTGCATGCACTGACTGTATTAGTAACCTCTAGTGGGATTGTTTGTCACCTTTTGGGGAAAAGGTAGTGCAGGGAAATTAACGTTTGATTGATCCCAGTTATTCTGTGGAATTAGTCACTTGTGATCAATTTATAATGCTTATTCAAAACCTGCTCATCAACAACCCTTTTGAATTAACACCGTGTGGGCTTTGAAATGATGATCAGCTCTTCAAAGGCAGGACTGAGTAAGGGTGGTTCAGGAGTTTGGCTTTAGTCCAGTGTCAAGCATTGGCCCTGAAGATCACGTGGTAACATTTGTTCTTTGATTAGATATTTTAAGCACAAACATATTTTGTTATCTCTAGATAGCACATAGAAACATTAAGAGTAAAAAGTCATTAACAAATACATTTGTGTTTGTACAGGTGCTGGAATTACTTTTTTTCTCTCTGACAGGAGCTGTCACCTCAACTTCTGCGCATAAAAACATCATTAGTAGAGTTTTATTTGAAAGAACCTCTGTGTGGGTTCATTTTGGCTGTCTCCTCTGTATAGAAATTTAGGTATTTTGTTCTTTTAACGGGACTAATATATAAAGGAAAACTTAGAATAAGGAATGAAAAGATAATATAAAAAATAAAAATTGCTCTAAATGAAAAGAAACTGCTGGGAGGACAAGTTCAAATTTCTTTATGTATAGTTTCCATAAAGATCATCATAACTGGAGGTACACAACCTAAAACATATTTGTCTACATTAATTATCAAAGAAAGCATTGATAGTGCAATCGAGGCATTGGAAGCCATCAAAAATTTTCATGACATTGAAAGAAAAGGCTCCAGAAAGAAAACTGAATGATTGTAGTAAAAAAATCATTGAAATATCCTGAATATTAACAGGATAAAATCACAAATGCTCTTAGATGTCTTTGGAGAATGATTCACTAAACTGTAAAAATTGATGGAGTGATGGTCATTGTGTTTTTCACTCCTGTAACATTTCCTTCCATCCAGGAATTCACACTTTGCAGTCAGGTCTTTTTGTCCTGTTCTTGAGTTGCATATTGTGTTTACAAAACCTTGAGAATCTCATGATGCTGTTTATCCAGTAGTCCATTAAATCCTGGCCACCATCTGGGACAAGAGATGAGTCCATGATGCCATAGTGCTTTTTGTCTCTTGGTTCCTTCACATTTTACCTCCTGCCCAAGCGAAGAGTGGTTGGGAAGGGCAGTTCCATCTTTCCAATATTTTTGTGGACCACTGACCAGAGATAGGGAGAATAAGCCTCTTGGAAAGAGGGTTGAAGTAATTCAACAACTTGTTTAGTATCTGACAAGTGCTTTGGCAGAAGAGAGGGAAAGAAAGGAAGGATCCCATCCTCATTCTAGCCCAGAGTGCTTGTGTTGAGCCTCCGACCTGATGCAGGGAGCACACTATCACAGAAATTAGAGATTTTGCTTGGTTGATTTAATTCCTTGTTCACTCACAGTGAATATTAAGTAAGCAGTCAGCTTCCATCACCAGACAGCTCTGAAGGACCTCCTCTCTACCTACCTGTTAAACTTTAAAGTCACTTTACTGTGCCCTCCTCCATATTAAATAGTATTTCTTTATCAAGTTATCAATGTCCTCTCATAGCAGCTAAGCTTGTCATGATAGCCTATGGAACTTCAATATCTTCCTTAAGCTCATATCTGTAGATAGCTACATGTGGACGATTTTATCATATTTTATGAAAACAAAACAAACTCAAAACATCATTACCCTCTTAGATTTAACATATCATTCTACTTAAAGGCATATTCCCAGGTAAATTGATAAATCTAAGTCCCACTAAGAAAACTGATGAATTTTGACATGGGTCAGAATCTGCCTTCTGAATATTTTAGAATAAATGACCTCTGTTGTGTGAAAATATGAGATAACACATATAAGGAAATTTGGAAATGTACCCTTATAAATTATACATCCAGATAATTGTCTATAACCCACTTAATACTTTATTGCATTTCTAAATTATGAAAATTTGAAAAATCTTCTTACTTCTCTCATCTTTCTTTTTCTTGTAACATAAATGAAAATATTTTGAATATAAGCTTTTCCCCTGGAGGTTTTTTTTCTAATATGACAGGTCTGGTTTAGTAAGAAAAAATATTATAAAACATTGAAAAAGAGTTGTTTTCAAGAACACAAGGTGAAGAATTTAAAAATAACACAAATAGTTCCCAGTGAAAGAAATAAAGAAATGTTTACAGAATGGAAAGATAAAATTAAAGTCCTGCAACAGCATATTTTCTATCTAACTATATATATGCTCTAAGAGAAAAATACATTATTATTATTTCCATTACATTACTGATGAAAGACAGGTTCAAGAAAAATGAGGCTTAGGGAGGATCAAGCTATCCATGCTAAGAAGAACGATCAAATTATCCAAGTTAGGAATTTATTTCTGCTTCCCTGACTATTTTCTGACATTGCTGGCATGAGGCATCTCAGTTTTCCCTGGTGATAGGTGTTGCATGCAGTGGACTATCTACCAGTCTTGTACAGGAAATCCAACTTATGCACAAGCTGTTGAACAATTTCTCTGCAATAAGAGCTGTTCCAAATAGTCTTTTATCACATCAGAGAAAAAAAAAAGGAAAACTCTCCATAATTTTTTTCCCAATATTACAAGCGATAACTTGGTTGAGTGTTTGACAAACTGTAGTGATATATGTCAAATTTAGCATTTATCTAAAATCAGTTGGCAAGAAATTGAAAATTCCAGCAAATCGTGCTCATCATTGGAATACAAACACTAGCTGGTTTGGAAAACAAAAGCTCAGCAAATGTTGATCATGTTCATCAAACTCTAACTTGTCTGCACATAAAGGATCATGAACATGGAGCTGCTCTACATGACCCATCCAGAGCCAGTGCTACTGGTCTTTGCTGGCACAGCAATATGATATAAACCATTTCACAATACACATTAACTCTGCCTTCAGGCAGCAGGAGGTTGTCTGGACTGTATTTGGAAACTTTTAATCTCCCTCTTTAAGGTAAAGATGCCTTTTCCCTTGTTTCAAATGAGCTGGCACGTAATTTGTTATTCTGCTGGTTAATCCAGGAGCCAGTCAATTCCTGTCATTTCAAACACATCTGGGACCAGTGAAGCACAAATGGGAGTTTTGTAGTGAGCTGGTGGCAGTTCAGAATTGCACCTTTATACCAGAGTTTTCCTCTGACATGCTGATCCTACCCAAACAATTTTACAGTAACTTCTACAAATATACACCTTTTCATAAAGTTTAAGGATATTCAATTTCTTCCAAAACTAGGGTAGTTACATTAATTACAAGTTAGTGGTTGGTTTACTTGATTCACATACGCTCCATTTTTTTGCTTTCCCTTCATCATACTACAAAACAAATCTAGCATTACACACCATATGCTTTTGTCAGGGCACACATTCTCACGTTCAGCACAAAACAGTTATTTATGCAACATCCTTAAAACAATGGATGTGCCATTTGGTTCCACACTGTAAATTTATACATGACACTTAAAAGTAGAGAAATGTAAAAGATGGAGAAAGGAAGGAACACTGGAAGGTAGTGGAAGGTGCTCTTGCTGAGAAAAGGCAGAAGTAAAAAGCCAGTTCAATGATTTTCTAAACAAATACTTGTTCTAGGACATGGAATCCTTGGGGTTTTGGGAAGAGCATATCAGTGTGGGGAGACCAAATGAGATACTGTGATTATCATATCTGCAGTGGGATTAAACAAGATGATCTCTAATTAATTTCTTTTTGGAAGCAATTAATGTTGGTTGGTTTAGGAATATTTTTTTTAATTTTGTTTTATATAATTCCATATCATTCCAACTTGAAAATTAATTTCTATGGGAAGATTTCACAGTTCTTTAGGTACTAAAGTAGAAATATGGGATATCTTACATATCTTGTGGAATGAAGAACTCCCAGGTAAGTTTGTGACATAAACTGTGTTATTGAGCCAAAGCAAAGTCTTTTGATCAATCTGCCAGAAAACATTCATCCACCATAGATACAATATAACACAGCCTCAACTCAATGAAATATTTGGGGGCTTCTTGATCATGCTTGTTTTTAAAGTGACATTTTCTCAAAACTTTTAGCTGTTGCCAACTATTTAAATGAAAAATTTCCTTCTTCAGTGGACATCAGACTAAGATAATTTCTGGCCAGTTCCAGAGGTAACCTTTTCTTTAAAGGAATTATGACAGATATAACTGCGGTGACAAAGAAATTACCTTCACAGTCATGCACACAACAGTTTCAACAAGGCTGCATATATTTCAGCCTGTCAGTAATAAGTCCTGAAGGATCACAAAATAACCATCTGTAATGTAGTCTGGGTCATCAGTGATGGAAAGTTATTGCCATCAGACAGTTCATTGATTGCCTTTGAGAACTGAGTTGATGGGATTGATCTCAGACAGAGTGGGCAGTGGTAAAATCAACCACCGCTGCTAAGGAGGATTTCTTAAAACAAGGGATAGAGAATCCAAGCGGACAGAGGGAGTGGGGAAAACCTTGTAAGAGCTTAGCAAACATATGGAAAAGCACCATGAACTTTGAATATCTATAGGGATAGAGGTGATCACTATGAGTATTAGATCTATGACTTACCTTTGGATCTATACATACCATATAGTGAGAAACGGCACAAGCAGAGGTATGTGGTTGGGGGAGGAATTCAGCAGGAAACTAAGACAGTCCAGGTTGTTGCCTGATTTAGGAAATACCCATCCCTCTTGATTTTTATGAATTCAGAGGACAGATCCTGCTCTAACACTTCTGTGTGAAGCCACATGCATACAAACTACAGTGACATCAAGATTTAATGAATGAAATCACAGCAGCATCTATCATGAAATGTCCAACAGGAAAGGAAGGTCCCCTTCATCCAACTAAAAAATGGAAGTAAAATGTGTGTCTGCATAATAAATATTCTCACTGTAAGTGTGACACATCTTTTATGGGAGGGTAGGCTTAGAGGTTGTTATTGATGACATTCTGCAGATTATTATATTACACACAGGCACTTTCCAGTGTGAATTGTTCTTTGCATATGAACAATTCAGTTAAAAACGTCCTTGAATCAGTAATAATCTCAGAACTCAGAAATATGCTCAGTGATCTCATTCTAAAGAGTTCCTTGGAAAACAGATTTATTACATTATACCATGGACAATTAAACATAGGATGATAGGCTTGTCTCCTCATCTATTCATATCATCTGACTGGAAATGTTTTCTTAACTAATTGCACAAAGAAGATAAGCAACAATTGTGAATCTTACAAGCTTTATGTGTTTTTTGTTTTCACATGTGATTAGATGTGCTCTGAGCTTCATTGCTTAGGTGACTGATTTCCTTCTTTATATCTCTAATCTATGATCAACAGTTTGTAAACATCAAATATGGAGGCTTTTAATTTCTCTTCACTTCAGTGAAAAGTAAATGTGAAATGCTTCCAGTAAATGCAAAATGCTTCCAGAGAAGAATATAACACTTTGCCTAAAAGCTGATAATTACCCAGGGATAGCAGAGAATCAAGCCTTTGAATTACAATCTTTAAAACTTGCATAGCTGGGGCAAGTACTGGAAAATAAATTATGAGCAAACAAACAAAAACAAAAGCAAAAACCAAACCAAACAAAAATCACAAAACAAGCAAAAAACCCCCAGACAACCCCCCCAAAAGAAACCTAAAACCAAACAGACACACAAAAAAGCCTCCAAATATTTAACTTCAACTCTAGAACGAGTAAAGAAGTACTTTTATCCCTGGATTCAGTTGTATATGATGTTGTAAACAAGATGAGAAGAGGGGCAGCAAACCATTGATGCTCTTCCCACAGTCGCATGCAGTGGGAAGGCAAGTTCTCTTGCAGTTCACTATAGCCCTGGAAAAAAGCTAGGATCTTCTTCATAGGAATAAAAAACCCAAACCCCAAAATATTCCTACATATACATGGATTAGTGGAAGGTGAGCACCTAGACCTGGAGACTGAGGGCTTATGGAGGTAATAAGAAACACAGAGACATATTTGTGAGTGACCAATGTGGGAGTTAAGACCCAGGTGTCACTCAATAAGACTCCCAGTGCAGACACTCTGAAAAGCTTGAAAGGTTGCAAATATCAAGATGAAAGTCAGCTTCTTCAGGAAACAAAATAAAATATTTCAAGCAGGTTGTACTTCATATAACTGTCCATTGAATCCTAGACATAACCTCAGTGCAATCCTACCTGGATTACTGGCATTCTGGCTGTGATTTCAAGCTTCTAGACAGACCCATTGAGCTGACCGACCTGGAAAAGGGACTTGCTCTGTTAAAATTGCATTAATAATAACAATTAAAAAAATAAACAAACAAACATACAAACAAAAAAGAACCCTGATAAGTACTGTGAGCATTATTTAACACTAACCAAAGACCTCCTACAAATTATGAACAGAAAGGGTAGAGTAAACCAAAATCTCTTTCCTTCAGAGAAGTGCTGCTCGCTCTCCACAGTTCCCTCATTAGCCCTACATGCTGCTCAAAGTGTTTAGAATTGGACTCATGGTGATTCCAGCTGCTCCTCCTTTCCTGAGAAACAGGCTGCATGTTGAAGGCATCGAAGCAGGAACGAGATTGTCCTTCTCCTCTCCATGCAAAAGCCCTGATCATTCTTCACTCTTCGGCATCAACTCCATGTATTGAATTCAGTTTTATGAATTTCATGGAGACTCACATTTTGCAGCTGCAGAAGATGGAAGAAAATGGAGATAGATTGGAAGTAACTCCAGTCTGGATAACAAGGTTGTGCAGGGTTTTCTGTATTTCACGACATGCAGCACATGCTGTTCCAGAGTCCCAGTGGGAAGAAGTGGATATAGATATGTACTTGGCTGGCCATTACAGTTAAGCCTGTAAGTGTCAGAACAGGGTTTTACATTCTACAAATGTGAGACTAATTGTGTTTAAAAAAAAAACTTTGGTGCTATCACCCACAGATTCTCTACCTGCCATTGATCAGCTTTACTGTTTATGACACAAATTCTTCTGTAATATGCCAACAGCACATTCTGTAGTCTGCCAAAAGCAATTTTACTACAATTTTGGGGTACTTCAGGCTGTGTAGTACTGTTTCCTTCTCTCTTCTGTTATATAGTTTATTTACAAGTTAGTTTTTTAAGACAAACTTTTGTACTTGTAAATCTATGAAAAGCCTACCTTGTCAGATTTGGGGTGAAAAATAGTTCTGTTTCTTGTCTCCTTTTACAAGACTAATTCTAGGTACATATATATATATATATTAGTGATTTTCAGCAGACCCAAACACAAAAAGAGAACACTGTCCTTTTCTTTTGACAGCAGGAATTTAGAGACCAGAATACAGCACAGAAATTCAACCTGAATGTAACAACACGTAGCACTGACCTTTGTCTTTTAAAATGAAAAGGTAGCATTGGACTGTCAGCAAGAGGCAACCTGTGATTTCAGTGCTTGTGCAGAAAAATAGATATGAGGAATTTTCAAAGGAAAAACAGGATCTGGCAAATTCTTATGTTGCTATTACTACTGAAATCAAGCAATAAGTTATTAAAAGATGATGCACTGTTGCTCAGAGATTAATATGCATTTGCACTAAGGAAAACAGAATGTTCCCCTTAGTGGACCCCTCAAATAAAGCTGCAGAAACATGGATAGATTGTAATCTCCAGGAGCAACAGCTAATTTAGAAGACTGTGATTGCAGCAATCAAGGATGGTTGTGCAGCACCTCTGGGGCTGAGAAAGGTATCTTTCAGTGCTGTGTCCAGTCTGTTATTTAATGGTACATCTGCTCCTTTTCCCAGCAGTTAATTTCCTATAAATGGGAGATAAATCAGGGTAAAAAAGTATATTTGTCAAGTTTAATAGTTCTGGGGGGAAAAAGAGAGTACTTTACAACATCCAGACTGTGTGTATCCATATAAATAAGGATTCAGAAATGTACATCTGACAATGTCTAAAGAAATATAGTCATTATTTGTGTCTTTTTCAGATAGCCAGTGCTCAGTTGCCTTTACCTCAGCTCTTAAAGATTTCTTGGGATCATTCTAATAGGAAGTTGTGAGTGAGATGCAAATGCATTTAGGCTGATAGATGAGTATTTTGGGGTATAACCTTAATTTGTAGTTGCCTGTGCTGAATTTGGGCCTTATTACTCAGAACCCAAAATGAGCAGCTCAAATGATTCTAACATTTTTTCATGTTGCAAAACAAAGTAAAATGTTTCTGAACTGTACTTCAGGCCAGATAGCAGTTGAAACACTTCATATTTTAGTACTATGAGAGTAATTACTTGGAATTGCTATTTTATATGAACTAAAAACTTTGTCATGATAGTGGATTTCTACCAGCAAGCAACTCATAAAAATCTCCTTTATTAATGTGTCATACTGCCCTCTGCCTACAGTTTTTGTAGTATCATGTTACATCTATTGCTGTAATCAATACAAATGATACAAATTCAGATAAGAAATGAATTCTTTCATTTTACTTGTATCTAAGAGAACATTCAGTGGAGAAATGTTATTCCATGCATACATCTCTGAACCATCCTTAAGCAAAGACTAAATTTCTCAAAGACAGAACGTCCTTGCAGGGTTCAAAGAGCATTTGTGTTTTTGCTTTGCCAGCACTGAAGAGTTTTAAATGGCTTATTAACTCCTGAAAAGCTCAGCTGGAAGACAGCTCATACACATGGATTTATGACGATTTATGAAAGGGACATGAGAGAGAATAACTTTCTTTCATTATCATACAACCTCCTAAAGAGAGAGCTCTCAGTGACTTTATAGCACTAACTGTGATTAATTACAGCTATTGAGAAGATCAGTGTGACAGTTAAAATAACATTTGTTTTCCATCCTTTCATATTTCCCTGTGAAGAAGTCATCCCAGATAGCAGAGCAATGCCACGTATGTGTTTTCTAATCTCTTCTGACCAAACCAATGTGAAGGTCCACCTCACAACTCTTTGATGACTTTTATTGCTTTAATCTTTAAAAAAAAATGTAACAACATGAAAAGTGATGTCATGTTTCAGTTTTCCTTGAAATTCACATATTTATCTTAAATAGATTTAGAATTAAAACTGACAAATTGTGACTGTTTTTTTTTTCCCCCCAAACATTCCTCATTCCTTTGAACACAAATAAGAACAAGTTAAAACCAAAAAAAAGCAAACAACACTCTAAGAAGGCTGATTAGATTAATTTCACTGCAGGATGAAAAGACTGAGCCTTCTGGGGAAACTTTGCGAAATGTGAGCGCCCACAGGTCTGCAGATCTGCTATTTCTGGAAGTGTCTGAGACTAAAGGAATTTGAGCTACATCTGTAATGCCAGCTCATCATGAAAAATTTCTATCTTTGCACTGTGACAAAGACAAATAACTATTTTACAAAGGGGAAATGTCAGAAAAGAAAAGAATTTTGTGACAATTTTTTCTGGAGTAGAAAAATGCCAGTGTATTCTGGGAGTCTGTCCTTGTTTAGTCCATTCATTCCAGAATAGAGTCTTTGCTCTCCCCTACATTTTGCTCCTGGCTCCTTCGTGCAGCTTTTCATCCAACATGTTTCTAAGGACTCACAGGATATCCAAATTTTGCTTTGAGTGAGAATTTGGAGGGCACAGCTGAAAGCCACAAGTCACCAAAGAGGAGGAGATGATCCCAGGCTCCTCCTAGGACAAAGCAATTGGCTGCCCTTTTTTATGGTGCCACTGAAGTGCAGCACAGAACAAGGGAAAATGGGTACAGTGTCAATGCATTGGTTAAATGGGTATGAGCTTTGGTCCTCTGCTTTTCAATTATTCTCCTTCAGTGTGAAAGCCTTCCTTGAAGGTAAAGAATTTTCTGGACTTAAATGCTGCCTTCTGCAAAACTCAGAGCTGATGGCAAATTACAGGTTAAAGATGCCGTAATTGCAGATCATTTGGCATCAGTCTGAGCAGCAGGCAGAGCATGACACATTCAGGTGAGGGACAGCTGGCACCAAATGGGTTTGGAAAGGGTTTTCACAGCCCCAAAGTGCAGAAGGTTTGTAATTTTGTCATCTGGTATTTGAAAGTCCAAAAGTCTGGCAGAATTCATTTGGAATTGGGGTGAAAAGCTTTAAATTCCTGTAATAAATAGCATTACAAACACATATTTTTGCTTTTTTCCTTTCCCTCTTTTTCCAAGTGGAACATAATCTTTTTTTTTTTTTTTCATAATCATGTAAATTCTTAACACATAGACACACAGCTTTTGGTCTCCAAAGGAGATTTCTGAGTGAGTGGTGTTCTAGAGAGGATCTTTAGCCAAAGTGAAGTAGTTCATTTTTTCCCAGATGGAAAACACAATAGATCCCTGCCCCTACTAGATCTTCAGGCTGAGGGACATGGCTCAGAAAAGCCCTGAGAGCTGGACTAAGCTTTAATGAGGCTTCAAATGAGTCTTAAGTTATTTGTGAGTGGCGTTCAGGAGACCGCAGTCAAAGCATGACTTTCTGTTCCAGGATTTGTCTGTTCCTGCTATTTCTTATTTGATCCTTTTATGCCCAAAGTGTTCTACATACTTTGGCTCTTCTGTGTTAAATCTTTTAATTCAGAGTACAAGGATTTAAAGGAAATTTAAGTGGAATATATTCAGACTGCTCAGCAATTTGAGGGATTAAGTCTTTTTCATATAGCCTGTGTCTGTTAGAACTCTATCACTTACTTTCTTTTTTCTCTTTGTCTTTCCTCTTATTTTCTTTTTTCCTTTTTTTTTTTTGAATACTAATATTCGAAAGGATGATGTGACAAACTGAATGTTTGCTAACCAAATCCATCAGTGCCAACTGATGCCTGCCTGTAAAAATCTTCCTTAATAATTTACAAAAAGCAAAATGTGGGATCTTAATGCTTTTTTTATTCTTCTTAGTTTCCCAAACCACTTACCTGTGTTTTGACATCAAACAATTCAAGCTTTTCTTCCTTCTGAGAGCTACAGCCTCAAATGTTTTTAAAGCCATCAAACCAGAAACTTGTTTTTCTGTGAATCATTCTACCAAATCACAGTCCTAGAACCTTGAGCAAACATTTCTCCATTTCTTATTTGTCAAATAACATATCATAAGACTCGAGAAGATTTAGCAGGACATTAGGGATGGCAAAAGAGTGTAAAAATATTGATAAGGGGATGGTAAATCCATGCTTTCATTTAGACAAATAGACGTAGAGAATTTGACTTCTAAAAAGTCTGATAAGCACAGCTCTGAGGTGCAGCGGATCCATGGTTATTATAGATTTGTCAGGATATTCGGGATCTCAGAAATGTCGAAATTATATACAGAGGCATTTTGGGATTTTCTAGAGCCCAGCAGTGAGAAAAGTGATACCAGTCTCTAAAAAGGTGTTATGGGAGGAGAAGCTCTGACACAAGAACCCCTGTACAAACTGTTCTCACTTTGAAAGAACAGTCAAGGAAACCTTTTTTTAATAATCCAAATAATCTGTGGATGGAAGTTAGGAGGAAAAAAATTAAAACAAGTGTTGTTTGAGTCTTAAGAAAGTTTATTTAAGGTACTTTAATGAAGCTTTCTAAGGGTAATTTATAGTGATAAGATACTGATTTTTTTTTTTGCTATTAGACAAAAGCAGCACTATGATTCTTTTTAATGGGTTTTAGAAACATCTGTTATGATACCAAACAAAAAGGTACTTAATCTTAAATGACACAGTATTTTCCATTTAGAATGCAGTTTGCAAAATGAATACTAATCTCTTAGCAAATCATATGCCACCTTTACCTTATTTATTGCAGACATATTGGCATTATTAGCTATGCTGAATCACTCTGACATCCTATGGGACAAAATAATTGCTTGCTGTGGGAAGTAATCAAAGTGTATTCCTTAGGATTATTACATGTTGAAGTAAAAAATAGCTCCAAAAGCTGGTGTCTCCTGGAGAAACTAGCTGCTCATGGCTTGGGTGGATGCACTGTTTGCTGGGTGAAAAATTGGCTGGATGGCTTGGCCTGAGGAGTTCTGGTGAGTGGAGCTACATCCAGTTGATGGCCAGTCACAACAAGAGTTTAAAAGACATGTGGATGTGGCACCTGGGGACATGGTTTAGTGGTGGACTTGGCAGTGCTGGGTTAGCAATTGAACTCCATGATCTTAAAGGACTTTTTTCAGCCTCAATTGTTATATGACCTTTTCCCATTGACAGATTGGTGAAAGACAGAAACTGGCCGTCTTTTATTCATTAGTACAATTGAGTGAAGACACTTGTACAAACTGATTTGTAATTGTTCTTTTATTCAGTATGTTATAGAGGATTGAAAATTTTCCTTAAATAAAGTGTTATTTCAGTTATTTATTGGGACTCTATTTAGTTTGTGAAGAAACTCTGTAATAAAAGCAAAGATCCTGGACATGGTCCACATGGAGTTGGTAAAAGCCCAGCTGGACTCACTAACTTAAGCCCAGCATCAGTAGATTGGTTTTTTTTCTGCTTACACTTAAAGCAAATTGCAGGGCAAAGTGCAGAAACACCTTACCTGAGTACTTGGGTACGACTGGTTGAAAGTAAAACTAATTTTATACTCCAATGTATTTTTTTTTCACCAGTATTCATGAAATTTTCATCTTCTACCATCTGAATTATTGAAAGGGTGATTGTTCTGAACTAAACTTCTGGACACCTCTTTGATTATACTGGAAGACTTTGGTTTTCCAAATACCTTCTCTGACATTCTGGATCAAAGTCTTCTGAGTCTTCAGCAAATATTTATATGAAGCCTTAATATATTGTGTTACTGTTTTA
Source organism: Campylorhamphus procurvoides (assembly GCA_013396655.1). Lineage (NCBI taxonomy): Eukaryota > Metazoa > Chordata > Aves > Passeriformes > Dendrocolaptidae > Campylorhamphus > Campylorhamphus procurvoides. The sequence continues at coordinate 478,138 of WBMV01007727.1, forward strand.
TCAGACTATCTCATCTATCTTGTATGGTGTGAAACATTAAGTTACATCCAATACTTGCATCTAATTCCCAGTGATCTGAGAATGGGAAGTTTTGAAGAAAATGAGCAGGACACAGGTCTAATTCCTTCTACATTCAGTTTTCATATAAATGCATTTCTGATGGATCTAATTCCTTTCTCTGAGCCACACAATTGCATGAACTTTAATATCATTCCTTCTGATGCATACCAAGGCTGAAAACATCAAGTGCACTCAGAGAAAAGCCCCTTCTTTTCCTTCCCTGTCCATCTCACTTTCATTAGCCCATGAAGCTGATGACAGCTGAGCATGACACATTTATATCTAGTGTTTATTATTTTTATTTCTAAAAGACATTTAGACCACAGGTCCAAATAAGAGCTTTTAGCTAACCATGGCTTATTCCTGAAAAACATCCAGAGAATATGGTATCTATCCACCAAAAATGATCAAGATACTTGAGGTTCTAAGGTTTGAGGAAGCAGTCCCATGTTAGTGATCCCCTACTGCTGTCTAGTGGCTCCTCCAGTGGTGTGCAACTCCTCACTACCCTCTCTGCATTCTCCTTTCCCCAGGCAATAATGTCTAAAGTTGAAAACAAGCCCCAGACAGCAATATCCTTCCCTGCATTCAGCCATCTCCTTTGATTTTAAAGACTAATTACTCTCTGTCCATTCAGTAGCACCGGGATCCACATTAAAATATCATTCTAAGTTAAAATGTCACTCTAAGTAATGTAAGACATTTTATGATTTGGATTGCTTATAATCTTCCCTATTATGCAGACCTCTGCTCTGTACAGTCCTTAAAAATGTATTATGATACCAGAATCCTTTTTTAGGGATTCATGGACATAGACTTGCAAATGAAATAATTACATAAACTGGCTTTTGGTGTTTGGGGAATGATTGGTTTACATCCAGACTGTTAGTTTATTCTGTGGCTCTGGACTGTGCAAGTCAAAGGCATGACATGGAAAAAATTATATCCTTTTTAAGAGTTTTGCAACACTGTCCTCACTCTCCTTTTATTGTATCACCTGCTGAAAGATCTAACATATAAATACCCCTGAAACATCTTCCTCTTAGAAAGAAAAAACAGTCTTTGAAAGTAGTACTAAAGGACAAGGGGGGAAAAAAAAGCAAGAGGACCTTTCATACATATGTATTTTCTTTAATATATATGTCTGCATGTATACATATTTCTCATGTCATTTTTGCTTTGTGCAAGGCACTCTTATTGATTTATGAACATATATATATCAGTAGATATATATGAATGCATTTAGAAAGACCAGAAGTCCTGGACTGTGTTGCCTGTGTCTTTTCTACTGCAAATGGACTGGTACATTATATTTATTAAAAATCAATATGTCTTTTACAGATACATCCCCTAGACAATTGCTGTCTTAATGTTCTGCCTCTAAAGAATGAGACTGGCCCATTCAGCCAAAATACAATTTTCTAGCTTAAACTCTTGGACTCAATTTGTTTTTAAAGAGAAGTCATCCATAACAGTAACAGATATGGTGGCAGTTTCTTTAAAAGGAAAGAAAAAAGTCTATTTTGGATATTTAGGATAAAAATATTAGGAAAGTACAGGGGTAGTGCAGAGTGCACACAAGTTTATTCTGCTTATTTAATCTCTAAGAAGCTGGATTCATTGTAGTTTGATGCAACATAACTAAAAGAAGTTCCCAGAACAGATATAATCCTGAAGCTTTCACAGACTGGGTCATCAGTTAAAAGAAACAGGTGGAAGTGAGTGAAAACAGGGTCCTGACAAAATCTGTAGAGCTCTTTTTCTCTCATTTAGGCCTGTTTTTAAAAGACATACATAGGGTCTTTTGCCTTCTCTATTCTTCTATCAGGCGAGAGTCAGGTTGGACATCAGGAAGAATTTCTTCATGGAAAGGGTTGTCAGGCATTGGAACAGGCTGCCCAAGGAGGTGGTGGAGTCACCATCCTTGGAGGTGTTCAAGGAATGACTGGACACGACTGCTATGGTTTAGTTGACAAAGTGGTGATCAGCCAGATGTTGGACTTGATGATCTCAGAGATCTTTTCCAACCTAAATGGTTCTGTGTGATTCTGTGATATCGCATCAGTCCATTTAGCATAATCCCACAGAATGGGCATAGCACACGCCCGAAAACAAGTGTAAGAACCAAATAAATGTGCAGAGGTACTTCCCCAAAACATTTTGTTTTCCAACAATCAACAAGACATTCTCTTACAGATTTTTCTTCCATTCATATTAGACAGAGCGTTAAGCTAAATTTGTCAGGTTTTGAATGGCATTTGAGTTATCCACCTGAAGCCCAGGCAAACAAGTTCTTAGGGTTCAATTAGAGATACAGTTCCCTACAGCAGGAACTGGAGTCTCCTAAAATATGCTAGCTTGATAGGTGGACTATCCATTGTTAATTCTGGCATAAATGAAATCAAACAGGAGACACGTTGAAGGACCACACTTAAGGAGAAATTGCAACTATCAGTCCACACAACCCTTTGCAAATGTATATACATCACTATGAGTATTTTTAGTTGTATTGCTATAGCAAAAGTGGGAGAAATACTCTTTAGGGAGTCTTCGGTGCCAAAAAATTAAAGAGAATTGTTTAGTTTTTTGTCCTGACTGGAAGTTTTCAATGTCATGAAATAGGAATACAAAGGCAGCAAAAAGTCATTTACTGTGTCGACCTAATAAAGAAACACACCTCTGGGTCCATTAGTAGCTGGCAAAGAAAAACACCAACAAAACTTCTCCTGCAGACCCCAGACTGTGAATAAAATGTACAGTAAAAGAAACTTTTGTGCCAGAGGGTTCTTTCCAGTAGTCTAAGCTTCTCTGGTAAATTCCCTACATGCTGTTCAGTTAAGTTCAAATCATCTAAATTATTGAATATGACAGAGAAAACCATTCTCATCTTAAAAAGAGCTGCACATTCCTAGGGGCTGTCAAATTCAGGGAACAGAAGTAGTGCCAGATCCTTCTGGTGCCGTCGCACTGATGTCAACAGACTTCCATCAGCATATCTGACAGCAGAATTTAAGTCCCCATTTTTATGTAAAAGGAGATTTTATGGTATTATTAAGAAGCCAGGCCTTTGGATGCTGAATTTAAAAATGTCAGTCCTCTAAGAACTGACTGTAGACAAAAGAATAATGTGTGTATATAAAATAAAAGCCCTGTTTAAGGCTTAAACTTGCTTCAGATTTTTTTAAAAAAGAAAGATGTCATCAAACGAAATATTTGTACTTAAGTAAAAATGTAACAATTCTCTTAATGTAAATAATAATAATTATAATAATAAAAGATGTTTCTGGATGTAACTTTCACACAAATGGAAATTATACCGAGCTCAGCATATTTTGAAATCTTCCCTATACTGAGTGTTCCATATGTAGCTTTATGTGACTGACACGATATTCAGTCACAGACACGGAGGCTCAGCTGAGATTAGTGACCAATGACAAGAACCTCTAAATAAATTTAACAGGAGAAATGTTTGCATCCATCCCACCTTGGAGAGTTTTGAGCCCAGACAGAGAAAGCAAAGAGGACCACACAGGGGATCTGTCCCAGACCAGTTTTACAGTCACTCTCTGGACACTGTGATTCCCAGTCCATTGGAGTATATTCAAACACATGTGGTGACACTGTCCCCTGGCATTGTCAGGCTCTTCCCTGGAATCAATTCAATCTCTTTAAAGTGACTTTTTTTTTTTTTTTCAGGAAAAATTCCCACACAGAGTTTGGCATGTAGGAGATTGCAGAGTTCACTCTGAGTGATTGGGTTGAGTGCAGCCATCCTTGTTTGAAGGGGAAAGCAGTTTGTTGCACAGGCTGTGAACGCTTTTTTGAAGTGGTTCCTGATGACTAGGAGCATTTCTGATGAAGTCTAATTGTTCAAATGTTTGCAAAGTGTCTAGTTTTCACTCTAAAGACCTCAATAAAATGCAGAATGAGGGACCATCACAATTCCTCTTTTGGGATCTGACCTGCAGATTGATTTTTGCAACCCTTAACATCCAGCACGTGATGTATCTTCACATTACACACAAAGAACATAGTTCCGTGATATCAAGGACTATGTAACCAACAGATATAAAGGTGAATTATTTTTTGTAAAAAAGTATTTGAATGGGTCTCCTAAGCCTGAAAATGTTCATAAATTTAGAATTCGGGTAAAATTGACTGGTTACCTGGTTGAAGAGCAGAGAAGAACTGGTCAGGTCAAGCAGTTTTTAACGTTTGTCACCAGAAGCTCATGAAAGTCAGAGTTTTGATTCCTGGATCCAAAAGAAAAGGGGTAATATTGCCCTGCTTTCCTTTGCTTTTCCCTAAGGAAGTGTTTGGAATGACTGTGTTCCTGTTGCAGATATTTAATGGAAATGTTTGCATTGAGCTTTCTTGTCTAAAATCAACAAACAGCAAAACTGAAGAGCAACCTGGAACTGGATGCTCTGATTTCCATGCTATAAACATAACTAATACTTTCGGTTTGGTTTCCAGGCCTTTTTATTTTTTATATAATAATAATAATACTGCACAGTGTGCACAATACTGCTGTATGCACGAGTTCCACTGAGACATAAAATCAAGATATTGGTTATTTGCAGTTATTAAAAATTCTATGTCAGTCTCAAACAATAATCTCTGCTCTTTTTTTCCATCAAAAATCCCCAGCGTGATTAATTATACCCTAACCACACTGTCAGCATTGTATACTGTTTCTACTTGATGCCTCTTCCTAACAGTTGTTCAGTCTTCCTCTGCATCTTTAGAGAGCAGCTGAATCTTACTCCAGGGTGCCCTCCAAGAAAAACAAACAAACAAGCAAACAAACAAAAAGGTGACCTTTAATTTGTTGATATGCAATTTACCTAATCAATGATCATTTTTTTCCTGGATTAATGAATTCCTTTTTGCAAAATATCATAGGATATCTGACTCTTTATCAATTTAGTGTGAGTAGTGAAGAGTAATATTTTATTCAGTAATGTAAAACCTGTTCACAATGTCTATAAACAGAAAAACAAATCCCTCACCCAAGGCTATCAAGAACACAAGAAACTGTATCACAATTATTAGAAGCTTGAGTATAAAAGCCTGTTAAATCTGAAACTAGGTCTACTTTTGTAATTTTCAATTTTATGCCATAGATCCAGTTCCTAAAAAATGAAAATGTGTGGATATTACACAGAAAAACTGCTTTAGGATGCATCTTCACCACATTATGGATCTTCTAGGTTTTCCATGAGAGAAAAATCTAAGTGTAATCAATCCTGTTTACATGATCAAGATAAAAGGGACACAGGTATCTTTTGCCACTTGAGGCCACCTGAGTTTAACTTTTCCACTGGAGAATATTGGGAGGACTCTTACTGTGCAGTGTGTTCCCTCTCCTTTTGGTGTTATTGGCAGAAATCCCTAAGTCGATTTTTCAGGTGGTGATTTTAATTGTCTTTTCCGTGAAGAGTCAGTCCCTGCTAATTATTGTGAAATGTCAACTGTATTTGAGATGGTTGTCAGAAGAGTTTATCATTTTCCTCTTTCAAGGCAGCGTTGTCTTTCTTTCGTCACTCAGTCCAGAGGGCAGCTATTAAGCTCAAGGTAAAAGCAGAAGATACAAGAGTACTTTTATGGTTCAATTCCGTTTTGAATGAGTGTAATCATTGATTTCAACACAGGTATATTGAGATATCTGCTACACCCTCAGCTTTCCCGAAAAATTCCTGAGGAAATAAAAGAAATTAAAAAAGCTAAAGTGTTTTTAACAACTAAGTATAAGCAAGAAAATGTAAACTGAGGGGTGAAAATTTTATCATTTTTTCCCAAAGACATACAATATCATTAAACTTAATTTTTAATTTTTTTAAAATAGATATTTAATTATATATTTGGAACCCAATGTTTTCTCATAAAATATGAGAGTTTTAATGCCATTAGACTGAAAATAGCTGACTGACTCTAAAAGAAGTATAAGAACATTTCCTTGCCTGCTGCATTCAACTGCACCAGAGATTTAAAGTGTGTTTTGCAAATTACAGCAAATATCATCCCATGGGGTATTAAAAAAGAATGCCAGAAGCTGGATATACACTAGATTGAAACTTTTTATGGAAGATACAAAAATATACTGGATGTAAGGATTACTTTAAACAAAACTAATATTCTTCAATATTTATTGGGAATTTTATTTTTAATCACACTATCAAAGAGAAGTCTTAAATCATTTTTTTTGTTTGATATTAAGAGTGATGATTTTTTTTGGTAAAGAAGCAGTTAGTAGTATGTAGCTGACATCCTAGAGAGTGATGCAACAATTTGAGTCAAACATTGTTTATGAACACATCATTCAACCAAGAAAAATTTCTTCTTCTATATGTACTCCTCAAGTATGTTTGAAATGCTAAATCACCTCCTTGCAGAAAATGTCAGCAAATGTTTTCATTCAGAATGAAAACGTATTTCCGGAATGTGTTGCAAAAATGAAAAAGACGTTACTTAGTAATATTACTTGAGGTATTATTTAAAAATTACACAGCTTGGGTTTTGATCCTTTTTCATGCTTTTTGCTCTCTTTGTGTTGTATATGCTTAAAAAATCTATTATTATGCAACATTACAAAAAATCAGCAGTGTTGTGTTTGTGATTAATTTTTGTCAGTGATCAATTTTAAATCACTGAAAGAACACTGTTATTCTCTTAGGTTGTGTGCAAATATTTTTATCACATCAAAATGTTTCCTCTTGACCCTGAGGATGTCCTTTGTCTGTCATGTCTCACACTCTCTATGCTTTTTCTATTTTCACGTTAGCTTCACCAGCCATTTTTCAAATTTGGGAGCATGTTCTGGAAAATTGGTAGGCAATCTGCCTGGGGAAGAGCCCAATACAAACAACATAAAATCTGTTTCTGACAAAGAATCACAGAGCATGAAATAATTTATGATGGAGAGGACCTCAAAGGTGTCTGATCAAACATTCTGCTCAAAGTGGGGTCAGCTCTGAGGTCAGACCAAGTTTCTTGGGTCCTCATTTAGTCAGGATTGAAAATCTTGAAGGGTGGAGATTGCAAATGTTCCTTGGGCAACCTGCACCTCTAAGTGATCGTCCACACAGGGAAAAAAACCTTTTCTTTATTTCTGGTCTAAATCTCCCTTGTTGCACTTTATGCCTGTTATCTCTTTTCCACCCACCAGACTCTGCTGTGATGGATCTGACTTGTGTCTTCTCACTGACTCAGCCCCTGTCAGATCCCTCCACACCTTTCTGTTCTTCAGGCTTAACAAGCCCAGTTTCCTCAGTTTCTCCTCATGGGCCAAATGCTTCATCTCCCCCTACTATCATATTATTAAAATATTATTAAAAGGAACACTTCAGAGATATCTCTTCAGAGTATATGCTCATTGTGCTCTTTTTTAAATAGAAAGATGTCTGGTTCTACTCACAGATGATGTTACTGTGAATAATTCAAAGATGATATAACCTCCTCCTCTTGTAGATGTTTGAATACATCTCATCTGTGCACTGTAAGATCAAGTCTTACCCTACATACTCTTCTAATTTTCCTGGAGAGTCCTTCTTTGAGACTGTAAATTCATTGCAGAAAGAGTAAATTTACAAGTATTGCTTTTTTTGGGAAAAAGCGTTCTTGTGTTCACAGCAATGATCGCAATTACCTCACTTTAGCCCCTGTTACATTAAATAACCCTCACTTATAGATTATGACCCTCCTATCCTCTAAATTGACTATTCCCTCCCTCATCAGTCTGAGGATGTGTCTGTCACCTGAAGGGAACTATAGTCATGTTAAAGGTTTCCTAAGAAGATCCCCTTTTTCCTTTAATGAACATTCTGCCGCCCATGGCAAACACATGTTAAGGGCATCTATGACTGCTCATCTGCCCCCTCTGGTTTGTTTGTAAAACATTAGCAGCAAATATTGCTCTCTATGTGCACCTTGAAACTACAAAAAGTACATGGAAAAATTCATCTGCTGATCCAATGAATTGAATCTTTCATCCTTAGAGCAAATATAATTGAATTGGCTGTTATGGTAGTTGTTTTCAATTATTGCCTCAGAATTTATTGGCTTGTCTTCTTGCTAGGGACCTTGAGAGTTAGGCAGGGAATTCCATCAGTGAATGTCTTTAAGAAAACTGTTGTGGTCAGTAGTTAAATTTTAATAATTAATATAGTTGTAGTTAAAAGTGCACCGTGGTTTATGGCCATTGCTGAGCAGCAGCTGAAGCAGCAATTAGGTGGGATGCTCCACAGAACCCAAAATGATGGTAGATAACCATATTCAAGCTATTGACTCATATCCCTCATCAGTAAAGTCCATTTAGTCTAGAAAGTTGTTTGTCTCATCCTAAGGTTAGAAACCTCAAGATGTGACCTTCTTCTTGCTTCTAGTGATGAATTACCATCTGATAGTGGGTGGGCAAGTTAAAAGACAATTTCAGGGGAATTTGTGGGAAGTCTGCACAATGTAGAGCTGGACTTTGCACAAATAATGGGCCTCTGATTTTGGTAAACCTGTGGAAATCCATATACAAACCCCTGCTAGCCCCTGAGGACAAATTGTGGCAGTGATGGCTGTGGAATTTGTGCTGAGGAGCTCAACATGAGTCAGTACCTCAGTGCAAGTCAGGGATGGCAAGGGAGTTTTGTAACCTCAGCTGCACAATCCACTGTCTGTACTATTTTTGGGATTTAAGCTAGCTAATTTAAAGCTAACCTGGACATCTTGCAAACCCTAGTCACACATATGAGCATGGGACAGATAGACTTTTCATAGAACCCCCCTGTTCCATCTTGCTTTTGCAGCTGATGGCAAGACTGGGGGAGAAATCCAGACTGTGCATCCAGAGCAGACTGTGACCTTCACTGAGAAGAGATGTTGTGAGGGAAGCAGGGTGTGAAATTGGAGTTACCTGCTGTAATTTTGCAAAATTAAAATGAGATGAGCAGCCAGTGTTTCCAGCCAGCTTCTTGCAGATCAAAGCTGGGCTGCTCTGTTCCAGCAGCTCACAGGCATGTTGGTAATGAAACAGATTTGCAGCCTCACATCGCTTTCCCCCTGCAAAGTTGTTGCCCTTGATAAAAAGGGAGCAGAGAGTCATACTCTTCTCCCTGCTGAAAGTTTATTACACAGGCAGATGCTCCTGCAAAACTTTTCAGGGTTTTTTTTTTTCCTCTATCATCCATCTCCTGCCAAATGTCCAGGTTGATGTGCCACCTGAGTTGGCAGGTGTTGAAGACAGGATGGCTTTTTATTTCCTTTTCTTTTTCCTTTTCCTTCTCCTTCTCCCTTCTTTTTCCATATCCTGTTTACTTTTTTCTGTCTTTTTTTTCAGATACTACACTTTGCTCATTTGATTGCTTCATAAGGTCTCTCTTGAACACTCATTTTTAGTCTCTCTGACTGATTTCTATTAGCCTACCCCTCACCAGCATCCTGACACTCACAGCTACTCTGAAATGCAGTGGTGTGAAAGCATCTAGAAGGGTAATGCCCTGTGCTTGCCACATTACTGTGATGGACTCTGCTTAAACCATGTGCATAAAGTATAATATTTCCACTGAAACCTTGAAAGAGCTTAAAAGTCCAAGTGAAGTTACACCAAATTTTCAAAGACATTGTCCTTGTGAATTTGGTTGCCCATGTGACAGTACAAATGCATGTGGTGTTAAATCTTTGTGTAACTAATGGGATAAATTTATGTGCTATCCAGCTGAGTCTCCCATTGCCCTGCCAAAAGTATGCAATTAATTCCCTGCTAACAGGTTATAGTGACTTCTGAGCTACCACAAGAAGATAAATTCCTAAATTAGTATTAACACCATCTCCCTCTGTTTTACCCAATTTTTTTAAGTTTGCTGCTGGTACAAAACCAATCCAAATCAGTGATAACAAAATTCATTAGCAAACTACATATAATTATAAATTAGTATCTGTATAGTTATTTTTGATTGTTGCAGCAGTCCAATGGGACACTCTCTTGGAAAATGTATGTGGTCCTGTAGCTGCTGGGGCTTCCCACAGCTCATCTAATTTAGGGATATTTATTACGACAAGAAGGGATGGCTTTAAACTGAAACAGAGCAGGTTTAGATTGGATATTAGGAAGAAATTTTTCCCCAAGAGGGTGATGAGGCCCTGGCACAGGTTGCCCAGAGAAGCTGTGGCTGCCCTATCCCTGGAAGTGTTCAAGTCCAGGTTGGACAGGGCTTGGAGCAGCCTGGGACAGTGGAAGGTTTCCCTGCCCATGGACGGAAGTTGGAACAGGATGATCTTTAAGGATCCTTCCAAGCTTAACTACTCTCTGATTCTGTGATTCACAAAAGAGTAAAGTAATTTAATTTGGTTTCATTCCAGCTACAGATAAGAACTATGAAGTCATCAATCCCATGACTGTCAATCAACTTTTTTTTTTCTTGCAATGTGTTTATTTCATTCTGAGAAATCCTGAAAATGCCTGGTTTTGAATGCTGCTTAAGCCCTGACTGCACTCCCAGCTCTCTATCCCTCCTCTTACAGTCCCCTACAGAGACTGGTCCAGGAGGTAGCCATGGAGGATGCACAACACACAGAACCTCAGCCACAGCCAAGCTCTGCTTCAGCAACAACAGCTACTTGAGGAAAACTTTGCTAAGTGCTCAAAAAAGTTGATATCTAGTTTCCTCCTCACCTGTAGGAACAAACTGCACATCACAGATGAATGCTGCAACCAGCCAGGTATGGAAAGTAGCAACTCTCATCACTCATCTTCTGAGCACTGATGTTTTTCAGGCAATTACAACTCACACCCTTCCTCAGCCATCTAACCACTAGACAGCCATGATTCTTTTTGCTCCTTCCCTGTAGCCTGATGAATCTTTAATTCTTTCATTAAAACTGGATCAGCTTCAGCAGGAAGACTTGTCACAGCCTCCCATTTTGGTGACCAAATTTATTTCCATTAATCTGTTGCTAGCAGCTTTTTACTACTGCTGGCTTGCTCGCTTGAAGGAGTTTTTGCTGACATGATTGTGTTGGCTGTTCATCTGCCAGTCTGTCCTTGGGTACTAACATCTGATCTGTTGACCAATTTCATCAAGCTTGAAAGAAAGATAGAAATTTTGTAGGTAATTGAGTGGTGACAAACATTATAAGGATGGACAGATGGATGGAGAGGAAAAGATTAATCAATTTGCCAAAAGGTAGAGGAAGCAGAACTCAAGTATCAGCCTTTCTCCTCAGCACTGGGATTGCTTCATGTTGCATCCAGGCTGCAGCTCTCCCTTTGCTGCCTTTTGTGCGAGGATATGGCACTTGGAAATTCAATTCACATGGTGAATTTCATATTCCAGGAGTTCAGGGATTAGTCTGTCTGGTGGAAGAAGCTCTATTTTTCTTCTTGCATGCACCAGGAAGTTAAATGAGATGATGATGGTGGTTCTTGTCTTTCTGCTACTTCTGTCCTGTTCTTACAATGTTTATATATAAAGTCATGACAGTTTAACTTTTTAAGATTGCTGATAGCAACAGTGATTCAGTAAATGTTATTATCACCATGACCTGCTAACATAAAAGTCCCAGTTGGATTCTCAGCTCTTGGTTTATCAGTACTTGCCTACTCCTTGGAAAAAGCCCCTAAAATTATTAAAAATATTAAATAATAAATATTAAAATGTATATGGAAGTCTTGGAAACATTATGTATTTATTTTACTAAGTACCCTAAGAAATATTTTGAAAAGTAAAAATATTCAAAGTTCATCTTTAACACCTCAAGTAGAATTATAGAGAAAGGAAGAAAGGAAGCATGCAGGTAAGAAAGAAAACATTACCTTGGGGAAAATTAAATACTATACTGGGGACAATATTAAACTACCTTCAGTGGAACCAGGTTGAGATTCTTCATTGAGATTTTTTTCTCTTCTCAGCAGTGCCATTTGAGATGAGTACCCAGCACATTAGGGGATATTTCCAGGATGAGGAAAAAGTGCTTAAATACCTGACCTTGGGAGAATGTCAATAATTTCTGTCCAAATATTGGTCACATTTTCCCAAATATCTTGTAATGTATAAAGATTTACTTTTCTCTTCCCTGTTTGTATTTCTCCTAAGGACCCAGGACTTGACATTTCATTCTTTCCCATACCAATGATCAACCCATTAGATTCTTTATTTCAATCAGTTTAGCATTCACTTACTCCTTCAATATGCTGTATGATGGATGTTACCCAGTTTCAGTTATTCAATGCCATAGCTATCTTGCCTTTCTGATTCCAGATTACCCTAAATATACCTGTACCTTGCCCCTAAAATAATTTAATTTACTCATTAACCAAACTTGGAGTGAGAGGACCAGTCAGTCAATTTAAATATGAGTTTATTATAAGTTGTTATCTCAGCCACTTGGGAAGGTGGATGGAACCTGGTCTGGCTCCCAGTGGGGCTGTGCTCTTTGTTAGTGACTCTGACAGGTGTGTATGGCAACTGGTCTAGTTTAAAATGTGACAACCTCATGTGATCATGAAAGCAAACTGTGCTGCTTCTTCAAGTCAAAAGTCACTCTTAGTGAAAGCAAAAGACTCTTTGGGATACCCAGGAGTTGAAACAAAGAAAAAGTACAGCTGAGAAAGACCAGACTTCTCCTTGAAGAGGAAGAGCCTACAACTGCTCTTTGCATTCCTTGATTGATATAAAATATAAGATCCATGCTTACTCTAACCCTGTCATTTAGTAACATGACAATTAAACTTGTCTTTAATTAGGAAGTAAAAAAAACCCACAAAAACAAAAGCAAAAAACACTATGAATATTTCAACCCAGTAAGAACCTTCATTTTGAAATAAAAGGAAATAACCCATCTTGACATTTCTCATTAACTTTGTCTCTTACAGCGAGCCATCTCACATATTATCTTCATATTATCTCAACTCAGAGAATTAAACAGAAGAAAATATTTTTAGAGATCAGAAAGTAATCTTGAAGTGAACTTGTTTAATACAATGTATCCCAGAATTTTCAGCTCCTGAAGGACATTTTAATTTCTTGATTAAACAGAAGCTTTGCTATTCCTTATAATCCAGGATATATTCTGATCCCTTCTCATGCTGATCTGACTATTCAGAAGAATATGTGGGTTCACTTCCGTCCTTAGAGGGATATAATATTACTCAGCATGGGGATAGTTTCCTAACATTCCAAAATCTGACAGATATCAAATAAAAGAAGGCAATACACTACATTAAATGAATGAACTGGTGACTATATTTTGAAAAGAGTAAAATTGAGTCTGTACAATCAAATAGAATATACTGATATCAAAAAGGAAGTAGGTGTTTCTTACTCCCACTGCCTCTTCTGTGGGAGAAGAAAGAAGAAAAGAGATGAATAGGGTTATTCTGTTAACTTCTGATAGGGGGCTGGATTTTCTTTTCTTTTTTTTTTTAATATCTTTGAAGCACTGGTTCAAACTTCATTATTCACCCAAGTAATTCTTACCTCTTCAATTAGGTTTTCAATAAAATTTCTGGGACTCCCACCAGCTGGGAACAATGTCTAGCTAGCATGTAACATAGTCTGTTTTTCACCCATTCCAAAGAGAGTATTAAAGTGTAGTTATCATAAAAGAAGAGTTAGGGATAAATGAATGCCCTGCTGGGAGGGAAATCCATTCATCTATACCACGGAAAACACAGTGAAATAAAAAACATTGATCAACCTGGTCTAGTGGGAGGTTGGAAATAGATGATTTTTAAGGTCCCTTCCAACCCAAACCATTCTGTGATTCTATGATTCATTGATTCTATGATTATTGGGAAAGAAACAAACTATTTTCCTTTTCTGAGAAATTTTTTTTTAAAGCTTCTTGGCCCCCAGATCTGAAAATGGCACAGGGTTTGGAAATGTACAGTTTGTATAACTACAAAGAAGAAAAGAAACTGCAAAAAGCAAACCCAAAACTACACTGCTTTACATTTTTTATGTTGAAGGCAACCTTCTCCATTGTGGATACAAAATAACTAACTAAAGGCAAGATATATTCAATTTGCTCTATTTTGTGAAGGAAGGAACGCAGAAGAGAAGGCTCGAAGCCTTCTCTGGCAATACTGAGGGCAGCTGGTACAGAACTCAAACCTCCTGCTATGCCTTCTGGCTTCCTTTGATTCTTTGGGAACTTCCCATCAGCTCCTGCTTCTGCCATTCATGACAAGCCCATCATTATTAGCTTGTCTTTTGGGGGGAGGAAGGTACTCAAGCACATATTTCTTATTCAGGTGTAACAGCAGAATGTGAACCAGAAAGGGGGAGATTACAGCAGGTGGAGGAGGGATGCTGAGCCATGGAATGAGAAGGTAATTATAATTTCATAGAGAAAGTGGGTAATGAGAGGCCAATTAAGGGAAGAAGCAAAATAAAGTGTGTCATGGAATCCTGGGAAATAGGAAGAAAAAGCCTTTTTTTTGTTGTTGTTGTTATTGTTGCCTGTTCAACCAGTTAGACCCATATCATAGAAGACAACCTATAGGCGGCCTCACCCACAGGGGGAAAGACCATGCCTTGCATTAAGTCTTTGAATATTAAGAAAAGATTAAAAAGATCTTCCTGGACAGGTACATGAGAGAAAAGTAACTATGAAAAATATTACCAAGACTATGAATATGTAAGTCTGGCTTGTACGTTAGACTAATAGGCCAAATTACCAATAGAGTAGATTGTTAAAATGCATTTAAAAGAACAGAACTAATGATAATGTGTTTAACTACAACACAGTGGAAAATAGTTTTAAAATATCTTGTAGACAGAAGTTATTTCTCACAGCTCCATCAGTATTCAGAGACAAAAAAATAAACCCATCCAACCACCAAGTCTCCCTCAAACAATCAAAATTAAAAACCTGTTGTGGTTTCTAAAGGAATTCTTGTTAAATGCAAAGGAATATACACAGAAGAGAAATTCTCTCTGTAAATAAAGAGAGGCAACCTCTAAAGTAGCTTTTGCCAGTCCATAAGGGATCAAAGAGTCACTATTCTTGGTTTCTTCAGGAATTCTACTCAGTAATAAAGAACCTTCATAAAGGTTCTTATTGGTAAATTCTTTATTGGTAAAACCTGTAGAGAATAAGAAAAACATTAAGGAAAATTTAAAAGGAATACTTTGCTTGTGTCTTTGTGCCTGTATAAAACTTCTTACATGAAACACCTTCTCTATAAAGAACCAGAAAGTATTTTGAACTTTTCAGATGAGAAAAGTGAGGAGAAAGTATGATAAAGATGTGCAAAATCATGAGCTGCATGGAAAAAGAGAATGAGGAATAGTCAGGAGGAAACGGAAAGGATGAGAGGGACATACCACTCTGAATTCTGCTTTGGTGTTTGAGCAGATATTTTATGTCTCAACTTAGGACCACAAAAATAATTCCACGGCTGTCAGCTCTTTCACCACTTGTAAATTTGACTTAAACCCTGATGTCTCAGAATTTCTGAAATGCTGCCCTGTGCCTTTAAAGGAACTGCCTTCTGCACAATTATTCACCATGTGTTTGTTTACTTACTTAAGGTGTGTGAAAACAGCCCTGAATCCTCACAGATTAAACACAACAGATGCTGTTCAGAGCCATTAAACTCAGTGCACCAAATCCTGCTTCTCAGTGTGGTGCCAATGGCCTGGAAATGAATGTAAACCAGTTTGGGGAAAATTATTTCCTTTCTATTTCAATTGACTGATTAGGCATGCTAAACTCTAAAAAGATCCCCTGACAAAAGGTGCATTCTAGTTTCACTATCTTCTGCTATCTAATTTATCTATTCAAATATCTACTTTTAGGTTTTATTTCATGGACAATCTGAAAAGCTGATAGTGATAAGCACTGCAGCTTTCCCTGGCCTGCCCTCTCTAACTGCTTGGATAGACATTAATCCTGCATTTCATCACTTCAGATGGAACATAAGTTGACAAATTAAATTCTCCGTGTATTTTTTAATATAAAAATGCAGTGCCTAGTGCCTTGAATCCCTCATAAGTACTTGTAAACTGTGATTTAATACCCTCTTAACTGTCTTTCACTCATCTAAACCTGTTCAGCTCTTGTATCCCTTCCTCTTAAGAGTCCTCCTATTTGGAGGAAGCTGGGAAATTGTTTAGATAAGCAAACAAGTGCTCACAATGTTGTCTCAGTGAAATTTCTATTAGTCTTTGGAAAGATTCCAGATTCCAATTTAAAGGAAAGGGCACCAGACTGAGCTGAGAGGGGCAGAGCAGGCAATTAAAAAGACTAATTTACCCTCAACAACGAATATCAGTTTGACCCAGGATTTAGCTTTGGGAAGGTTCTCCAGGTAGTTTCTTTAAACAGTCTAGAGAGGAATGTTTTATTTTAACAGGTTCAAGTGATAAAAGATCTGAACTCTGGGGTTAGTTATCATATTTACCAGGCACAAAAAACACTGATTTAGAATTTGTAGCACATGTTTTGCATGTAATACTCTCTAGTCATGCATTCTAGTACTTCCTATTCTGCAGTCAATTTTGCATACAACTGTTCCCTGTCAGCTCTCCTTTCTGTTCTTCCCCCTCATTCCCACCCCCTGCCATTCCAAGAATAAATGTTCTGTTACTTCTGTAGCAAGCTAAAGAAGTTTATTCCCTTTTTTCCCCCTGTAAACCAGAATGTTGTAAAACACTATATTAATCTTAAATCTGCTTTCTTAGTATTTAAATTTGTGGCAAACCAACCCTTGGCTTTAGACAACCTGAAAAAGGCTTAAAGACACACACAGCTGGCTCTACACAACCATAAAATCCACGTTTTTCTAACAGCAGAGATCTTGGCTAACCTCTTTTTCAACTTTGTTCCAAAGTGCCTGTTAATTTAGATGATTCAGACCTGTAGTTTTCCATTCTCCTTGGAAACAGTATAACTGTTTTCTAAATTGTAGCCAAACTGCTTTCATCATTACCTATGGTTCTTGTTACCAGCACTAGGAACTGGTGATCCAGGAGAGAAATCTCAGATACCACTGAAATGAATGGGCCTGGTCCTGTTCTAAGGTAAAACAAGGGGAATTTCATTCCAACACAGCACATCAGAGATGCTCAAAAGATCAGGGCTATTGAGTTTTGGCCTCTAATTTGGTGTGACCTTCTCTCACTTCTTTCAGCTGTTCCATAAATTGAATCTCAGCTGGTAATTACTGAATGGCTCAGTCCTTTTATGTTCATTTTTTTCCTTTCTTCCATTTCACAAATGGAATCGATTGTTGCCAAATGATGCAGAACTGCCTGGAGTAAGAGTATTGGCACTAACAATCCTGGCAGCCCTGTTAGATTTGTTTAGTTTCCCTTGTAATCTCTACATCCAATCCCAACTTCATAATTTGACAGTCCTAAAAGCCTAAAACAACTCACACAAAAGAAATACCCAGCTGTTAAGTGGTTTGATTTCCTTGATATAATTGTTTTCATTCTGATCCATTCACTCATTTTGGTTCTGGGTTTTTTTACCCCCTAAATAGGTAAACTACCTGTATTGGCTATGCTGCACCTTCTCCATGCATCTTTCATGTGTCACCAAGCAGGGACACTTTGGCACACCTTTCCTCTTTGCTGTACCTGGAGACCTTCCCCAGAACAAAAAGGCCATGTTAAATCAATGGGTCCAGCAGAGTTTAACTCCCCTGACACCTTATTTGAAAAAAATACTTGTCACTGAGATTCAAACACTGGCATTTACCAGGGTCTGATGTTCCCCCATTGCTGTGGGGGAAAATGCTGAGGATGAAATACCTGGGTGGGCAAATCAAAATACCTGAAGATTTCACTGAACAGCCTGGAAACCCCTTGAAACTGGTCCTTTTTATAGAGGGGTAGTATGTTTTAATTGTGTCAAAAGCACAATTCAGTTATTGCTTTATTAAACCACTTATTTTGAAAAGGCTTTTATTCTACTGTCTGCTTTCATGATTTAAATGTGCATAGTTTCTCTACAGATAGCAAGCTACATAAATAAATAAACAAATTAAGGATTTTGGATTAAAAGTTTAGAAAATGTGGGGCTAATTCTGAGAGATTTTGAAATGGCCATTTCTATTTATCTGGCTGGGTTTTCAGCACAGGGAATCCATGCAAGATCTCTGTCATTCTAGGATTTAGCAAGATTAACCTCCTTTCAGACCAAAGTTTTTTGAGACTGACAGCTCCTTTTTATCTTTTGAAGCTATTACTGCCTGTTAATAGAAGCTTTCTCAAACAGAAAATAAGAGTTTATTTCAATCCCAGTTCAGGAAAAGTTGACTTTATACACTAATTCAAGTTTCACAGGGATCTAATCAGGCTCCAAAAGGCAATTCTGAGTAGAAATCCTGAGCCGTGGCCTTCATAAACATGTTGTAAACTAAATATAGTCTCCCAATCTGTTCGATAATATACTAAAAGAAATAGAAGCTTAGAAATCTCAAATAGTGCCATTTTGCAGTTAAACATTCAGACAAGGCAAAATAAATGTCACAGGTAGAATTTATACCAATTGCATCTCCTTCACACTAACAATTCACATTTGACTTGTATTTTAATAATACATACTTTTAGGTGTTGGAGTAATTTTCTGAGCACATTTCTGAGCTAAAGGATGCGCAGCTATTTCTGGTTCTTCTGCTCACAAACTCCTCAGATCTGATTTTTTTTTCATTTAGCTTTTCCAACCAGGGACAACCATGGTTAAAGACAGCTGAAATTCCACTGTTACAGAGAGGAGTCATGATTCAGGAGACATGCCATAAATTACTGGAAAGCAGATCTGTATGTGTTGAAGAACCAGAAATTCAAGGGATCCAAAGCAATGAAGCAAGCAAGATGGGGGGATCCAGTCAATATTTTATGTCCTTCTGATCAGTACATCTTTCTTTATCAAGTTAATTTAGAGAATATATGCAGAGATGAGCTCTTACACTGGGGCAAGTTTTATTTCTGGTGTAACTTCAATGGTCTTCTTTGGTCCTTCTTGTCCTCAAGCACACTGTGTGTCTTTAACTCATCTTGTGTCTATTTCTTGCATTTATAACATTTTCTCATACTGCACTAGTTGCTTAAATCTTACTCTGTCATCTCTCTGATTGCTGATAGACAAGAGTTTGAAATATAAAGAACAAAATAAATTTAAAAGTGGTTTACATGTCATTAACTTCCTACACAATTAGCATGCAAAGGCTTCTAGACATTTGTAACAGTAATTTTCACCAACTCTAATTAAGTAATGCTCAGTGTAGATTGATTTCTTTCATTACTTGAACAGTCTAGCACTGGAGTATGATGCTTCAGTGAAATAGCACTGAACTTCAGGTTTTGCAAGTGATTACAGCTGTTGTGGCTTTGTTTTTAATGGATTATTTTAGTGTTAAGTCTCCTTTTGCCTTTAAATCCCAATCTGGCTTGCTGCCTAGTATAACAGCTGTCTTGTTTGGTTAGAGACAGTCACATGGGAAGGAGTATATATGATATATGTAGACGTATGTTTCTGTCCCTGAACACGCTTTACTATGCTGGTCTTATCTCCTTGCACGTGAAAGTAAATATATGTAGAGCAAAAACTACAGCAGAGAAAGCTACAGCTTGCAATAAAGATGAAAGAAATGGGAATAGATAATTAAAGAAAGAGTTTAAGGAAGGCATCAGTTTTGTTAGGTGAGGTATGAAAGCTGAGTGATTTCTGTATTGAAAGAAATATTTTTAAATATTCTCAGAAATGTCATGTCTGCATGTAAAGACCTTTCCTTACATTAAACTGCTCAGCCACTAAAAGAGTGATATTAGAATGAACTTCCTCTAAGTGTTTGGTGAAATGAGTCCCCAATCCTGCAATGATTTCTGTTCTTTGATTCCTGTAGCCAGCTGAGGAAACTAATAATTATATAAAGGTGATTTGATTAAAAATGGTCTTGAAAAACAGGAAAATCTGGAGTTATATGAATAATTTTGCAACAATGAAAAGTTTTCAAATTTTAGCAGATAGCCTTGTGGAAAATGAAAGCAGCATCTTTTGGAAAGTCATCAGCAAACATAGGCTAAGACTGTGCATTCTGTTGTGTAAATACACTTGGGCAGCAAAATGATGGGAGGAAAAAATAACATGTAAAGCTTTAATTCAGGGCAGGGTTCATCTCCATTGTTGACTAAAAGTTAGATATGTGAGTGCATGCTAGAAAGAGTGTTTTCCCAATTAATAGTCATTCACATACTAACATGGATCTTTCACACAGACTGGGTGAATTTCCCTTTGAGATTTCTTTATATTTCTTTTCTCAATGGTTATAAAGGAAACCTCAGCCAACCAGCTCAGATTTACACATCTAACTCTGGACGACTCTGGGTTAGATCAGTTCCTCCCTTCACCCTTTACAAACTGCTTCTGGATAACTCAGAGTACTTATAATTGTCTTTGGACTCTGAATAGGAAGGTATTTATTGACAGAGAAAAACAGTGTCACACCCTTACTGGCTTTATTTGCTTTCTTGGTGTATGTTTCTGCTCCCCAGTTCCTGGATCTTTCTGTAATATCACACTGCCATAAAGGCTGAGAAGGCATGGGCTGCTGTGCTAAGGGAAATATCCCAGTTTGTATCCCCCTGTCTTAGGCTGCTCCGTGAACCACATCACCACTACTTCTGTGTACCCCAGAGTCCTGATTTTATTTAATCTCTCAACATTCTGGTGAGGAAATTAAAATCTGATGTTGCTGAAGAGAACAGGAACTGATTTTGGGAACGGCAACATGGAGCCCAAAAGGGCTGTTCCAAATCATTCAATATTTCCCATATCCTGCATGTGGTCTGTACAGTGCATGACCCAGGATTATGAGGCAACAGCTTAGACTTTCCCCAGGATGAATCTAAACAGGGTCCTTAGTAAAGAAGTGTCTCAAATGACCCCCAGCTCTGGGGCTGGAGGCTGCAACCTGCACACAGCCCTCACCTACAGAAGGGCAGGGACTGGGTCATGGGAAGGCAGTTTAGCCCATGCTAGGCTCCTGAATTCCCAGAAATGCTTACTCCAGACTCTTTCCCCACCAAAAAGAGGCGGCACATTGTTTCTGAGGCTTGGTAGCTGTTTGAATGTTTGTGTTAGTGAGCTGTTTTAGCCAAAATGCAAATGGTTCCTACTGGAAAGGACCAGAAACACTCAGTTTTGTATAATACAGAAACTCTCTAATACAGAGCCTTCTTAGGCTCAAAAAGTATGAAAATGCTCTTAGAACCACCATGTGTTCAGCTTGTGCAATGAAGAATTCCTAGCAATAGTAAATTTACTTACTGCCCATGTATTTATTGAAGTCTATTGTCTCGTGTTATAAAGACAGTCTGACACACAGACCAGCAATGGCATATACATTTTGGCTCTTAAAAAAGGTTGTTGTTTTGTTAATTTTTAATCTTTTTATTCAGATACTCAGAGGGATTAAAACATGAATGTGTTGCTGGGGGGTTTACCTATACATATTTCAATCAGAGATGGAAAGAAAAAAATATTGTATAGTTTGAGAATGACTAAAACCAAGGAGAATCATTTTCTTCTGACCATACACTAAGCAAGAATAAAGTAGAGCCCATGCTTTCCTTTTTATGAGGTACAAAGTACATGTTCAAGTATATTAAATATAAAAAGGGGCTTTTTAACAAAGGAAAAAGCAGAGAGTAAAAATCCATGTTCAAGAAGGAAGACTTGTTCAAGTACAAAAGGGCAATTTGCCAAAAGAATTATGTTGCTGAAGGAAGCAGTGCATGCCAATTTTCAATCCAAAGCAAAAAGTCTGTGGCTGAGGTCTTTACTTCTGGAACAAAGGGATTGTACAAGCTACATAACGCTTGTAAAACAAGCAAGTAATCTCTGCACATGCCTGTGTTAGAAATGAATGGAACATTCCCAATTTATAAATGAGTAATAGTGAGTCCTGAACATTTTAAATTAGTTTGTTCAGTTCCACTCCAAGGATGCCAGAAAGGGAACAAGGATGGCATGGTAATGAGACCCTGTATTAAAAGGAAACCCTGAACTCTCAAGGAAACACTGTTTACATTCTGCAGCACAGTAAACCTGAAATTCTGTCATTCCTAGACCAAACTTTCACGTATGTGCTTGGATGCAGCACAATTGCCTCTTCAGAGCATGTGAGAACCAGACCCAACCCCACTTGCTAACTCAGTGTCCTTACTGGCACTAGAACCTGAGACAGACAATACACAGACAATTCCATTTTGCAACGTCAGACTTCTGTCTATGAAGGGGATAGACTGTTAATGGCTTACTGCAAAAGGCTTTAATTCTATGGTCTAATGAGCAACATAAATACACACATCCTCTCATGGACAGAGAATAAGATTCGTGTGTGAGTACAGGTTGACTGGTTTTTGTAGTAGTTTGAGTAGTAAAAAAAAACATTAACTCTGTGACCTAAGGGATATTGCATAAGAACAACCTAGTCTGGTTCAGCCCTTATTAACATAATAATTAAATATATTACCCTTTGTGGTGTTCTTTTATATAAGAAAGAAGAGAAGCAGGCACCAGTCCATGTTGTGGGCTGTATATGAACACAGGCTGAGAGGCCTGGGGTTGTTCAACCTCAAGACAAGAAAGCTCTGGGGAGACCTTCTACCATCTACCAGTATTTAAAGAGGCTGCAAGAGAGGAGGAGAGGGACTTTTTACAAGGGTACATAGAGATAGGACAAGGGATAGCGGTTTTCAACTGAAACAGGACAGATCTATATTAGATCTCAGTAAGAAATTCTTCACTGTGAGGGTGATAAGGCCCTGGCACAGGTTGCCCAGAGAAGCTGTGTCTGCCCCATCTCTGAAAGTGTCCAAGGCCAGGTTGGATGGGGCTTGGAGCAACCTGGATAGTGGGAGGTGTCCCTGCCCATGGCAGGAATTTGGAACTGGATGAAATTTAGATTTCTTCTAATCCAAACAATTTTGCCATTCTGTAAAACCTGTACAATGGCAAGCTGGGCCAACTGTGTCTCCTATGAATAGAGTGGCTGGATACTGATGTTGGCATCCTGTTATCTTCATGTGGGCTTTCAAGTGAACTTTGCCAGACATTCACTATTTGGCTGAAAGCTTTAGTTTCATGGTGATCATTAACAATTATTAAACCCAGTAATTCCCACTCACTATAATGGCAATCATCAGTTATATAGTGGTAGAAGCATATGACTCTTGAGATGGAGTGTATTTGTCTGTGAATTGCTGGTTCAGAGGTACATGGTCTCATTCCTAACAGTTTAACCTTATCTCTGGTGACTTTGTGAATATCCACTCCTGTCAAGTAGTTTCCAGACTCTGGGAGTCTGATGAGCCCAGACTCCTACACGCTGGTGATAGACCAATTTCATAAAAACAATGTTCTTGTTATGGAGATCACTGTGGATGCTAGTAAGATCATCAAAAAGTGTGCTCATATATCTTCTTTAACATCTGGGGTGGGTGTGTACTTTCTTCATCCCTGACCCATCACGCTGCTTTAAAAGGCATCAGTTAAGTCCTTCTGTAGTGCAGATGGGGTGTTTGAGTGGCAGATCTGGTATGGTGTGCTGTCAACACTGGGACGTTGTCTAAGATTGTGAGAATTTAGAATTAGTCACTTAGTTCCCTAGACCATCTCTTAGAGAATTTCAGATTATCCAGAATTATCCAGTTACTTTCAAGAGACTGTGTTAAACTGGATGTATACCATAAAATACCATAAAGAGTGGTTTGGATTGGCAGGTAACTTAAAGATCATCCAGTTCCAGCCCCACTGCCATGGGCAGCGATGTCACCACTCGACCAGGTTGCTCAGGGCCCCATCCAACCTGGCCTGTATACACTGGGTCATTTTGAATCTCAAGGCCAAGGCTTAGAGGAGCCCAAACCCCCAAACTTAGACCTGCTCTGAAATCTGCTATGTAAACTGTGGGCACAAACCTCGCAGCTGGTGTGAAAGAACAACCCAGCAGCCAAAAACATTTCTCTGCTGCCAATTTTGAAAGAATGTTCTCTTTTCTGAATGCAGTGGTTTAACATTTTGCTTTGGTGGAAAACTTAAAGGCTATTTTTGTACTTCTGAAGAAAACAACTTAGTGTTAACTGCCAATTCCAGCCCTTTGGGGCACTCATTTTGCCAGCAGCAGTTTAATAAAGAGTCTTGGTTTATCTTCTCTGCAGCTCCACAGTGTATGTTGTTATTGCCAGTCTGCAGATAAACTCAGCTTTGTCTCAGGAGGCTGGAGACTGCATGAGATGTGGATAAAAGGAAAAGAAAACTCTTTTTGAGAGCTATATGTGATTAATCACTGGCTGATATTCCCTCCACTTCTTTATAGGTTCATTGCATAAGACTCCTGACTAATCCCCCTGAAGGGCTGTAATTTGTAACAAAGTTTAAGTGAACAATATTTAAAACAAAACAAGTAGAATATAGGAACAGAAGCCAGTAAATACACACAGGGCAGGTCCTGTGGAAGTAAATAGATAAAAATTCAATTTAATGGGGTTAATTATACTCAGAAGGGTTTTTCCTGCCTTAAAGAAAATCTGGTTTGGTTCCCTGTAGATACGGATAATGCTTAATGGAGACCTAGGGGTAATGGAATATGGTACCTTTGTGGCTGTCTATGCTTCTCAATGTCCTAGTCATAGGTGTGGAAAACTCTAAAATAAAACAAAATTCAAAATTCTCTACTTCTAGGGCATGAGCACTGCGCAGTTCCTGCCTCTCACTTTTCAATAAAATACGGAAACTTCAGTTTATTAAAACTATGGCATTGCATTTGTGACAGGCACAGCTGGCTCACTACAAAGCAGCAGCAATACACGTAACAGATCAGACAAAAGTTTTCATTCATTTGAAAAATCTACCTTTAACCTAAAAACTTCTTGATAAAGAAAAAATCTTGATCTCCTGCCTGAGGGAAATCCAGGAATCCATTAAGCTTTGGGTTGACAAACTTTTAGCTCTGTAAAAGTACATGTTCTCTAGAAGTCACATCCCTGAGAGGTGACACGCCTTATTCTGACTGGAATGTATCTCAACAGCAGCTAAAAGCAGGTATTAGTACTCGTGGTTTCCTGTCCCTGACAGAGGCATGCAAAGGAATATAGTTTGTAAAAGCAAGTCAGCTGCCCTTGAGAGTTCAGGTAACATGAAGATTTGCCCTAGAGCACTGCCCTACCTCTGCTGACACTCATAATGAGCTTTGGAAACTTCAACTGTGACCTCTGCCCTTACCAAAGTTTTAGTTTCTTTGGGAGAATGATGTTTTAGATCAAGTTTATAAGGAAAACTATACTAAATGTCACCTATGGAATGCTTTGTACTCATTTCATTCTGAACAAAAATGAAACATCCCAGACACACCTTGTGTTTTATTCTGATTGTTTTCCAAAGAATTGTCAATAAACAGAAACAATTTTCAGTCCTCATTCCCAAGGTGTGATTTGTCTTCTTTCAAATAGTACATCACACCATGGTCCTGGCATTTCTGGAAGGTGAAACTGGATTTTTTAGAATGATTATTTCCTTAGCAAGCATCACAGCTATTGGCCACTTTCCTTCTAGAACTAGTAGGTGAATATGCTTCACCAAGTGCATGCATGTTCAGTATGTACTATTAAATTTAATCTCATTTATTTTCTGTCTGAACCACTAATTTCCCATGAAGCACTGCCTTCATTGTCTTATTGGAATGAGACGTATTTTTAACATCCTCATGTTATTCATGAGCTGTGTTTTCTCCCCTAATCAGCAGATACCAGTGTCTCTTGGTGCAGGGAGCTAGTGGCCACTAATAAGGTCAGTGAATAGGAGATGTTTTAGCTTCTTGTTAGTTAAACTGGATGGTAAATTGGGCCCTGCAGGATATGTTAAGAGAAATGTTCCTAAAGGTTGATTCTCAAAACAAGCATAGTATGAGTTTGTTTCAAATACATATATTCTTCAGGGACCCTGGGAGATAAGGGAACTGAGAGAAGGGATTTGAAAGTCTTTCTATCATCTGTAGCTCCCTTTAAATGCTCCTGTTTATAATATGGTACAGTGTTTTTGCTGTAATTCCTGTGTTTCCTATAGACTAGAATGATATTCCATATCTGTAGAGGTCATTGTTTTAAATACCCAATGCTATGTACCCCAAACCCCACTATTATTTACATTCCCACAGCACAGAGAGAGTGACCCAGTGCTTGTGAAGCCCATTTAAAACCTTTCTGCAGCAAAGCAGAAATAGCAGCTGTATTTTCTATGGGACCTATCAGAGATCATGGAGAAAACAAGAGTTACAGGAAAACAAGTACAGGAGCAGAGATTAAGAAAGTCCTGGAAGGGACTTTCCATCTCAAGTCTTTGTCTTCTTTATTTGCTGGTTTCTGCTAAATGTCCTTGTGGTTCATAAATTCTGCACTCCAAATGTCAAAGCTCAACAGCACACCTTTCTCTCCCAGGCTTTGTTCATTGAAGCATATCAAGGTTAGCTTAACAAAACTTACAGTTTTATTATTTTTCCCAAGCTATGCTCCCACAAATGTAGCTTATGACAATTTAAAAATGGTTAAAAGTGACTTTAAGGCCTAACACACCACCTATAATTAACTAAAGCAACTAATCAAAAGGATAATTAAAATTATTAAAAAAATTAGAAAATTTATATAATTTCCAACAAATTCTTTTAGGAGTTTTCCCCTCCAGACACATTATTTATAATGGTTTCAGGGATTAAAATCAGTTCCTTTCTGAAGTTGTTGTGAAGGGGAAGGGATCAGATCCCATTTTCCTTGTGGGACGAGTCTCATAAATTGGACAGAGATATTTTCATCGCTGATTATATATATATATATAATTTTGATTGGTATGTAGCAGAAATTTCATACATAATTTTTTAATTTATTGAATGGAAGTTGTGGCATAATTTCTCTATGAAAAGGAAAGTTGCAAAGAACTGGAGCTCAGAATATCATAGTGCTAATGTTTGTGCTGAAAATTTTTGTTATTTGTAATATTTAGGTAGGATTTATTGTCAATTATTAAATATGTTAATATAAAATATTCTTAATTACTGATTAATGCAATTATAACATTGAAAATTATTCTTGTACAGGCAACGTCCATTTAATTTTTATTTACAGTTTCAGATTCTCATCTTTTTACTTGTGTTTTTCACCTCAATCATAAACATACACACTGTTGAAAATAAAAAAAAAATATATTTCTGGGAGTGGACTAACATTAGTTTAAGGGTAGATAATATAAGTTTTCGACATAGTACTCCTGTGCACAGAATGCACCATTCTGTGGCTGCACACCAAAGTGTGTTTCATGATTAGAAATTAATTTTGTTTGTTTAGTCACTAGGTAGTGGGTCATAAAATCTGAAAGAGATTTGTTTTCCTTGATTAGATAGGCTTTTAGTTTGCTGAAAAAGTGATTTAGAAACCCAGGTGAAAAAACAATAACATCAGAAGATGAATAAAGACCTTGGAGAACTCAGTCATCATCGAGGGCAATATGTAGCTCTCCCTGCGGTAAATGCCTCTGAATCTGGTTAACACTGGAATATTTGTAAAAAAGAGAAAGGCATAAAGTGAGTTGTCCCAAACGTTTATTGCTCTGAAAACAAGTATTCCCTGATGCTGGCTATTTAATTTGTTATTTTCTTAACCTTCTTGCCTTTGAGCCACTGACCTTCAGTAAGCGTTCTCTGGACAGATACTGAACTTGGTTTACAAACCTAGCTAATCTCAATCAGATTCCTTCACGTATCCTCTAATTGTGGTTACCATAGTTGAAAACATGCCTTTATAATTCTCTTTATTCTCCGGAATCCAGACAATGCTTTGCTCTTGTCTCCTTTTATTGCTATGTGACTTTTTTTCAGATCTTGGTTAACGTAGGACAAAGCACACAGTGTTTGTTTAACATTGCTTATGGAAGGTCTTTTCCAATTCTTATGCTTGACTGATAATGAAATTATAAGTATGCTTAAAACTTGGGACACCCTTACTCTTTTTTTTTTTTCAAAGTATTTGTTTCCTTTTAATGTTTTCCTAAGTTATTTTCTATTTTACTGTTCAGACTTAAAAGTTTCAGATTTGGAGTTTAAGTTACATTAAACTTGACAGAATGTTAAATTATATTACCAAGACCAGTCTGGCTTTGTAGAAGTAGAAAAAATACACCTGAGAAAAGGGGGCTGAATATATTTACACAAACAAAATTCAAAAAGGTGGAGGAATAATTTACAAAAATCTAGAAAGCCACTACATCTAAACAGGAAGAGACATTTGAGTGAGAGTTATATTAATGAATCCCTCAAGGATATATATTTCAGGATATGATGGGTGGGCCATCCAGGTTTATAGTTTGACATTAAGTATGAATTAATTATGAATTGCATCATTTTTTTAAAAGTTTCACCCTACAAAATTGACTTCATTACTTGGTTTTCTACTTAAAATAATAATTTCTTCAGTTGCAAAACTATGGAAGTATTGTCCAGAGAAGCAACCTATTTTTCATTAATTAGAGTGTTATTCCCTAATAGCACAGAAATGACTAAAAATATTGCAAATAGTGTCAAAATTTTCAAGTATTTCCTCCTCCTTTTTCCTGCTACTGACCGCAATTTTTTGTTGTTTTCAGACACCTTCCAGTACTAACTGGAAAATTGTGTTGTCACCAGAGTATGCAAACTGATGTCAATTATAAGGTTCTGTGCACTAAAGCTGACCTCTTCAGTACTGGTATATAAAAACCCAGTTTTTTTTTTTTTTTAAATGGGCCAACATATTCCCTTGGAGTGATCTGATAAATACGAAAAGCAGAGCTTTAGTCCAGAAATGTACTAAATAGGGAAAGTTTCATAGTATATAGTATTCTCATCTTTCCAGTCCTTGGAAGCAGCCCAAGTGGCTACTGACAAGAGCTTTGCATGCATCGCTGTGAACATTTTCAGGCAAAAAGAAGTTGTGACAAGATATGCAGTGAAAAAAAAAACCCACATGGTTTTGCAATCACTGATGTTGCTTTCTCAGCCATTAGGCATAGAGTCTGGATAACCTCTAAAACTGATTCTAACCCCCAAAACTGATTCTGTCCAACCTTTGCTGCAGATTGAGCAGTTGATGGTGTCAGAAACAGCTTTGGATACACTTCCTAAACCTGCTGAGTCAGAGTCTGCTTGCTTATTGTCATCAGAAAATTCCATGTGACCATGAAGAGCTGCAATTTCTCATTTCAAGCCCAATTAATGACTAAGAAATAGGAGAGCATCCACATTATTCCATTATGTTGTTCCAGAATGACTGGACTCCACTCAGTTCCCAACTGAGCACATTCAGTGTGTCAGAGCTCTATTTTACACTAACATCTTTAGGAGTGGAATGAGTCTTAAGATTCAGTCTAGACAAGAAAATCTCAGAGAAGGCTTCAGAAGCCAATTAATATTCCGGTGACGTGTTGAGCTGTAAAGCTGTTGAGATTGGTGTTGAAATTTTTGGAGATGTCATGATACCAAGGGTGACGGCTCACTACTGCAATAAACTGATTCCCTCATTACTGGACTCCAGGAAAAGAATTATTTCAGTACTCTGCAAAAATGTGCAGAGATTATCAGTTCCCACTGCCAGCTCACATTTCATTGCCATCTTGTATTCCCCTGTAAAAATGAGTTCAGGCTGAATTAATGTTTTTATACTTAGACTGTAGGTCTTTGCAGTAGACCATATTTTTATCCCATGTTGCTCAGTACTCTTCAGATCCAAAAAGCAGCTTTAGAAGTAAAAGTCAGAGTTTACCAGGATCCAGAAAGAGATGAGTCCCATATGAAGTATACAGAAGAACTGAATTAATGGATAAGACTACAGACATTTTTGTGAGAAGGTTTAAATAAATCTCAATATGTCTCTTGGAGGCACTACTGACAGCAGTAGAACTGCCTAATGGCATTCTTTATACATCATCTAGACTTGACATATTTAGAAATAAAAAATAGTTGTGTCAAACACAACCAGCACCTTTTTTTTTTTTTAATGCCAGGCATCAAAATCAAAATTCATTTTAAATGTGAGGTGTTTCATACTTATTATGACAAATACAGTGCGACCTTCAAAATAAATGAACTGTTCTAAAGGTCAGATATGTCATGGAATATCCAAAGGAAAAAAAAAAAAGCTGCAAGCACACCAGAAAAAAGAGTTCAGAGACAAGAAGCAGATGTGAGAGAGACAAGCTACAAATAAATCATTACAGACAATGCACATTTCAAATGCTCCAGGAACTCTCTCTACTGAGCCTTCATGATTCCTGAGAAGGCTGTGCTCCACCTTTCACACATTTCTCCTATAAGTACATAATAAAGTATAAATATTTTCGTTTCGGTCTTTCATCTTAGGGAAAACTGTTTAATTCTATAGTTTTTATTTGCTTGGGTTTCACCTTGTTAAACTCATGATGACTGATATACTTTCCTAACTTAAACAACAGTAGTTTTCAAACAGGTATCAGGCACTGTTTTGTTATTCTGTTTTTCTGGTATTTACTGATTTTAACTTTTTTCCCAATGCGTTATTATAATATTGTGATCAATTTGCTTAGTTGCACAGTGTAAATCACTGCCTGTATAAATATTCGTCATGTAAATCAGTGGAACAAATAGAATTTGGTATGAAATCTGACCAGAATATAGATTGCATGGTAACATTCAGGATTCACTGAGGTGGTAGACAGAAAATTTCCAGGGAACAGAGTACAAGAACAAAAAAGGGACGGAAAAGAGGAATATATTATGATTTATTAGTGGATCTTTGTTATTCTTCATGGGAAAAAAAAAAAAAGTTGTCTCCCCCTCATTCTGTCTTAACTAAAAAGAAATCTAAATCCATTGACATCAGTGTATCCCTCAGCTCTGCTTGTACCCATTTACTCAGGCTGAAGGTCTGCCCCTCTGTTCCACAAAATGCAAGAACCATCAGAAATAAATGGATTGCAGTCAATTTACCAAATGAAAAAGGGTTGTTAATTGGATAATGGAAAGAGATGGCCAAAAGAAGCAGGCCTGGCATTTCAAAAGGTTGGAGATGGATAGAATAGGATCAATGAATTTGTAAAGTACAAGACAATTTTGATGAATTTCCATCAATGTGAGATAAGCTCAGTGATTATATAAAACTCAGCTGATGTACAGCTCATAAGAAATCCATTAACTGTGATCACTAAATGAAAAAGAAATTCAAGGGATGTATTAGACACTACATTATTTTCCCCAATGTATATCTATTCTCTTGATTTTGTTTTGCTGTTTGATTTTTACTTTTGAAGCCTGTGTCCTAACATAAAATACATGAGGAAAATTGAGAGTAGATAAAAGGGTCAGCAGGGGACATTTATCCTGGGAGCCCATGCATGTGTGTGGCTGTTGGGCATTCATGCTTGACTTTCCTGCAGCTGGACCTGGGGATACTGAGCTTCAGCAGCCTCAGATCTTTAGGTCTGTTAGATTTGGCACTATATTTAATTAGATTTCATCACCAAATGTTGAAATCATGCCTGTGGTACAGGCAGTAGGCACATGTTCAGTGAGGGCCTGCGTTGTCTTGACTGGAATTCAGAGAACATTTTAGTGTTGTGTGACAAGTTTCACCAAAATCTGAATGTTTCAAGGTGGTCAATCCATGTGGTATCTTTGATAGGGGTGAGGAGCTAAAACATCCTGTTTTACCATTGTCAAAATATTTGCCAATGCTCTTGTAAATCCTATCAAGTTGGATTCTCTGTCTTGTTAAAAAAAAAATCAGTTAATTTTTTTTTTTAAATAATGTGTTTCAACATATGCTGCCCAACACATTGCAAGGACCACTGAAGCACAGTCTAATGTCTCAAATACACTGAAACACTTCATAGAAGAGAAAACTTTTAAATAGTTCTGAATCACAGATTTCTAACTTATTCCTTGGAGGGAAAATGGCCTTTTCTTCCATGTCAGAAGATGAAGAGAATGACCACACCCATCTGAATGAAAGATTGTTCAATTTAATAGTCCCTTAAGGAAGGGACCATAAGCAAATACCTACAACTAGATTGACTAAACAAGGATATCTCATTTCTCCATTTATTTAGTAACTTTCAGTTAATTATTCCTCCTCTGTCTAATCTTCTCAAGAAAAGAACACTTGGGAAAAGCTTTTTACAAAAAGCACTTTGGGATTGCCTTCATAAAGCTTTAAGGGATCACGGTGCCTCTTCTGTCTGCTCTTCTGAGCAACATGAATTGAGGGACAGATTTGTGACATCCGTTCTCCACCTTTTTTTCCTTCCCCTGAACCTGTCATTGTCCAGGTCCCAGGGATGTCCCCAGGGGCTGCATGTTTCTTTTTTTGTTAAAATACATTTTATACATCCAAATGTACTTTGAGATACACATAAACTACTATTTCCAGATTTTAATATGAGATACAAAGAAATTAATGGACCTCTTTAGGTGCACAAGTAAAATCTATATTAAATCAGGGGACTCAGCCTTGAGTTCTCAAATGCCTCCATTACTGACTGACAAAACACACCAAAACTTTACACCTGGCAGTCTCAGCTCTGTGTTATTGCAGGAAGATGGAATGTGAAAGGCAGTGAGGTGTCTTTTAACTCAAATGACACTTTATCTCTGTTAAAATTAATGAATTCTTTCTTCAAGTATCAAAGTAATCAACATGAATCCACAGAAAAACAAAAAGGAGAAGCCTTTTATTCACTGGAGAATATAATAGGATCTAGAGTGGACTACTTATCTTATTCAGAAATGCTTTAAAATATTAAAAATCTATTTGGCTTATTCTGCCAGAGAGTCAGGGAATTCATTAGTATATAAAGGTATTTGTGGTCTTCAGGGAATAGTATAAAATGGATGGCCACGGGTCCCCATGAATAACTTATTTGCCACATTTGAGTCATAACATTTCACAGGCTAACAAGGAAAGATGTGCAGTTTTAAACATTTAATTTACATATGTTAAACTGAATTGAGCATTTCTGTGCATCCCCCAGCACCGTAAACAGCAGTAGATTTGTGATAACAGTATTAGCTACAGTAAGTTCATGAGTTACTATGTAATACATCCCTGTACAATTTCAATACAGCCCATTACTCTTCTCCCTCTTTGCTGCTGGTCTAAATGCTCTATCTGGAAAGCTGGAGACTAAATCTAGCATTCCCTGTGCCTTGAGCCAGGAGGGTGGATAGAATGAATATGGCTTTGAAGATTATATGATATGAATATTCATGTATATCTTAAAAAAAAGTCTCTTTGGTTATTCCAACAAAACTGTTCCTTTTGTTAGCCCTGGGTCACTGCACAGGAAGAGAAGAAGGGCTCACAGGGTCAGAAGAGCATCACACTTAAAACTCTCTTCTCTTCTGCCTATCAGTGCTATTCTTGGTGCTTATAATCTTTCCTAAGCTCCCTCAACCATTCAGGGGACACAGGTAGAAGGGAAATCTGCACTTGCATGACCTTTCTCCACACCCAGGTGGTCAGGAAGCTCAGGGTGGAAATGAATGTCGTGTTGCCTGCTCTGAAGGGCTTATTCCTTCTTTTCATCCTGAATAAAGTTTCCAGATAGGTCAGGAAATGAAGCCTGAAATCCTTTTTCCTACATCAGATCTCTACTCATTAGGTTAAGATTTTCTTATACCCTATATACATTACCAGTGGAACAGCAGCAATTAGGAACTTTTCCCAGGAAGGAAGAAGATGGAAGTTTCAATCTCTTTAATCCTTTCTCAATTTTTTTAAAAAATATATGTTTAAATCCATAAAATGGATTCTAGACTCAGGAAGCAGATAGTGAATGAGCTTATATTCACACCTGTGTTCAGTGTTTCCCACCTTTTATATCCAAAACGCTTTCCAAATCTCTGGTCATGTCATGGGTGATTTTTTCTGATTTTTTTATTCTTCTATTGAGGTAAATCGATCTCCTCCTATATTAGTTATATTGGAGATATATATATATATATATGTCATAATGGTCATTTGTGCTTATCACTTCAGTGTATTTGGGTTTTTTTCAGGAATACTGGGGGATGGCAATTTTCTTCCAAGTAAATTTGCAGATCTGAACTTCTGTAAAATTCTATTTAATTCCTTCCTAATGTCCCTGTTCCTCATATAAAGTGTACAACAAGTCTCGAGTTGAGACCTGCATTTTTAATTTCAGATATTTATTCTGTTGGACTTTTTACAAACACTTGATTTTTACCATTTTATAATGCACTCCACCAGCAGTTAGTACTTCACTAAAGAGACAAAGAAAACTAGAGAAGCTTTAGCAGAGATTGTGTTTGCATAGAAAAGAAATATTCGGACAAGTACTAGTTAAAACTGCCCGAGATTTATAAAAGAAAATAAAATGAATTCTGTACTTAATAGTTTAATCCAAATCCTTTGGGATTATAATGAGACCCTCATGGGAACAGATTACACATCTGTTGACTGGAGATGGGAGGATTTATGTGTTCTTCTGCAACATCTGGTACTTGCACACATCAGGGAAGATTATGGTTCAAAGATCTGTTCCAGTATAGCAACTCCTACACAAAATAATAACACACAATCACATTAATTCCTTCTTTTCCAAAACACTTTTCTCAATTTATATTTTAAGACTTGATAGAACAGTGATTGCAGAATTTTTAAAATGTCAACTGATAACAAGAACACCTATTAAAGTTATCTGAAGATGCGTATCTAATTCCTCTGCCAATTTTGATGAAAAAAAACACATAAACAATTAAGTTTTAATTATGTCCATTATAATATTTTAATTGTATTGTACTTAAAAAAAGAGATGATTAGTCTTTAACTGAGATATTTCAAAGCAGCTACAAGTTACTAATCAATCCACTTCCAAAGTGTCAATTAGCACAGTTTAGTTACTTTTTTATTGATACCCAAATGGTTTTTGAAATGCCAGCAAAACACTTCAACACATCTAGATACCTGATAGGTTAATAAAATGGCAACAGATTGCTTCTCAATGTCTAATTTTGAATTAATGACATTATATCTAAGCTTCCTTAGACAGTAATCACCTAACTTTTAATTACATTACAAAAGAAAACTTGCAATATCAAGTCTATAATTAATATCTTAATTGAGGAAGGAAGTTATAACAACAAAGGTTGTTGAAAAGAGCATTTATTTGTATTACTTCTGATTCCCTATGTTCACTTCTTAACTGGAATAATGTGAATACTATTAATGAAATTCTAAGCCCATTTTATTTAGAATTAATGATACACTCTACACTGAATTAAAGTAGATTCAGGCTGTACCTATTCTGTTTCTGTTTACTAAGCATGCAGTGCATCATTTTCCTGGCCCTAAGAATTCTTAATTTAAGGAACACGTGACATTAACACAGAACACAATTTTTTGGTTTTGCAAATCCTGTGTGTCCAGCTGAGTACATAAAACAAGCCCTGCCTGTGTGGGATACAGGCATGAGATCCTCCAGTTCAAGGCCTGGGTAAGACCTTTGAAAGGCAGTGTTGGTGAGCTCCACTGGGACATCACAGGGTTATCCCGCCCTCCTTGGCCCATTATCTATATTGACTAAACCCAATGAAGCTTTAAGACAGACACCAGGATCGAAGTCCTGTCTCTGCACCTGTGGAATGTTTTGGTGCTGATGCTTGATGCTTGATTTTGCCAAGCATGGACAAGCACCTTGAAGGTATCCCCTGGAACTGTAAGAACTACTTGTACCTTACTCCTCTGCAACCAGAACACCTGTATTTTAAAGAGTGGGAAGTGTAGAATGGGAATAGAGATTTTTTTTCCTAGCACCTTCTCTTTTTGTTGTTTCTGTGCTTAAATGACTCAAAGGGTTCAACCTTAATGCCTTAATTTTTTTGTTTCTTCTCCTCTTGTCTTCCCTCTGATTCTAGTTCCTGTATGATCCCAAAAGGAGATATATTCACTCAATTGAGTCACCTACTTATGGGATAATTAAATCAAGCAGTATCACATAAGAGCCTGTGTACACAGATCTGTGCGATTACAGGTCATAGTGCAATGGCTTTTGCGAATCAAGGAGCAGCACAGGGGTTTTCCATAATCATCCTGGAATGCAGTTCCTGGTGTGTGTGAGGGTTTAGGACTCTGGACGTTATAAATATTAATTTCTAACAGCTTCCTAGTAAGCAATATCATTTTCCTTGGGAAAGGCAATGATGTATAAATCCTTTTAAGCAGTTTCACAATTTGTGGGATTTTGGCTTTGCAGTTTTGGGTGTATTGAAAAGTATAAAGCTGCATACCTGGCCTATGCTTTAATTTCCCTTTTCTCCCTTTCTGAAAAAAAGCATTGTTAATAATTCAGTAACATCTCAATTAATAACAAGTAGATTAATGAGTTCATTTTTTTTTTAATTGAATGAAGTTGTACTGTCATCCAGAGCAGGTAGACCATGATCTGTCACAGAATACTTTAAGTTCTTCACTCTTGCTGCTACATACTGTGTTTTCAATTCTCCCTTGATATCTTATAGAAAACCTTTATATAGCTCTCTGAACAGTAATATTTGACTCAGATTGTGTTTAGCAAGTTAACATATTCTGGATCTTTCCCTTCTGTTCTGGCCTGTATGTTTCTATCTGTCTATAGAATTGTGAACCCCTGAACAAACCTTTCTGAGATGAAAAAATCACCTTATATTGATAGGATATTGAAACAAGCAAGAAAAAATCTGAAGTGCAGATCATTGTTTAATCAAACTATTCCTTCTTGCCTGAAGATTAATTTCCATTGTAATTTCTCCATCTGTAGAAGGTGCTCTGTAGTTATATCAAACACCACACCCCAAAACTCTGGGAAATAACATGATCTTCCCAAAAGTTAAAAGAAGTTTTAAAGTGATGTATCAAGTGAAACATAATTCTTTATATAATTTGGAGTGAGGATAAGGGAAGAGTTGAATTTTTTATGGATCAAAACCAGATTCCTTGCTCAGCTTCCATCATAACACTTTTTGTTTGATCTCCTGAGGTTCAGTATTTGAGCTCTGGATGGCCTTGGCCAATCTTTAGTTATATTCCAAATGTTGATGTAGCTCGTGATCAACAGAAACAAGTAGATGAGCTCTTATAAAAACAAATATATTTCTTTTAATACTCCCTGCAGTTATGAACTCAGCAAATTGAAGTAAATGAAAATCTATATAGATTGACTAGAATTTTTTTTAAAAATAAGTCCTGACATAATCCAACTTGATTCCAGCAGGTTCCCCAGGGCCATTTGTTATGGCACTGAGTGAGGAATAAAATGTTTTCATCACATTACTACTGAGCCTTTCTTATTTATCACAATAGGGAAATGAATGAAGCATTAATTTTGCCATGATGGCAAAAACATGGTGCATTGCTTTCTAATCACAATCCAACACACAAATTTTACTGCAGTACAATATAAGCTATCTCCTTTATCTGTACTTCAAACAACTTAAAAAAAATATTTGAGATATTAAACAGCTCCAGTTCTCTTTCAAAAGTTCTGATTCCTTCTCTATGTTTTTAAGAGGCTCTCTTTTTAAACAGAAGCTCACGAGTCTCTCCAGTGATCCATTAACACACAGCCTGAGAGATCCTCTGCTTGTTAAATAATTTACTTCATTATTTGCTGTTCTTATTTAGCAAAATAGCAACCCCTGTAATACATTTAGTTTTAGGCTATGCTCTTAAAACACACCATTGATGGATAATGTTTGAATATTTGGATTTTAGCCTTGGTATATATCAGCATGAAGTAACCAGATATTATTTTAATGAGACAGCATGTCCCCTGATCCAATTCATATTTTAATATTTCAGAATTCAGCTATGGCACAAATGAATTAAGATTAACTGGAGAACAAAAAATATAAATAAAGCAATAATAAAACACAGAGGTAAAGACATTGTGTAAATTGCACTATTAAGTTCATAAATCTTATGAATTTGATTCTCCCTTCATCCATCTTTTTTCTCCTTTTGATTTCTTGCTGGTTATGTGACTCATATAATTTTTCTCTCACTGGGATGAAAATCATGACTCCAGAAGAGAAAAACAAGAGAAAACCAGTATGATTTAACTCACAGATTATGGCATTGCAATTTAGAAGAGTGATAACAAAACTCTGCATTTGTGGTGTGAGAGAATTTGTTCTTTATGTTCTCTGTGAAGAAAGTGAGAATGATTGCAGTTTAAGCAGCACCAAAACCAGTCTGAGTTGCACAGCGAGGGAGAGTTTTCATCTGCAGAAAAAGAAGTAGAGTAGGACATCATGGGAATTTCTGCAACCTGTAACTCCACATTTCCAAGAACAACTTAGAAAAATGTTTATCATGAACTTTTAGGCTTAATTAACCCTATCTCTATGCCAAAGACTAGAGAGAGCACAAATGACCTCTTGAAATTCCATCCTGCCCCAGTTTCTGTGATGAATCCTTTTAAAACCTTTACTCTTAGAAATAAACATTTTGCAAGATCCTGATATGAAAAAGTCAATAAGATGTGGCAAAAATAAATAAATAAATAGATAAAATATTTAAAGTATCAGTATCAAGGAGCCTGAATCTGAAGCAAAGGTGTTTCAAAAGCAGAAGAGGGAAAAAAATAAACAGAAATGCAATAATTTCCTTTTATTAGTGCCTCAACACAGGAAGTCAGAACAGGCTACTCATAAAAAGAGGTCAAATGGCTTGGTTATCGTTATTCATCTTTCACTTAGTTATATAAAAGTCTAAAAAGGTTAGAGTCAGAAAAGTATCAGGCTAACCTAATAAAGCATAATTGTGAGAGAACTCAGTCATGAGAGTGATAAACACGAATTATAGTAAGAACAGTGGACATGTACAGAAAGACAGCTTTGGGGAAAATGCCTAAAAAGTTAGTCGTGCCATGTTTAAATTTGACAATTCCACTTCCAGAAGATATTTAGGGCTGGAGAAGAAGGCTGGCAAGCTGGGTGGGGATCCATATGCACACATTCACCATCTCTGCTGTCTCTGAGAGTGCTCTCACATGAGGCCCCAGAAAATGCCTTTCCCCACTCCCTCAGCTGCTTCTTGTTTTTCCTTATTGCTTTTTTATTCTCTTCTCCTGATGGATCACAAATAGATCCGTAGGTGTAGTTAAGAGTCTGTTTACCTGCAGCTGGTGAAGATGAACAAGATACTGAAAACAAAACAAAACAAAAAACGGGAAAAAATTATAATTTAGTTTATTCTTATGATTAAAAACCAATGATAACTAAAATCAATTTTTCTTTCCTATTGAAAATGTAATTTTCTTCTACTTTTGAAAAGTAGAAAATAGTTATTTGCTTCCTCTTTACTTTCTGTATGCTCAAACAATCCTGTTATTCTTTTCTCTTTCCTTTCATTTTTGTACCATTACTAGAAATGGACATTTAATGTTAATTTCAAGATTTTAATCAATTTATTCCAGTAAAGAAATTTTGATTAAAGTGTTTCAATCACAGCTGTGTTGTTTTATAAATAAGATTATTTGCTGTGACAACCTTAGAATTTACTAAAAGTCAGCTTCAACCCAAAAATCCATCTTGTCAGTAAGACATATAATCTCTGTTGCCCTCGAACATCAGCTCAGCTAAAGCATTTTGTAGGATTCTTACTGACTTCATACGTTCCCTTTGAACAATGTCTGGTGACAATGATGGCTCCCCAAATACCACACTTGGAAGTGAATTGCCTTAATATGTAACAAAGTGCTAATAATTTGGTTTCTGTACCTGGCACTTGTGTGCAGCTTGAAGGATTTCTGTGTCAGCTGCAGATGAACACACCTCGAAGGCTCAGCACAAAATCTCCTTGGTAATACTGAATGCTCTCCTAGAAGTCAGGATATAATATGAAATTAAACAGAGTGTCTTTGAAAAGAATGCATTTTGAAAGCAAACAGCTCTTGGTGGTTGTAATCTAAAACTCAAAATATTCAAAGAAAGAAAGGATTGAATTGAATGTTTTGAAATATTTTAATAAATAAAAATCTCTGCATTGTTCCTAATATGCTGATTAGTATTTATGGGTTTCATGCAATGATCTGAATAATGATATTTCTGCCTGTCAAAAAATCTGTCCAATAGTACTTCAAGATGAAAATGTTGCATTCTACACCATAATAATGGTTTAAAAATATTGATTATTTCATGTCTTGTGTTCAGGAGGTTGAGGAGGTTAAGGAAAAAAAGCTGGAGAAAGTACAGACAAATTATTAGGCAACTGCAGTTAGTTTTACTAACTACTAGACACTATTACCTGCAAAAAAAGAGGTAAGGGAAAAAACCCTTTGGCTTTATGATCTCTATCAATATAAGTAAATCCTACACTGAATAGTCCAGTTATGAAATTATGCAAGAATACAAATTGAAGCCACATTGTAAAATTATCTTGAGTACAATGTAGAATGATTTGATGTCAGAAGTATGTATTCATCTAGCTATTCAACTTTTGATTTTCAGGACATAAGAACAATCAGAAGTAAAATACAATTTGAGAAACAATCTAGCCCTGTGACCCCTTTCAAGGATGACACCTCAGTGATTCCTGACCAATGGTTTATGTTTAGTGTTGTACATGACTATGTTACCACAATATACAAAAGGGTTTTCAGGCTGTCTCTCTCTTTCTCTCCTCCCCTGCACTTTTATTGCAACAGATATTGTAGGGTTTTATGGAATACAGAGCATGTGGGACAAATATAACAGGAAGAGAAAGGTGAAGATATAGGATTTACTCTGATCACAGAAGAGATTCCCAACAGGGAGGCGAGGAGAGATGATCTATACTCCAACACTCAGTGTGACACACAGTCTTGAATTCAGGTTATTGGATGAGAATGAGCATCTATAATCACATTTAGAAACAAAAAATTAAAGTATAAATCCACCAACATAAAAGTTCCTTTTGAAATCTGAGCACATGGCTTTTTACTCTCTCATATGAAAGTTTAATTTCAAGTACTTTGATTAAAATGTAATGTTTTCAAAAACAGAAAACAAAAAAAAAAAACCTGCATCCCCCAAAGCACTGTCAGTATTTAATTCCATAACAAAGCCATTCATCAAGAGTGATCAAATGATGACTTATCTTATCCTAACCTACAAAACAAGGAGACTATTCCAGTCCTCAATTAGAACAGTAGTGAAGAAGGCAAGCCAACAAAATATTTAACTCATCCCACTTAATTCATTCCTCAGAATTAGACAAAAAAAAATAAATCTCACTTTCAATCTGGCAGTTTAAGATATGCAAAGGCATCAGCTTTTCAGAGAAAGGCATCTGATCATGTGCATTTTAATTAGCAGTCAAAAAAGATGCTGGTTTTACAAACCTTCACTTGTATTGTTTCACCTCCTTTCTCCTGTTTGTGAGATTCTTGTGGCTGGTAGGGTCAGGTTTTTAAAACATCATCTGCACCTCATTCTGCATTTTGGGTGTCTGGTGTTGGAAAAGGTCCTGTCACTCACCTCTTCCCAAGCTGTTCCTTGGGAACTGAGGTGCATCTCTTGAGAATACAGTTGATTGTGTAGGCAGAAGTTCTGGGCTCAGCAGATATGGATCAGCCTTTGCTGTGCCATTTGGACACCCTTTGACAAGTCATTCAGCTGGCACTGTCTCAGGTCACCAGCCATGAAATGGACACCACGCTCGAGGTTTTACCCCAGGTCAAGCAAATCTTAGGATGGGTCTCACACCACCTATGCTGAAACTCATCAAAAGGTGAATATTCTCCAATAAAACCAGAGGACAATCCAAAAGAGCTCTGAAACTGAGACACTGGTCCTGATGTACAGATGTAAATAATAAGATCACATCAATTGAAGTCTACACCCTGTGCAAATCTCCTGGCAAGGGAGTGCTGGTGTAGGGAACTTGGAAGGATCTGGGTGTGACTGGGGTGGTTGAATCTCTCGATTAAACCTGTGGAGATTTACCCTGGATTACACAGACTGTGTCCATGCCAGCCCATGAAACAGGATGAGAGGTTGGACTCAAGCACTGCCATGAGATTATCTAATTCACTTGCTATAACCTGGGTTAGAGTAGGTACCAGTGAGCAATTTCTGGATAACACAGGGAAGCATCAAGAGATGGTGATCCCCAAAAACAATACAGTGGCTGTTACCACGTATTTGAAGGAAGATCTAAATTACTCTGAATGTAAATTGGGTTTATACCACAAGGTTCAGGAGCACAGCAAGGACCTTGGGCTAATTAATATTCTTATGTTCTTTTTTTTACAATGAGCTTGCATTGAATTATCTGTATTGATCAGGAAATTTCTCTTCCCTGGTTATAAAAGGGAAGTAAATTCTCTTGTTTGCATACTCTCCCTCCACTTTTCCACTGTTTGTTTTTTGTTTTTTTTTGATAGGAAAAATTTGTGGTACCTTTCAAAATTGATCCTGAATCCCAAACCAGTCCCTAGAACTAACAGTCCATAAACTGTAGGTTAACCTTGAGGCTGTCAGATGGCAGACTCTGTATGAGGGCAAATCCTCACCATTGTATATTTTCCTTCTAATGTGATGTGTTCTGCCAAACCTTCTCATATTATAATAGATCAAACTCCCTGCATCAGTGAAGCTGCACAAACTTACAGGTCAATGGTAAAATTCCACTATAGAAAACTCTACTTTTAATACAGGAATGAGGCTCTTGCTAGTGCTATGTTGTGACACTGAAATGCATCAGGTAAAGAGTAGGTTGTGAATAATAGAAAAACTCTTTCTTTTATAGTAGTTGTCAGATAGAAAAAAGAACAATGTGAACAATACCTGACCTGGTGACTTGCACTGGAATGGGAAGAATCATCTTTCTGGGAAAAGGAAAAAAAATAAAAAAGGGACAGTAGAATTTTAGAAGAAAAAGTTAAGAAATGAGGAACTAGGACAGTTGCTGGCTTGCCTCAGCTGAAGTGTGGTCTCTAATGACTCCAGTGACACATAATCAATTTATGAGCTTTGTTGTATTACATTTGCAGACAACGCAGATGTCAGCATTTCCCTTTCCCCTGAGAATGGGCAAGTATTATATTACATTCACTCAAGAGTGCAAATGCCAGCAAAATTTGGCCACCCTAATTCACACAAAATTAATTTCTGCATAGGTTTACTTAAAGATTGTGTCTATGCAATAGCTGTCTCTCATAATGACTTGTTTTTTGCAATCTTTGAGAAGCCTGTTGAAATATTGATGTGATGAGAACTGCAAAATTACATTCTGGAGTTTTTCAAATTCTTTTTCCACTGAGAAAGGTGGTCCATGTGAGCTCTCAACCTAAATTTCTTAGTACTGCCAGAAATCAAGGTAAAGGAATTTGCAAACAGCTTTCTCATAGCCCAAATCTACCTCCATACCTGAGATGCAG
This sequence comes from Campylorhamphus procurvoides, assembly GCA_013396655.1. Taxonomy (NCBI): domain Eukaryota; kingdom Metazoa; phylum Chordata; class Aves; order Passeriformes; family Dendrocolaptidae; genus Campylorhamphus; species Campylorhamphus procurvoides. The sequence continues at coordinate 521,614 of WBMV01007727.1, forward strand.
CTATTTTATTCTGAATTTATCAATACCTCTACTAACTTCAATGAAATTTCACCAGAATATACTGTAGTGGGGGAATACACCTCTTTTTTGCCTTAGAGAAACCTGGACATAAACAATTAGAGAAATATTACAGATTTGCTGCTGTATTTTCAGTTTTAGTGAAAACCTGTATTTTTAAGAATTCCAGAAAACTGTAGGTTTCAACTCTTTCATCAGCCAAGATGGTCAGGTACTAGTTTCATAGGTAATATATTGTAAGTGTCTAGATTCCTGATCAAAATGCCTTTGTCACTTCTTTCTATTCTTGATCAGTCACATATTGTTAACCTTCTCTTCCCTTAACAGAATTTATAATAAGGGATAAGAATTTACATGGTATTAAAGGATAAATAAACCTTTGTTAGGAACAGTGGGTGATGCATGATGTGCATCTATCTGTTGACTCCTGATACAGCATAAGTTGTTTTCAGGTCTTTCAGATCTTCTATAAACATTAGGGTTGAACTTTACTGCATTGAGGAAGGCACAAAAAAAGTGGAGAGTAAAGTAATAATGGTCTGCTCAACTAACTGTTCCACATTAGCATCATGTACCCTTTTTTTAGAGCTTGCTTTTTAGACAAAGTTGCAATTAATAAAAGAAGGTAATTATAAGTCTATTGGAAATGAAATCAGAATATGAGATGGAAAAGGATTAGGAAAGTTTTGATCATGAAGAATGCAGCATTTAACATTTTTGCAATGATTTCTTTAATACATAAAATATATAGTTATACATCCATAATGCATAATATTTTGTATTGTACAATTTGCATAATAATATCATTTTCAAGTGATATAAAACAGGATGGGAAAAAAGATGACACATACTTCAAAAGAAGAGAGACTTGGATGACTTGGACAGGAATATTTGTGCAGAAGTTATTTGGAAAGCAGTGTTTGTGAATACCCTCAAATTATACTGTAACCCTGATGAATGAGAACAACATAATTGTGAGTGATTAATACCCATGTAGGTAACTGAGGTAAGTCATGTTTCCCAGATAAAAAAAATGTTGACTTCTCTGTGGCAAAGGGTGAGGACCTTGAGGAACTAATTCTGATTTTAATGACACCTTAGGTGTTGCCATAACATGCACATTCCTACGTACCTGCAGAAGATAAATACTGGAAGAGATGTTTGCATTCAAGCAATTTAAGAACTGCCCTTCTATTCAAGCCAAAAGTTTAAGTAATTTACAGACTCTTCAGAAGTAATGTGAAATTTGATAGACTTGTTTCCTGTTTTCATTTAGGAAATTGAGTTCCAACTTCTTAACCTTATCACAGGAGTACAAGAAAAACAGTATCTTACTTTTTGAGCAGGTGGGAACCTAAGACTAACTAAGACTTGTATTTAAACTTTTCAACTTCTTAAAGGTAATTTGCAGTATCACAAAATCAGTGTCTGGCTAAACCCACAGTTTAATGGAATAACGAGAACTGAATTTGACTGAAGTGCTTTGTGCAACGACAATCTGATGGAGTTCTGGCTCAGGTGGCAAATTTTAAGTATACAAAAGGTCTAAGGTTTGAGGAACCCCAGTACAAACTTCAGCAGGATGAATATGGGCTTAATCTCACAATAAGAGAAGGTGCAGAAGAATTTATCCAGCAGATATGTCCTACTCTCAAGTGCTGGTGTCAAATCAGTGGCATTAATGAGATTCACTTACACACAGCGCAAAATCTAGTTAAAGGAAAAGCTGTTGCACAGATCAACCAGTGCAAGACGAGGCTCCTGACTTGAAGCCAAGTATTGTGATACATTAAATGAGGTGGGCGTTGGACTTTCTGCATTGTGAAGGAGCCAGAACAAAGCTCCGCTTGGAAGATGGTCCCTGAGCACAGTCCTGTGGTCTTGGCAGCACACATGAGCCACAGGTGAGCACAGGACTCACTTGCTTTCAGAAGGATCTCGTTGAACTCTGACTTAGCAAAGTCAAGAGGTGAAAGTCAGCCTCTTCATTTTGAAAAATTGGTCCCATGGGTTTTTATTCATATTTTAAGATCTACACAATTGTTTGAAGAAAAAAGAGGTGAGAAGGGCAGAAAATCTTCTTTTTTTCTAAAGGGTTCTTGTAGTTATATCCAAGACTACAACAATAGAAAAGATGAGAGACAGGATGCCCCTGACTGATAAAACTCTTCCTTTCCTTTAGATGTCTTCCAAGTCATGTAAAAACGAGGCCCACCAGTTCTTAATTCTTTGGGACACCTTTTGAGCTTGTGATTTTCAGATTATGAACTCTTAGAACAAGAGGTGTTACAACTAGGCTGGAAATTGTATTTTGGTGATGTCTCGCTATTCTCCCTTAACCATGACTGAGAATATGAATGTACTGTTTATTCTTTTCCTCTTCTTTAAACTATCTTTTCAGTTAGTTTCTTTTCTAGTTGGTATGGAGTATTTCAAATCCTTATTTTCTCCATTTAGATATCCTGTTTTATGGAGCTGCTTATAAATTTTATATGATGGATAACCAATACTCCAATCAATGTGAAACAACAAGGCAGTCACTACTTTCGATGTCTCTAATTACTCTGTTTGCTGGGAGCAAGCAGGAAATCCCCATTTCTGTGGTGAGGAAATGCCATCACCCTGAGGAACATACTCTCGGTCACCCTGAAAGAGTGAGAGTACCTTTCTGGAAGGCATTCACTTCTCCATCTTTCACTAGGATAAAAAACATGTACATCAATCAGCTGGCAAGCAGTTTCCAATCCCACTTTTTGTCCTCCCCTTTTGCTCATTTTTATTAGACTGGACCCATGTCCTCTTGTGGGTCTCAAGGAGTCTCATAGGGCTTGGTACAAGATATGCTACCTAAAGCACTTTTATTGAAATCCAGAGCAATGTTTATAGGTGTCTACTGGAAAAAAGAAATTATTACTTCAGACTTTTTGGATATGCCTTTTAACCTCATGAATTTTTAGAAGGATTTATGTATCATAGATTTTTCAATAGTTCTCTCCTGTAGTGAATAGACCTTGTTGTCTGTAACCAGACTTTCTTATTTTAAAAGATAGGAACTATCTACATATGTAAAATTCTATTTTACATATGTACAGGACATAATTCCTTCCCCTAGAGACAAAATGTAAGTGTATATTTAATGGAAGAAGAAAGAAGGGTCAGGAAAAGAGAATAAATTGATTTGATCCATGAAAGTAGAAAATGAAATGAGATTGTATTGTAACTTAATAAGTTAAAATAGCAAGCTACATTTGACTTTCCAAAATGCTAAATTAGAATCTTACAATCAAGTTTCTCAAGTTCCTAATTTCCTTCACAAACTGGCTTCCCTCCATGGATTGATCTCCCTGGATACATCATGTCTGGGGTGGTGTGCTGTGAAAATACCAGTTACAAGCTGTTGTTGAATTTCTCTGGTGGCAATATGAAATTCTCAGTGGAAAATGCTTACTTGGGTAGCTGAATGAACCACTAGAATTCCTCTACATAAGCATATTCTGTCTATCCTGCATTCCCAAGAATGGCATTTCATGTGCCAGTTTAGGTAAGAGGCTTTATCCAGGACACAGCCAAGAGAACATCTTGTCTATCTTACACTTCTGTGGCATTCTCTTCATTAGGCATCTTATTTTTATTGTTGTTTTTGCTTTTGTTGTTTGGACCAACTTAGAATTTTATTTCACAAAGCTCAGGATCTTATGGGATCCATAGGAGTGCTGAAAAACAATCTTGCAGACTTTGGGATATGACCTGTGCAGCAGCTTTTTATCTTTGTCCACATGTAGTGGACTCACTATTTATTCCAGCCCACTTTCCAGGCACCTGAAAACAATTGCAGGTTACAGTCATAATGCTGGGGAATGAGATTGCTTCGCATATCAGAAAATCAGTACATTTTGCAGTGGATACAATACAAGGTTTTATACAACAATTTATTGAGACCTCTGGATATTAAGAAACCTAAAGGGGTAAAATACTGAACCACTTCTTGTGCATTCACCTGGTTTAATGGAATTGGGATTTCATCTATTCTGAATAAAGCTAGTTTTAACTTAGCTACAGGACAAGATAGAGTTCTAGTCACTCTGACATAGCAAAGTGCCAATGAGATTTCAGTTCTTATTCCATTTTCCTTGTTAGAGATGTTCAATTTTCTGTATACTCCACTAATGAAATCCTTCTCAAACTATTTAACAGATTTATTCATGCCATTTTTGTAAATGTAAAAATTTACTGTATTTTCTTCTTTTAACAAGCATAGAAAGTAAGAAAAATACTCTGATAGTCTTGTTGAACTTATAATCAACATATTTAATATGTATAGTTGTATCATTCTCACAGTGAAATTGATGCATAGATATCAACTAAATCAGAAGAAGAAACCTGAGATCCTCAAACATTCATTTAAAATGTGTTTTAACATTCTTTCCTGTCATTTCTACAGGACTTTCGTCAAGCTTCTTCTTGTTTTGGTTTATATTTTAAATAAAAGATATTATAATTGTAGATAAGAAAATGTGGTTACAATGTTTTCTAAGTGAAATACTGTATTTGAAATAGTGGTTCATCATGCAACAAACAAGTCCTAAGGCTGGGAAGAACTCTTAGTGGTGTTCTTGAATTTACATTTTTGCTTAAAGCTTGAATAAGATATTTTCTCTGCTTTTGTAAAATAGGTACAGTGAAGGCAATGATTTACACTTGAATGAAGAGTATATACAATAGCTAAAGAAACAAGTTTAATATATTAAACTGTCAGTGCAATTAATTACTTAGCCCTGAATCCAGTAAAGACTTTGGTTCCTAAAATCTGTGCATTGGCGCATCAACTTTCCAAGTGCCTGGCCCTCACAATGAAACCCAGGGTGCTTTGTTAGGCATAGAGGGGGTTCATGCGGTGTTTTAAAAGATTGTGTATGTGAAGTCTGGAGCACAAATATCTGTCATAACTTGGGACAGCTTAATGACATTATGTAGGGAAGTTAGGGTAGTACCAGAAGCTGTGCTAACGTGATACTGAATTCTAAGCTAACAAAGCCATGTCCCTTTGCAGAAGAAGCAACTCAAACCACTCTGATCCTATGATAAGAAAGTAGCAGCGTGGCTTTTCTGACCTCGACCCAGTTCAGTCCTTGGTTTAATAATCTGTGCAATGCTTTACTTGTCATCAATTACCATCCCTGTAGATGATTCCAATGGGATCCAGAACAGTCAAGTGGCTGAACTAGGAGTTATGGAAATGCCATGTGACCAACAATACAACGTGACGGGCATCTGAGCAGCTGGAAATACAAACAGCAGGGTATGTGTGTGAATTCCCTTTTTAGCAGTTGAGTCCTGTCTGCCCTTTGCAGGGAGTGAGATTTCTTAGAAAAGAAGATGATTCTTCTCTGTCTTTCAACAAACTGCCCTCACTTTCCTAGTTTGCCAGTAGTGGCACACTGCAGCCTGAATTACCCTAGTACTGACTGTTTTGGGATGGACAACTCATAGCTCAAGAACTGCAGATGTCTTGGAAGCTTTCATTATGTCTGCACATTTCATGACATGAAGGGTTATTAAGGTTTTCTGCCACAGGGCTTTCTAAACAGTCATTTCTGGCTTAGGTGCCTATTAATTACTGCAGATCTCATGTAATTTTAGGTCCTGAGTTTTCGTGGTTTAGCTCTTTCAGCTGCAGATACATTTGTTTTTTTAATAGTGCTTAATGAAGGCTTTCTGATTTGAACATGGAATTACAGAGTTGAAAAACTTGCACAGCTTCTTAAAAAAGAGAAAAGAACTTATAATAACTTTGGGCTATGTACTGTAAAGCATTCATTTGGGCTTTTGGTAGTGCCTATATTAGAACAGAATTGAGTCACATCAGATTAGCCTAGAGATTCATAGTTTAGTTGTGTAGGGAGGGAGAGAGCCTACATTACTAGCAGAAGTAAATCTGTAGGAAGCCATTAACTATTGGCAAAAATCTCTGTGAATTATGTTGAAATGGCACATTGCAAGCAGAAGGAGATCCTTAGCTAAGAGGGGACAGAAAGTGAGGCTTTGGTCATGTTTTTCATCTGGAATTTTGAAGATTTCATGTTCCTGTCCCTGCCTCCAAGATGCACATTAAACGACCATTTTTTCCACACTCCATTTCTTCATGTTTGTAATAAACTCTTTGTCCACTACTTGCTTGTTCTGGCCTGTTTTCTGTCTCTCATAAACCATTTTTCCAGCAAACAATGCTTTCCTACTACAATGACTTAATTGGTTCTGCTACAATTAGGTAAATAATCCTTGGACACTGGTTTTACTTTCAAATGCTGCCCTTTCAAAAGCATTGTTACTGGGTACCAGAAAGAAATCTATGCTGGACAGATATTGCAGTGATGACTGTCATTAAGCTTCTTTTGGAAAGGAATTTGGGTTTTATTCATGCTTTGTAACATGTTAGTTGATTCAGCTGTAGGTGACAACTTTAGGGTCTTACAAGGTCCACAGAGTCAGATGCAATACCAAACAGTATCCTCTGTAATGGACATAGTTCAACACTGTATTACAAACAGCTTTACATGATTTTTCCTGTTTATCATGGCTGAGGTATAAAAGATTAATAACTACATCTGCTGAAAATAAAGATAATTATGCAAATTTTTACCTCGTGTTCCTGGAGGAGAAAACCTTTCCTAGCTAAGCCCTTTAACAGAAGAGAAACAAGGCATTTTCAAAAAGGTTCAGCTAACAGCCTCATCAAATAATTCTGTGATACCTTCATTACTGCTAGTCAGTCCATCTAATAAAATAATCTCTTCTGTTTTACACAGTGCTGAGTGTTTATAGTAGAACCTTTGCTTCCAATATGATTATTAATAGCAAGAAGTTAGTAGCATATATTTTAACTAAATCAATAGACCATATTTTAACTAAACAGCTTCATGGACTTTGGCCTACACTAGTGGATTTTTATTCTTGATGGCTGTGGAATAAAAAAAAACAGCATCCCCAAGTCCAAAGCCACCACTAATGTGCTATCACATAGGGTCACATTTAGCAATGAAACTTAATAGGATTCTCTCTGAAAACAGGAGCTCATTTTGTATTAATTTTCTCAATTCATGGACAAAATCCATCTTTCAATACATCCATTCAGTATTCCTACCCAGACTTATTCCTTATAGACTTTTATTTCTTTTGTGTGCTGCCTGGATATGCTTTAGTTAAATGGAAATTTTACAACTAAGACAGAGTAAGATGACTTAATTGCATTTCCAAAAGGGCAGACTTCTGTTCTACAGCAGCTCTATCACCTTTGCACAATTTTTTAAAAAATTAACCATATTCCAAATCCAGGTTCAGTACTGCATCAAAATTTATTCTCCTTTTATTATTATTCTATAAAATGAGTTTTTCTTTACTATATTTAACATATTCAACCCTTAGCTGGTATGTCACTGAAGTTGACCTAAATCCATGGACATTATTTCATGTCAAAACGTCACAATAATACCTTCACCTTACTACAATTAAAGACTGCAGTACTTACCTAAATACTAACTTTAAAAGGGAAGAGTCACCTGTGGGCTGTGATTCTACTTCAGAATTTCCTTTGGGGTATTTTATTTAAATCTGCAGGAGAACAGCTCAGCATGCTTAGGGTCATGGTAATGTTGACCTCCTGATTGAGGGCAGGAAGAGCAGAGAAAATTCTCTGTAGGTCTGACAAAAAAGGAGTTCTTCAGCAGAGAGATTAGTCTTTTGTCCCCCCTCCTTTAGCTCTTTGGCTAGAAAGATTATGCTATATCTCCAGCTGGCTAAAAAAAAGTGTGAGACTTAGGACTTGATGTCCTGTGTGTGACAATAATGGCCTTGGAAAGTCATTTTTGTACCGGTAGCCTGAGACAGACTAAACTCAAACACGGACCACCTTTGAGCTGGGAAGGATTAACTCACGCCAAGGTGCTTCTGGTGGAGGGAAGATTCTGGCTGTCTTTGCCTCCTCTTGACTTGCTGTGCTGCATAGCAGGGTGGTGAATTCCAGCTGAACTCTCAGTTTGGAGTTGGATTGCAGCCTGACAAGCCAGATGCTGGAGATCCCTGACCTCTTAGATTTGGGCACAATTGGGTGCTGTGGACTCAGATCTGATGTTCCCAGCATGGTAGATGAAAAAAGACTACTTAATGCCGACTCCAAAGCTATGAAATTAATGTCTGAAAGCACTGGAATTTAGGTGCAATACTCTGTGCTCTAGAAATGTTTGCACTTCTTTTTGTTTCATATTTGCTGTGGGAGTCCTATAGGGACAAATATAAGGTATATTTTAAATGTAAAAGGTATCTTTTCTTTCAAAAGCTGCTAGGCAGGACTTGTTTTACCCTTTTAAATACATCTGGAGAGAAGAATCTTTTCTATCCCACCTGCCAGTCGGAGACCCTTGTTCATTCCTTATTTCCCTCTGCTAAACCTATTAGCTCAGCAATGGGGAAGGAGGAAGAAAACAGTGTATATTCCAATTCCCATGTCTGCTTTCAGCATATCTGGACCACAGACAACAGGACTTACCTCCTGATTAGTGGGAGGGTGTCAAAAGGATCCAGTCCCTTGTCTCAGGGCAGTTGTGTTTTGTCATAGAATCACAGAATGGTTTGAGATGGAAGAGACCTTAAAGGCCATCTACTTCCAATCCCTCTACCATGGGCAGGGATGACACCCACTAGATCAGGCCCCATCCAGCTTGGCTTTGTCGATATACGTGCTTCAGAGCAAAATTGCAGGAAAGATAATATTCCAGGATTGAAAAGGTTGTCAGTTCTCTACTTTACATTTATTTTTAGTGTCACTTGATACCTTTTAAATCTATACCACATGTCTAAAAACAAGAAGCTCGTTTGCCAAAGTGAAATGCATGTCAACTCCTGACAAATCAACAGTGACTTAAGAAGCTTTGCTTTTCAGGTCAAGGCTTATGAGAAATAGATATTTTAATGTTAAAAGTTTGGCTATTAAAATCTCATTTCAAATATGGTATCCAGAAAGCACTTATCTATTCAGGATACATAACAGGATGGTAAGTATTTGTTTCTCAGTGGCTGTGAACTGCACTGTTCTGTTTAATCACAGACTTGCATTGACCAAATGCAGCCCATCTCAGGTATTCTGCATGCAGGACCTCAGAAGCAATAACAGCTTTCAGTGGATCTGACAGGACATTAGACATAAGGACAGAGTTTGAGTCAATAAGAGGAAGCTGCTCAGGCAGGTGATGTCAAGGTAAACTTCCAGCTGAAGGCTTAAAACTGCTGCAAGGAACCTCAGCTGGGAGAATACAATGAAGCCACATCTGTAATTGTTAGGGCACAGTGCTGCTAAACCAAGCAGAAGGGTGAGAAGAGAAGGTGAGGGTACAGGGAAGAGGTACAGGAATCCCAAGAGGACTCAGCCTGTCTTCAGGGTACACTAGTGGAATAATGAAAGGAGCAGGGTAGAAGCTACAGAGCCCTTACCTTTTTTGAAGTCATTCCTCTGTGGTTTTTTTGGGGTGATTTGCTAAGATCATGCACCGACACAAACATCTCAGTCTGGAATCAAGTCCTGTATGTTTCCTAAAAACCTGAAAATCTTTTTTTTAATTTAAATATATTTGCCCTGAATACAGAGCAGAAGTCTCAATCAATCAGGTGCACTGCATATTGCAGAACCTCATCAACACAGATTTTGATCTTTTAAACACCTCTTTCGATTTTAAGACTTAATTTTGCCATAGTTTTCCTAACCACCTTACTGTTTTTGAGGCTGTTTACCAAAAGAAACAGAAAGGTAAGCTTTGATATTTGAAATTAATTTAAAATAGAATGAGCTTAGTTGTCCCTCTCTGCCCCGCAGTACATTCAGTTCTTTTTTTTTTTCTTTTTTTTTTTTGGAGCAACATATATACACAATACATTGAGCTATGAAAGGCTCAGGAAGAATCCTTGTTACTATTGCTTTATAACAAAAAAAATGTACAAACTTGCCGACAAGAAAAGCTAGAATTGCAGGCAACTTAGGCAATGTGTTTTACAGCACTGAGTTTAGGCACACAGCCTGAGGTGTTGGTTTCATTAATATCTCATTTTTCTATGTGTGCATTTGTTTTGACAGTACAAATTAATGTTATAGCTGTGGAGGGTGCTGATGTATGGCAGGAAAAAATACAAGCAATCAATACAGCTTATAAATATTGAAGTGCTACCATATGAAACAACAGGAAGCACTGGAATAATAAAGACCTAGAAGAGAAAGAAACTTATCAATACACAAAGCCTAATAGCTACCCCATCTGTGGTTCCTTCTGTCATGCAGCAGAGTTGGTTCTGAAGGGTTGAATGGCCAGAGCATGGTGAGATGGAGAGCTCAGCACAATCCCCTGGTTCAGAGGGCAGCTGCCTTAGAATGGGCACCATACCTTGCATGTGCTACATGATGGTGGCATCTCTGGCCCAGTGATGCCAGGATGCTCCTTCCCTCTGTCCAGATATTCTGCTAGCCAGGGTTCTGCCCTGGTTCTCCTGATCAGAAAAGCAGTTTATGTTTACTTCTGGATGACCTCATTAATACTGTTTCATTTCTTATTATTCCTTTTTTTCATGTTTCTCGAGCTTCCTTTTCTCCATCTTTGTACCTCCCTTTCTCCACCCTGGTCCCTTCCCCAGTAAACTGAACAAAGTTCTTTGTTGTGAAAGTGTTGAGGCACTGGAAAAGATTGCCCTGAGATGCTGTGGATGTCACATCCCTGGAGGTGTTCAAAGCCAGGCTGGATGAAGCTCTGAGCAACCTGATTTAGTGTCTCTGCCCACAAAGTCAGAGAATGTCAAGGGGTTCATCCAGTCCCAATCCCCTCTGCCATTGGCAAGGACACTTCCCATCAGACCACATTGCCCAAGGACTCCTCCAATCTGGCCTTTTAACACTGTTGGGTTTAGGGAATCCATGGCAGAGGGATTGGGTCTGTAAGATTCTTTCCAACCCAAACCATTCTATGATTCTATGAAACACCCTCTCATAGTTACTTTTCGTCCCCATTGCTTCCAGTTTTTCTACTTCCATATCCAAATTTGGTATTTCTCATATGGTTACCTAGGCAAAGTGTTCTTGCATAATATTACTAATATGACTACCTAGATTTTCTTATAAGATTTTGTTCCTCAAAAATTCCCAAATACTCTCCTTCCATTATTTATAGTTTGCCTGTTTTTTGACATAACTCCCCCCTAACTATCTATGAAATCCCATTATCCTTCACTGTCCCTTCTGCAGCTTCTGTCAGCATCTTGTATTATCACAAGATAATTCTGTATGGCACATCCAGCAGTTTTTTGTGTCATGTCCAGTAGTTTTCCATGTCCACCTAAGTTTCCTTAACCTCAGGCCAATGCTGAACCTTCTGCTCACAGCCCTGACAATGTGAATAAGTTAAGGAAAGCAAAACAAGTTATTCCTGATGAGACAAGAGATTTAGAGCAGCCTGGTAATTGGTCCAAGGTCTGGAACTGGTACTTTTCTCCAGACACATACACATGATATATTCTGTGCCTTGCAAACCTTGGTGTCATGTAACCTTCCACGTGTTCATCTTGGCCTTCCTGTGGAAAACTTCTCTCACCAGATACTGGCATTCCAAAAGTCCAGCCCAAGCAGACATTTCCAAGATTCTCAGAAGGTATTTCCTGATCTGTGATTCTCTGGGCACAGAAGGGAAATTAAAACCTCATTATTCAAAGAGAAATTTCTGATAAGAAGGTCAGTAAAAAAACATGAAAGATGGAATTTTATATACTTTACAGCATTTTTCCTACAGTACCTCCCTCATAAAGTATCTGCTTCCTGGCAGGTGCTGACAGCCTAGGATTTAGTCACAAGTTTGTATTGAAGGACTAACCTTATTCTTTGTGACATTATCACCTTTTTTTTTTTTCTTCTGGGTACACGGATGGGAACTCAAGGCTCACATGGGAACTCAAGCCTCACATATAAAACTTGGATACTGCACACTTGGCAACCGATTTTTCTTTCCAATGTCTTTAATGTGAAACATGAAATACAAAAAAGGTCTTCAGGCTTTTATAAAAGCAGAAGGAAAACTTGGTGACGGATCACTGACACTACAAGATGACTTCTGCACCACTGCTGAGAACTGCCAGTCACCCACTTGAAAAACTCAGAGCAAAGCTTTGACCTGCAGGTTTGCAGAGCAGAGGGTCTATTGCCAGATATTGAGGCTCCCTTCTTCAAGGTGTAGGTCTGTTGTCACTTAGGAGTAAAGAGGTGAGTTGGTGCAGAGCATCTTTCCCTGAGACAGTTTACCAAGAGGTCCTTCAGAGCTCCCTGACTCTGTCTTACACGGTGTTCCACCACTGCTGAATGGATGAACAAAGGCAGCAGATGAGAATATTGCAGCCACAAACTAGAAACTGCTATTTTGTTCTTTATATACTGTCATTTTTCAGGAATGATTTGTTTGCATTTACATTTATATGATACTGAAAAATATAAAATAATATATTTTCTACAGTTATTCTATTCTTCTCTTTTAGAAATAAGCAGTAATTGCACTACCAGCCAGCTTCCAAGGGATTGATGCCCATAATTTAAGCAGCTGCATTTTTATACTTTGTTTAATAAAATTTCTTTTATGTAAAGGTCTGCTATTAAATATTTGATAGCTTTACACGAGAAAACAAATCTCTGGTATGCAAAGGCAATTATAATTTGAAGAATTATTGCTATAAACTTTAATGTTTTTCAATTTCAATCTATTGTAAGGCAAGAATTTCTCTAGAGCAGTTGCATTCAACGTTCAACCATAAAAAAATAGTAATGGAACAAAAGATACTCTGCAATGTATGGAATTTTACAATGAAAAGGTAAAAAATACCCAACTCTCTCTCTGTGTAGTCATCTCTACCCTTAGTCTTATTAGTTGCCACGAAAAATACCTCAAAAAGTGTCTCTAAGCCCAAATAATTATATACCTGGTTGCATAACTCACTGATAGAAGCTGAATATCTAAATATTCTCTATGCCCTGGCCTCTCAGCTAAATCATTTTGCCACTGCTACCTCTGCATTTACACGTTTCAATTAAACTCTTTTGCTAGACCCTGGAGAGACATAACTCCAGGAAGTGATTTATCTTGTTCCTCTCTTTTGGCTTTGGATGATCATGTAAAGGCAGTTGTGTTTCACTCTTAGGTGACTGAGATTAAGGGAAGTCCTCTTCTGGATAACCAACTTCATAGAGAACTTGACACTTAGTATCGCTCAAATCTTATACAGCAGTAAGGTGGTTCAATTAAATCTATGTGAAAGTAAGTTTAAATTGGATATTAAGAAGAAATTCTTCCCTGTGGAGATGGTGGCCAGAGAAGTTGTGGCTGCCCCATCCCTGGAAGTGTTCAAGGTCAGGGTAGATGGAGCTCTAAGCAACCAGGTCTACTGGAAGGTGTCCCTGCTCATGACACCAGGGTTAGAACTAGATGAGCTTTTGAGCCCCTTCCAACCCAAACCATTCAATGATTATATGATTTTATGAAAGAGAGTCTGAACGTCATCAAGTCGTGCTTTAGCTGAAGTTCACAGGATTTCATGGCACTCTGGGAAGGCAGACAGTCTCTGGGTGCTTTGGTCTGCTCAAGAGTTTGGAACCGCTCATGCTGGGAGCACTGAGGGACAAAGAACAACTCAACATGCTTGAAACTCTTAACATACTGTGCAAGTTGTTAAGACACTTCTACAAAATAAGTAATGTCCCTCTGATGCAGAATGACTCTGCACTCACCACCTGTAGAGCCCAGCCCTTCAGATTTGGAGTTTAGTGGTAGGTGCTGAGTTCCAGGTGGGACACATCACCTACTTCTGACCTGCTGAGAAAAAGAGCAACTGGTGACCTCATCAAAGCAACTAGCCTAGAAATCACTATCTCAGACAGCCAAAGGGAGAATTGTTTGCAAAAATCTATTAGTATTACTTAAAATTTAAAACTAAGTCACTGTCTCAAACAATTGCATGTTCCACATCCTTCCAGTGATGGATTGCCACTGGCTTTGAGCCACGGTCCAAAACCTTCCAATTATAAAGCCTCAGTTTAACAATGTGCTAAAAAGAAGAAGGAAATGACAAACTTGAGGACCTCTCCTGACTCCAGTGGTAATAAAACTGCTGATCTGCTGTAACTCATCAGAGCAGTTAAGCATATTCTTGTGTTTAAGCTTGCAGGCTGGCACAGTGAATTCAATGGAAGATGCATTTTATTAAGTACAGCCACTTAAGTGCTTTGCTGGCTCCCAGCTTGACACAGATGCCTCTTGAAACGGCTGTCAGGGTATTTCTGTAAAAGAAATTAGTGACTAGAAAGTCATATAAACTTTGAAGTCCTCAGGATGTCAAAATATGATTTAGTGTGACCACGAATATTCTTCTCTTGGGGAGAGAATTCACCTTCAAGTCTAAAAGAGAGCCACAAAATCTTATTTTGAAATCAAAATCACTATCTGTTGAAATACAGGCAAATTTAAAAAAATAATATACAGTAAAATTACATTCTTTAGGAGTTTTCTTGGGGTTTTTTTTGGTGAGTTGTTTCTTTGTTTGTTTGTTTGTTGGCTTTTCATTTTCCTACATTTGGAGTATCAGAATAGCTTGTCTCCAAATCAAAGCACCACTCTAATCAGATATTCGTTATATATTTTCCTTCCAAGTAACATGCTGTAAAGTCATTTAAGAATGAAAAATAGGTAGTAATCAGAAAATGAAATCTTCTTTATAAAGACATCTCCTAAGCTAGGATCACATAACTAACTGGCAGCTCAGATCACTGCCAGTCAAAACCATAATTCTTGACTACTTGCATCCTTCACTCTGTTCCCCTCTATCACGACTCTGTCTGTACCCATTGACTGCTCCTCCAGCCACTTCTTGTTTCGAACTTAGTCTTTCCTGGTGAAAGACTGAACATATATCCTTGTTTTTCTAGCATGATTTGGTGCCTAAATCAGTCTTGGGAATGAGCAAGTATCTTCTAGTTTGTGGTAATCAGCAGAAATTGAAAGCCAAACCACATCTCAGCAAGGGTACAACGTGTTTCCGAGGAGCTGTTGTGCAGTCATTGTTCATGTACAAACTAGATAAAGATTTTTATTTGTTTGCCATGTACATAATCCAAATAACACTTCAAATCTTTTGGTGCTAAAGAGGAGAAATGTTACTTTTCTCTTACTCAACTCTGTTGATTTTGAGTAAAGTACAATTTTAGTAACATAGTGATGCACAAGTATTTTCAAAGGTTAATTTCTCTGAGAAGGATAAATTATTCTAAATATTTGTGAAGAAGTAGGGAGGAAATTTTGGAAATGACATATTAAAAATTCCTTGGTGTTTTAAAAAAATGTTTTAAAAATTATTTTAAAAATTTAGTTTTGTCTAAAAATATAAAGTAAATGAAAAGGTTAATACAATACAGAATTTGAAAGCAAGTATTTCATTTTGGGATGAAAAGCAACTTTGAGTTTATCTTTAATTAACCTAGGGATGCTTGTTGTAAGCAAAACCATTTCACTATTCTCTGTTTCCACCAAGCAAAAAATAAAAAATTCCCTTCCCTGTGTTTGGTACTTCATTTTTACTTCAGGAAAACCTTGCTCTGAGTTCTGTAACTGAACACAATGCAGGAGAGCAGGTGCAAATGAGACAAGGAAATAGGCTGGTGAATTGCCTAATAATCCTAAAAGAAGGTCTATTTTACAGGTTAATACAGGTACAATAGCCTCTAGGAAGTCTCAGAGCAGTGATTATGGTACCTAAGGGCCCAATGGTGAATGCATCTTAGTGACTATTGTCTTTAGCTGCAGAGATTTAATGATTTTTCTGGCTCTGTTGGAGACGTGGGGTTTTGTTTAACCATCATCTTTCCAATTTGAAACATAAGGATTTTCATGGGGATTGGTCAAAATGGTTGGGAGGTTTAAATAAAATGGAAAACAAAACATCAAGGTAGTGATTAGCCAATGTTTTCAGACATAATTTCCAATCCGCTTTCCAAAGGGGAAGAGTACACAGTGCAGGAGGGGGTTGGATACTCACTGAGTTGTTCTGTGTCCCCAAGCCTGTAAGCAGATGATTAAATTGCATAGAGCATTTTGGGTCACTCAGGGGTTGTGCTTCTGATTCTTCTTTTCCAGACTGTGTGCTGGTGTTAATAACAGGTATTAAAGTGCACAGCTGGGGACTGGCAATACCTCACTTCTCTAAAAAATAAATTGATCTTCTTCGGACACACCATGCAATGAAAGCTCAACATTTTACTTTCAGAGCTGCCTGTTTTTGTCTGATATAAATCTTAAACTTGGCACCACAAATACCCAATTTGGGCATCCCTTGAATCCAGTTAGGCTCAATGAATTTAAGGTAAATTTGTGGGTCTGTTTCCCCAATATCACACACTCTTAGGCTACCCAATTGTGAGGAACTTTGTTACTGACACCTCTATAGCTTTATGATCATGATATAGGTGATAACCTGTTCATATGGAGGGATCTTGGCCAAGTCAGCTCAGGCAATGAGATATGAGCACAGATGAAAGCAATGTGATCCCTTGGCTTTTGGGGAACTAACCACCCAGCACAGAAATTCACTTGGGCCCTTGGGTGCCAGCACTCCCTAAAAACTCAGTATGGTTACAGAAAGTAATGTCTGGCTGCAGGCCAGGCAATAATTGGAAAGGATTTAACTCATGCTCACTTTAAAATGGAGTTTTGGTTTCTAAAGATTTGTTTATAAACACAGCAATAAATTTTGGGTTTGAACATATATGACTTCGTTTTTGTCCTATAGAAATGACAGGGAAATAACCTGAATATTTTTCTCTTTTGACTAGCTTGAGTGTCACAATAATTCTCACAAACCCCTCTGCTATTTTTAAATACTAAACTTTTCTCATTGTATAAGATCAATTATTCTGACTTCAGACCTAGATAAGATCTAGAGAGGTACAGAATTTCAACAGCTCAGATTAGCTCACTGCCATGAAAAGCTTTGGTTACCTTTGAGCAGTTGGTTGCCACATCCCTGGCATGGTGACCACTTTGACCACTGTGGCTTTGAGCTGGGAGTCCTTTGCAAGTGAATTCCTTTCTCCTTGCTGGGATAAACAGTCTCAAGTTTTAGTTTTATTTTAGTTTTTATTCTCCCTCTCTGCAGCTGACCTACACCCTTGCAGTTTGGCTGCTAGCAGAATGCAGGGCTGCATTGCAAGGTGCTGGACTGAGTTTAGATAATTAGATAATGATTTTAATATGTTGCCCAGGACCAGTTTAGTGATGCAGCATATCATACAGAGCATCAGCTAAGAACAAGAGCTTGCTCTGCATTGATCCTTCAGCCTCATCACAGGAGTACTTAAATATTGTTTATTATTATTAAAAATGTAGTTGTTTATACACGGTTCTTGGCAGCCTTAGTCTCAGGTGCCAGACTCAGACATAGCATTTTGTAGCATTCAGTGGAATTGCATAAAATTCAAATCAATAAAAACTGGCATGGTGTGATACATGTGGTGTTTTGTAAACAAAGCAGATGAGGTTGACCTGAGTGAAAGCTGTGATCAGCACAAACACACATACAAAATGTGATGTTGATTTGTGGCAGAGCAGGGCTGTATGTACGTGCATTTATTCAGCTCCTTTGGGAAGAACTAGTTTTTATTTAATAATCACATGATCCAGTCTCATGTATAAAGCCCAGTATCATATGTTTGTACAACCTTCACCTTTGTTCCCATGTTTAAAAAATGAAAATTAAACTGGAATACATTTATACTCTGAGACCCTCCCAGACACCACTGCTTTGCCCAAAAATTATTGAATTCACTGTTCTACTCTTGCCATTTATAAATTCCCTGGAGAAAAAAAAAAACAGGGTAAGAGAAAGAATTTTTTAAAAGCTAATAAATTGGAGATGGGTTTTTAGGGGGGTTTTGGTGGAAGAGCATTACAGAAAAAATCCTGTTAAGTAACCTTGTAAAGCATGGCTATTACAGAGAAAAATCCATCAAGCTTATTTCAATCCCTTTCTTTCTCTCTCTCTTTCTTTATAAGCAACCAAAAATATGGAATGTAGATACAGGTGGCATCAAATCTTTGACACAAGAAATACATCATTTGGCTAATTAAATGTCTGTTTGTTTTCCTTAATATTAAACTCTATTTTTTGTCATTTAGGACAAAACAACTATGCAAAAGGAAATGAGAATACATTTCTAGTTTATGGGGATTGGCAGCCTGACATCTCCTATGCCTTCCAGTGTTTATTTCCTATCCAGAGCTGGGACTGAATGACTTAAAACAAGGAAGTGTCTGAGAGAATAAAAACATTAATTGCTGTTCCACGGGAAGATCTGGGTCATTATATCAGTTTTACAGGTGGGGACCTGTAAAAGAACAGCCAGGTGCTATGATCAAGTTCCTGTATCAGGTCTGTGGAAAACAACTTTCTTCACTCCCATCTATTAATGTCTTTGGATTATCCAAATGCATTATTAAATAAAATACACCACCAGTTGATTCTTCAGAGCATTTCATATGAAATGGTGTTTTAACCTGGATGTATTTGCTAAATGCATAAGATTGTCACTTAATATAAAGATTAAATGAAATGCTACCATGACAACTGAGGAATACATGCCAAAATGTCCTTAAACTAAGATGGTTAAGTATTAGCTCAGTTTGAATGGTTTTCTCTTGGCTTTTGTTGTGGAATTTTTTCTTCATGAAAATCAGCTAACCTTTTCTTCATAGTGCCCTCTAAAGCTCATATCTAGATAAATTTTAAACATACATTCTGGTAATACAGGTAGGAAATGGCATAGGAATAGAACTTGCTTTCTCCTGAAGTTCCAGGAAAGCAACAGAGAGGCAAACCCAAGTTCTAAGGCTGATCCAAAATAGGACTCAGATGACCCAGGGGACGTCTAAGTGATGAACTTTAAAACATCTTTGGTCTATAGCCCCTAGCGATTTTTTAACTTTATATTTTCTGAGTGATTTTTCTATTTTACGTACAATTAGAAATGCCTTAATCTTGTAAAGACTAAATATCCCACAAATTATTTTGGTTTAAAAAGATCGCAAACAATACATAAATTCAGATGTACAGATTTAATTTAACAGTATATTTAACTCTTCTGCTCAAGTATGTCAATATGGGAGTTTTAGTGCTAGGATACCTTCACTGTAAAAAAAGCGTGGTCCTTTCTGTTAGCAATGAGAATTATCTTTCAGCACACAGCTCTCCTGGCTCTAGCGTACACAGTAAAGGAAATTTGGATGATTATACTGTTATCATAGTATGCTATGAAAGGATGGATGGTAAAATCTGAACATTTTTCACATCCTAGGAGGAAAACCTCTGTGAGTGTCTACATAAATTTGCATAAATTCAGGAGAATGATGTCAGAGATAAAAACAGAGCAGGAGGGCAGATGGGTAACAGGAGTTCTGACCCACCACAGCCATCAGTGAACGACTTTGTGACCATGAACAATAGTCTTTATTTTCCCTCTTTTATCCATCTTTCAGTTCTCTGACAGATGCCAGCATTTAGTCTCATCCAGTTCTACATCACCCGTGATTTTCTGGGGTTATTTAGAATGGTACCAAAGGAACATCATGTTCGTTTGGGATGATTTAGAAAGATGAGAGGCCTGCTGACTGGATGTTATCTGGAAACCTGGATGTCATCTGCAGGTTGTTTCTACTCGATCCCCTGAAACTGGAAAATGGATTTGTCACTAATCAGGTCGACAAAATGGAAGAGATTCATTAAAAGATAATGTGGCAGGATGGAGATAGCAGAAAACAAGGATAGAATTAATGTTGTAAGATATTATCTTATGAGACACTGGAGGTTTTAACAAAACAGTCTATGTTAGGATATTCTTCCAGCACCTATTTTTATCTCTGTGCTTTTGAAATCAAGCTCCATTAAGTTTTCATGAATCTAGGACAAGTGCTATGCTCTGCCAGGAACTGTTACCTGGTAAATGGTGTGTAAAAAACAAAAATCCAGACAGGAACAACTACTTACTCTAACATCACCGTTTGTTAATTTATGAGGGGGCTTTGGTCCTCTCCCCAGAGTTAGATTACACCATCTTTCCAACTCCAATAAGCTCAATGTCAAAGCTTTCTTTTTCCCTTATGGAGGGATGAGACTGGAACTTTGCTGGTTCTTTAGAAACACGTGACAATTGTATTTGAAAGCTAATTATGCTTAGAACAACACTATTTTAAATATATAAAAGGAAATGCAGTTTTGCCACCCTGGTCATCCAGTTCTGCAAGGCTGAAGCTTTGATAGAGTTATCTCTGTGAAAAAGTTTTTGCATGAGGTTCTGAAACTGGTAACTAGCTGGAATAGGGAATGTTCCCAAATGCTATGGAAAATAACAAGAGGCTTCCCTTTTAAGTGCTGCAAAACATCTTAGATGTGACTTCAGATGACAAAGTAGCAGATAGGTCCCTATTGTGTCAACTCAAAGAAGGCAAAATACTTAAAATGGTGTTGAAAGTGGTTTTGACAGTATGAAACACTCTGCACACAAAATAAAGGCAGGTACTGTGGCCTTAATTGTCACTCCTACTTTTGACCTTTTTGTCATTGTTTCCACCTGTGAGACTGCTCAAAAGGGTTCCTGACAGAAATGGTGCTTTCTAAAATTCTGGGGGTGGTGACTCCACACCTCCCTGGGCAGTCCATTGCAAGGTCTAATCCCCCATTCTGTGAAGAAATTCCTCCTAGTGTCCAAGTGAGTGTGAAGTCTGTCTCAGGCTGGAAATATTCAGCAAACTGCAATTTATGCCACGGTCTCTCAAAGGCAGTGGGATTTAGACACAGTCTTGAGTGTTTTAGCAAACTGGGAAATGGTAAATATAAGCTCTTTTTTTGGTCTTTGTGAAGGTTTAGGCTGGATATTAAGTTCTTTACCCAGAGAGTGGGCAGGAACTGGAACAGGCTGTCCAGGGCAGTGGTCACTACACCAAGCCTGAGAGAGCTCAAGGAGAATTTGGACAACATTCTCAGGCACATGGTGGGATACTTGGAATTGTTCTGGGCAGGCCCAGGAATTGGTCTTGATGGCCCTCATGGGTCANCAAATAGGTGTAAGTGGAAGGGAGAAAAAGCAAAAAGTAGATATCAAAACTGGGAAGAAAGCATGTGGAGCTGCACAATATCTATTATATGCCTTGCATAAGAGTCAGAAGAGAATTTTTCCAAACCTCAAATATAAAACTTAGAGCTGGTGTGGGGGAGTTCTACACAGTTTATGACAACTACTGGGAGGCAGGAAAGGCCACAAGCCCAAAGATTTCTGCTGATTTGGTCCACCAAAAGACACATGTAGCCTTCTTGCATCACAGAATAAAAAACCCCTGTTGTTAAGTCAGTGATGATCATTTCTGTCCAATCTCCACATAATAAGAAACACAAATAAGCATTCCTCATTAGTTTTGAAAGGAAACTTTAAAAACATGTTCCGTTTGGCTAAAGTTCAAATCCAAAGACCTTCATCCAGTCTTACAAAATTAAATCACTGGTAAGACATCCTTACAGTTTGGAGTGTTTCAGTCACTGTATTCTCTTCCTCATTTGGGGGATGACCCATTTCTGGTTGTGTTTCCAGAACTGTAGGTACTGCTCCATGGTTAAGAGGTTGAGTCCTCCTGTTCTTTCTTCAGTGCCATTCAAATCCAACATGCAGCTGTTTTTAGCCAAGTGCAGGCTTTGCCTTGAAAGCAGCTGCATAACCTAAAGTTTGTCTTTATTGTGCTGTAGTGTAAAGCAAAGTAAATAATGGATGAGATGATCTTAGATATTTGGTGACTCTTTGGTGCTGATGTTTTTTGTTGTCCAGATAAACATTGTGTCCATGGACACATAAGCATGTTTCAATTTAGTTGCTGCATTCTTGGTGTTTACTTTATATTTTGCTTTTGAAGGTTTAGGACATAAGTTCCTGCCACTAGATCATCTTTCACATCATCTGGTAAAGGAAATCATGGAAATTTCTTCTTTATGTTTATTATTAATGTGTTAGTGGAAGTAAAATAATATGGTTTGCATGTGAACACATATTTTTCTACTTTATAATCATAATAAAATAGTCATCCTTTAGCCTAGGAACTAGAAACTTTTTGAAATCACATCTGTGATCTTTCCAGCTCTCTTGACCATCTAAGATGATAATCCTTAATGGGTTTAGCACAGCTTTGCTAATGTCTGGGAAAGGACTCAAGATAGATAAACTTTTTAACTAACTGGGTAAATACAATAAGAGAGTACTTAGAGGTAAAAACTGGGAGTGTTTCATTCAGCTTTCCTGAATATTAAAAATAAAGGGAAAAGACTCTGCTGGTATAAACTAGTACTGACTTTGAGCAACACCAGTTTATACCAGTTTGAATCAATATCTAGTCTGGCCCTGTACAAGAACAAAATAAATGACTCACACTCCAAACAACAAAAAATGTCAAGTTATTTTCTTAGAGGGAGGGATGAATCCTCTGTGTGATCCAGTGCACTGCAAAGTGAACCCCACCAGGAATTGCACAGTACCTGAAAACAGAACAGGGCATTCAGTGCATCAGGTTGGTTGTTCTGATGGATCTTTCTGTCTTTCACACCTCCAAGACACAAAGACTGGCAAAAGTCAATGGCTTTGCTGTGATTTGTCCCTCCTGTTTTTCTCTCTAATCTGTGATGATTTTGTTGCTATATGGGGCTTTTTATGTTTCTCTCATACCATTAGTTTTCTTTCAAGAGTTTCTTCAAATACTTTGNGCCATCCAGGGAACGTACACTGAGCTTAAATCACAGAATTCAAACTCACAAAGAGTAATAATCATGCATTTCAAATACCTTCATCATCTGGTAAGGTTAAAGGATATATTTTATTGTTCTTGAGACAAGTGGGAAACACAGCTTGACACCTCTCATTTGCAGTGAATTTTTTCTGTTATTTCTCAGAGGAAAATTACCATCCACTGGGCTTGACATATAAAATGTCTAGGCTAATGATTTTAATGTAGATTTCTGGGAAAACAAGCATAGCAAACCTTTTCTTCTTCTACAAATATTTAAGCTGATAATTCAGTTTTCATCT
>WBMV01007727.1:544820-600491 GCA_013396655.1 Campylorhamphus procurvoides
TCACTGTATTCTCTTCCTCATTTGGGGGATGACCCATTTCTGGTTGTGTTTCCAGAACTGTAGGTACTGCTCCATGGTTAAGAGGTTGAGTCCTCCTGTTCTTTCTTCAGTGCCATTCAAATCCAACATGCAGCTGTTTTTAGCCAAGTGCAGGCTTTGCCTTGAAAGCAGCTGCATAACCTAAAGTTTGTCTTTATTGTACTGTAGTGTAAAGCAAAGTAAATAATGGATGAGATGATCTTAGATATTTGGTGACTCTTTGGTGCTGATGTTTTTTGTTGTCCAGATAAACATTGTGTCCATGGACACATAAGCATGTTTCAATTTAGTTGCTGCATTCTTGGTGTTTACTTTATATTTTGCTTTTGAAGGTTTAGGACATAAGTTCCTGCCACTAGATCATCTTTCACATCATCTGGTAAAGGAAATCATGGAAATTTCTTCTTTATGTTTATTATTAATGTGTTAGTGGAAGTAAAATAATATGGTTTGCATGTGAACACATATTTTTCTACTTTATAATCATAATAAAATAGTCATCCTTTAGCCTAGGAACTAGAAACTTTTTGAAATCACATCTGTGATCTTTCCAGCTCTCTTGACCATCTAAGATGATAATCCTTAATGGGTTTAGCACAGCTTTGCTAATGTCTGGGAAAGGACTCAAGATAGATAAACTTTTTAACTAACTGGGTAAATACAATAAGAGAGTACTTAGAGGTGAAAACTGGGAGTGTTTCATTCAGCTTTCCTGAATATTAAAAATAAAGGGAAAAGACTCTGCTGGTATAAACTAGTACTGACTTTGAGCAACACCAGTTTATACCAGTTTGAATCAATATCTAGTCTGGCCCTGTACAAGAACAAAATAAATGACTCACACTCCAAACAACAAAAAATGTCAAGTTATTTTCTTAGAGGGAGGGATGAATCCTCTGTGTGATCCAGTGCACTGCAAAGTGAACCCCACCAGGAATTGCACAGTACCTGAAAACAGAACAGGGCATTCAGTGCATCAGGTTGGTTGTTCTGATGGATCTTTCTGTCTTTCACACCTCCAAGACACAAAGACTGGCAAAAGTCAATGGCTTTGCTGTGATTTGTCCCTCCTGTTTTTCTCTCTAATCTGTGATGATTTTGTTGCTATATGGGGCTTTTTATGTTTCTCTCATACCATTAGTTTTCTTTCAAGAGTTTCTTCAAATACTTTGCACTCTTTACAAGCTGCCACACTGACATGATTCTTTATGTGAACATCCCACAGCTCTTCAGCTGCCAGTATCAGAAAGGGAGAAAAAGAACTAACAAAAAAACCCCAAAGATAGGAAGTTCTCTTCTTCTCCCTCCTGCTGTGAATAATGTGATTCTCTTGCACTCTTCTGATGTTCAAACAGGGCATCACTCACAAGATTTGCAAAAGGTTGTATATGCAGAAGGGAACAATACTTTAATAATCAGGTACCCTCAGCAGCAAAAATAGGCACAACAAGTGATACAGCAACTTTTTGTTCAAACAACACACAGCTCGTTTTTTTTGGAATAAAAGTAATTAATCATTGGAACAACTTTCTTGAATCCTTCAGCAATGGTCTTTGTTAAACTTCAAGCTGGAGAACTGTAGTGATAAATGCAGAAACACATGTATAGGAAATGCAAATTTAGGTATGGATTGGAAGGATAAGATAAAATACATTGTTCAGTGAAGAATTACACTTGGAAAGTCTTAGTCTTTTGTTATTTTTTCCCCCAAAATTCTTGTATTCAGCCCATACTCCATGGGCTTGTGCAGCACTAGCTGGGAATCTGCCAGAGGTAAATCGGAAAAACATATTATTCATAGTCTTAAATTTGCTACAAGGGGAACTTTATCTGTGCTGAAAAATATGCAGGGGGCGTGTAAATCTCAGTAACAGGAAAATGCTGGGCATACAAGCTGAAAATGGCTCCTTCTCCCATCTCATGCAATTTCCTTATGAATCCCTGGGTTTGTTTTCCTTAAAAGTTCCAACTATTGAAGAAAACCCAAAATGAAAGCAACAAACAAACTAGAGAATCTCAGCTTTCATTCAAAGCAGAGAGTAATTTTCTGTCCCTCAGGTGCAGCAGAAAGCTTGAAAATGTCAGCAGAGTAGAATAAAGAAATCAAAGGTCAAATGGATGGATGGTATTTTTGCTTTGCATCTTAAGCCCTGTGAGTCTATTTACCCCAGTTAGTTGCCATGAACTCATTTTCCAGCACTAGACAAGCAGGTTTTCCATCAGCCAATAACAAGTACATATTTTATAATTTTTATTACTTTATTATAGTCAGATTTAGCAGACAAGCCATTGCATAATTTAATATAAAACACCTTGTTGTGGTCGATTTCTGCAGAAAGAATCTTTCACCTTCTTTCCCCCCAACATGAAAAAAGCTTACAGAAGTTCAGTGAGACAGTTTGTAGCTTTAATTGTCTAGACTTTTTTTCCCCCATCTTACAGTCTTTCACAGGGCTAAGAAAGGAACTCACAGAGCACTGCACACACAAACACAGCCAAATATTTTGGTTCTGCTCCCAGAAGTGAATCACCAAGCACTGCTGTGAAGCAGCCTGGAGCTGGAAGTGCAATCTTGGTATTGGTGTACCAGGAAGAATACAAAGCAGCCCAGTTTGGGGGTCCAAATTCCTGGAGCCACTCTGAGGAACTTTCACAATCCAGAGCAGTTTTTTGCTCATTATTGCAGTCACCTTTTCTCTACTACAAATCTTCAGCTCTGCTGCTGCTTGTGTACTCTCCTCTTGTCCTTTGTCTCCCTCCTGTCTTAATCTCTCTCTTTCTCTCCCCAACTTTTTTCTTACGTTATTTCTGCTCTGTTTTCTTTTTGTCCTTAGAGCCTTCTACAGTCAAAATTTACATTGAAAATAGGTGTTCCTAATGTATATATAAAAAGGTATATCTTGGCACAGACACTGGGACTGTAGATTGAGGATTGTAGTAAAATATCTTCTACTTGACTGCAGTTTATTCTCAGACTGTATTTGTATTAAGAACTGGTACAACTGAGGAAGGAAGACCTTCCATCTCCAATCTCAGATATAATGATAGATGACAGAAATTAAAAAATAAAGTATCAAAATACAGTTATGTCCATTTATATGTGTTGAACATACACATAGACTGGTGCATATACTATCTGACAGTCTTTACATTAAATATTAAAGAAAAATTATCTTCCCTCTGACCTCCACACTGCCCATAAGCCACAACCTAGTATGTTTATGTTATTCATAAATTTTCCCTGAGTTTCAAATGCAGGTACTATTTAATTTCTCTTTTTTTTTTTTTCTGAGTTCTCTAGGTGTTTATTACTGCACAGAGGTGTGAAGCTAACTCAGTATGAACATATTTGGGAATATATGTTAACATCATGAGTATCTCAGTGGTACAGTTCTAAATACACAGCTATGTCCACCCACACATCCTCAGCCTACAGATGCTGATAGTGTCACGCACTCTTCTGTTCTTGTCCCTTGTGAGGAGCATGGCTGGAGAAAGTGAAATAGGAAGAGATGAATGGGCTAGGAAGGACCCCTGTGACACCTATGCCTCACAGTGCTCATTTTTTTAAGATTCTACTGCAGAGAAAGTAGGAAAAAAAAGCAGTAGAGAAAGAGGTGGAAAAAAGTAGTGAGTTTAAGGATGTGAACAACCAGAATCTTTGACTTCATTTCTGTATTGCAGCTGGACTCAGGATGCAGATTTTCTGTTTTATACACCCTGTGTTTCTGTGGCTTTTGTTAAGGAAAAAAATATATATATATATATGACAAGTAAAAACTTCAAATCTAAGTCCTGGCAGCAAAAGAACCCAACCTTTTCTTCTAAAAGTAAAAAGCCTTTCAGAACCAGGGAGAGGTCTTGCATGGGATGTTTTACAATCCATATAGAAATAACAGATAGAAAAACTCTTCTCCAGCTTCCCAAGCTGTTGCATCTCCTTTATCTGTTTTCTCTGACCTTGACAACTTGAATCTCATTTTGTTCAGCTCTCACCTTTTGTTTTGGCCTTTGCACACTATTCTATATACATTTCTTCACGTGTCTCTGGTGCATCTGATAAGTCCTTTATCTCAGATCTTTTCACTATCACCATGATACTGTTCTCTGTTATTAAGTATTCAGAAATTGGTTCCCACTTTCGTCCTGCCTGTTGCACAAGCATCTATTTCTAGCCTATTCAGTTTGCAGATATGCATCTGCTTTCTCCATGGGGAGATACTGCTTCCCACATGCTGGGAAGAAACCATGCTTTGTCTACATTATCCCAGGTCAAAACCACCCTTGAGATTTACCTATGCTTTGATGCTTTTGAGCACTCTAGGTAGAGGTTCAGATGTAAAAGAAGTCCTATTTCCCTTGCAGAACAATAAAACACTAATATTTCACCATATTTTCTGATATATGTTGTAGACATTTCTTGCTTTCAGTCTCCTATTGAGATTAAAATCTGCTTTAGATTTCAAAGTTCTTAAAGTCAGGTCCTGACTTATGTGAAAGGTCATAAGTGTCAGCACAGACATTACAAGGATGGATGAAAAAGTGTTGTTACCTCCCTCTTAAGGAGAGCTAAATCAGGAAGACAGCAAGTAACACATAAGTGGCAGAGCTGACAACTTAATCCCCACCTTTTGAATCCTTAAATAGGCTTTTCATATGAAAACAGGTTTTCTTGCTTACTAAACATACATTGGAACTGTACATTATGTCTCCCTGTGTAATGCTGTGTGTGTGATTAGCCTGCAGTCACATTACTGGACTTTCATTGCCATTCCTTACTGTCAGTGCAGAGGCTTTTCCTTTACCCATGCCACAGTCAAGCAAATGGTGCTGTTCTGCCACTTTTCAGAGTCCTACATTTATCATTACAGGAGTCAGAGGCAAAAATAAACAGCTTATTCCTTTAATCAATATGGTAGCCAATTTTCTTTATTCCACATTGCCCTTTATTCTCCCTGCAGTTTTCTTCATGCTCTCAGAAATGCCAAACTTCTAGGGATTTTTTACCCATTTAGCTCTTTTCTTTCCAGTGCCCTCACTGTGCTTGTAACAAAGACAGATGTGTGTTGACTTCTGTGAAGCTGCTCAATTTCAGGCGAGGTGCCTTATTTATCCATTTATTTCATTTTATTTGCAGCTACTGAAGTGTCAATATGGGCACAGCCAGTACCTAACATTGGCTGTCTTGGTCCTGTAGCACTTTACCAAAATATGCATTGTGGCAAAGTTTAATATTTCTAATTTGCCAATAATCTAAGTTTACTTGAATAAGTTTGAGTCAGAATTTAATATTGTTATTGGTATTATGCACACAACTGACGTCAAATCATAGCAAGCATTTTTAATTTGAAAAACTTTCTGGCATTTAATGATGAACTGCACTTACACTGTTATAACAAGACCTGCTTCAGATTTATAACATCTGTGAATGGATGAATTTTATTATGTCTTTTAATAACAGGATAGGTTAGGCAGAAGGCAGTCAGCCAGGACTTTTTGATGTATCTGCGTAGTCAGTTCTGTGTGCCCTGAGACCTCACCACTTGATTTTATCTTTGGAACTGTTGCAGTAACTCTGTCCCATGGAGAATAATACACATATAGAAAATCATACCCCTGATTAAAGGGTCTGAAAACACATTTAGATATCTACCTTCAGGGGCTGAATTTTGTTGAGAATGACATGTTCTTTGCAAGCTGTGCTTCAATGCCCAGGATGTCACATCACACTGGCACTCAGCTGGTGGAAACTGGGAGGGTCCATTAACTTCCCCATGGGGAGTTCAGCATTACCAAAGTGTGAGCGCTCAGAAATGATGCAGCTCAGGAGGGCTGTCCATGTGAGTGTGAAAAGTACACCTTTTTTTTTTTCTGTGTAGTTGCAGGAGTGCTGGTAATTCAACACTGTCAATTTTAAACTCGGTTTTGCACCTAGTCTTGTCTGTCCAAGTTGTGACTGATTATAATCATCCTCAGTTTCCTTGGTACCAGCCTGACATGTAAAGAGCTGCACCATTTTATGGTCACTCAGATCTGACTGTGTCCTTTCCACCTCTGGGGGCGTTGATGCTACCTGTGGTGAGGTAGTGAACTTCCCTCTGGAGTTTGAAATCACACAGAACCACTAGGGCTGTGTGCTAAGGGAAGACATGCATGCACCAAGCCTCAAAAATTAACCCTATTGCATTTGGATATAGCTGACTAATAATGACTAGGTTGGCTCCCAGATCATCATCTTCTGCAGGGCATAAGACAGCTCTAAGGAGAGCCTAAGGTGAGCACTTCACATAAAAATGCCTACGTCCCTTTAACATTAAGTGAGAAGACTCCCACAGCAAATATCTATAAGATGGGCACTTCAGTTGCATAAATGCAGAATTTTTGCAATGATCTTAATGGTGCCTTGAATAAAAAAAAATGGTTAAACTGGTATTTTGAATACTTTTTTTTTTAAAAAAAAAAGTGAAATTAATCCCATAGTAAATGTTCTATGCACTCTTTCCTTTGTGTAGATTTCTAGGATCAATAACACCTATGACAGGTAATTTGTTCTACAGTTCTCTTTAAAGTTCCAGTTCTTATACTGTAACAAATAATAGGCATTACTTATGGTTTCTTCTTTCATACCTGAAACCTGGGCAATGCAAGAGAAAAATCTTACCTGTGGAGAGTCACCAGCAATAATTTTATCCTACTTATGTATGTCATTAATCATCCAAATAAATCAAAGAATTTACATTGAAGAAATTGAGTGAAAAAACAGTGGCAGGAATTATTCGTCTTTTATATAAGCCTGTGCTTTGCTTGTCTTCATTATAGGTTGATGAGATCTGCCTTAAACACAGAGGGATGTAAATAATTGCAATGAGTTATAAATTGAATATGAGTCAGCAATAGAGGGAGTAATAAGAGAGTTCAAGTGGGAGAGCAGATGTTGGGGGGTGTGAATTCACTTGGCTTACGTATCAATGTGCCTGTTGCTTATCTAGTTAAGAGCTATCCATACTGACATTGCTGAGCTGTTTCATCCACACAAATTACCTTTGCTTGGTGCCTCATACACAGTGCTGCATCTAAATAACCAATGTTCAGCCACTGCTTCATTTTCTAAACATTGTTGGGGACCAGAATAACATCAATGGAATCATGATTTGGTCATGGTTTGAGAGCCTTTCTGTTGAGATCTGAACACGGCTCATTTTAGGCTATGAACTACATACATATCGGGCGATTTGGTGCTGAAAAAGAATAAGTGGGTAAAGCTAACAATGGCCATAACCTAACAAAACACAATGCTCAAAGAAATAAGAATATAATGAGATGCCAAAGTTTATGATTTAACTAATCCATGAGACAGTTTAGGCGGCTTTAAGGAAAATGGGATTGATTTAGCAGTGACAGTAGTCATGAATAAAACAGATGTCCACATTGTTCATTTTAGTCACAGTCTGGATGATGGGGCAGAGTGAACCTTCAGCAAATTTACAGATTATACTAAGTTGCGGGAAGAGGTTGAGATACCAAGAGACGGAGTTTCAGACCAAGTTTAATAGTCTGGAGGACTGAGTCAGGACACAACTTGCAAAGTTCACCAAGGAAGAATTGAAGTTCTGCACATGGGCTGGGAAAAGCTCCAAAATCTTTCACAAAGCTCTGCAAAGCCTGGGAACTCACAGCTGGAAAAGGCCTGAGAATTACTATGGATGGAATAGGAGCCAAAGGCACACTCTCATCTTGAATAAAACCATTCACGAGCTTCAGGTCTTGTATTATTAGAAAGAATTCTCTCCAACAGAGGGATCATGCAGCACAGAAAGAGGTTATTCAAAGACATTGAGATCTCCACCCACAAATTTTTTAGACTTGGCTAGGTAAAATTACCAGTTACATGGTTCATGGTTGCCCACAGACCTACTTTGATCCAAAGGCTGAAGGTCTCTACAGGTTCCTTCCAACCAATATATGATTCTCTATCAACACTGCAGCTCTGAGTTGAAGGTAGAAGCTTTCTGAGCTAATGCAAGTCCCCAGACCTGCACAGTTCAGTTCTATGCACTGATCTCAGCTCATGTTCTGGGAGCAGAACAAGGCTATCCTCATTGCAGCAGGATTATTAGTTCAGGAAAAACATTAAGCTGGCACAACTGCTGCATTTCTACATCAACAATTATTTTGTTTGTAGTTAAATTCAGTGTCTCTGTAGAGCATTGGTGGAAAAAGGTTTCAAAGCAAATAGCAGACATTTTAGTCCACACTGAAAACAGCAATTTCACTACACAAAGTCTGTGAAGTATTACGTTTGGTGTTGTAAAAGAAACTAGAATTTTGAGGCAATAGCAAATTTATGTAACTTTATGATATATAATTATTGTGGATGAAATTGGGTTTGTACTGGTAGAAGCTAAAAGCTTAAGTCAGCAACTGTATCCCACTGGTCTATATATATCAAGAAAAGTCACCTCCTGCTCAAAAAAGCATCTCACCATCTCTGTGGAAGAAGCAGTAACTTAAGAGGGGAAATGTGAGAAAATAATGTTAAAATAAGGATTAGCAATCCCAGCATGTCAACAGCTAAGCCTTTGCTCAGTGTTTTGTAAGGATTAATGGGGAAATGCACTTTGAGGAGGGAATTGAAGGTGGACTATGAGGTTTCATTCTGCCTAAGAGAGCACAGGAACACTAAAAGGGAGCAAAGACAAACAAATTTTCAAATGGGTGGAGCAGGGATACACATTGGTATAGCTTAGCAGTTTGCACAGGAAGAAGGATATTTTTAGCCTGCCTTCATTAATTTTTTCTATCCAAGGAGTAAATGAACATATCTCAGTATTTCACACTAAGTTCTTTTTATACTCAGTATGGGAAATATACATTTCTATGTTATGACTAATTTCAGACATCTTGCTTAAATTAAAATTATGAAGAGTGAAGAGACACTGGCACAGGTTGCCCAGAGAAGCTGTGGCTGCCCCATCCCTGGAAGTGTCCAAGGCCAGGTTGGATGGGATTTGGAGCAACCTGGCCTGGTGGAAGGTGTCCCTGCCCATGGCAGGTGAGTTGGAACTGGATAATCTTTAAGGTCCCTTCCAACCCAAACCATTGCATGATTATATGATTTCCAGCTACCTTTTTAGACTTTCTTTATTTCAAGCATAGAGGTCAAGAATTATTATTCTTATGTTAATTTGTGAAGGGAAATCTGTTCCTCCCAGTCCTTTAGCTATTGTCATATTGCCTATTTGACAAGGCAGAATCCTGGGCTTTTGGTTGGCTGCACATTGAACACTGTGAAGCACCATTTCCAAGTTCTGAACTTGCCATAAGCAAGGGTTGCAACTTCTGTTGCTGTCCCCAAAGGCTATTACAGCATCCAGCAAGATGACATGGATAAATCATGGTTTTGCACTGTGGTGTATGTTAAATTCTACATTATCCTCAGAGGAACTCACAGAGTATAAAGTTTAGTGAATTCCTTAGGGATCTGGCCTATCTAAATCTTTCTTTAACGCACAAGATCTCTCTGACTGAAGGACTACTGAAATTGCTACAGGAAACTCAGCTGTTTAGCCATGATCCTATGGGTGAGTTCTCAGTTTTCAGTAAAACAAAGATTTTAAGCCTGTGAATGCTCCCTTAACTTCAAAGTAGTTACTCGTACTTTTCAAGTTATGCACAGAAGCTTAAAAGATTAAAATCTTTTGTCATTCACAGTTCTTCTCAGAAAGAGTAACCATTGTACTATGCTTTACTTTGGAGACAGTTCTCACAGAAAGTAGGATAAGATGCATTTTCTTTCTCCATTGCTGCTTGAGTAGAATGTGGAGAAGTTAACTGTGTGCTTAACTGCTCTAGTGCAATATAAGGACTTCAGAATACTTTAGTTTGTGACAGAACTCAAAAACAACATTTTGTGTTTTAGCCATCTGTATTTCTGTAACTGGTTCTATCGACCCTTCAGTGTGTGTTTTCACATCTCTCCTGGATTACATTTGGAGTCAATGGTCATGCCTAACACCATGCTGCTGCAATAAACTGTGTGCATGTCCCAGAGGGCAGATAGTCTGAGCCCCTTGTAGAGATCCTTATGGCACTGTATAAAAATCTGGAGCTCAGTGCCAGGAGTGCACTGAGCAAACTTACACCCTTCCCAGAAAGCCCCTCTAAGTAATGCTTATGGTGCCCTTACCAGTCACTCCAGCTTCCTTGAGAAGAATGGATCTCTAAAAGCATCTCGCACCAGACTCCTTTTCATTTACCAGCCTGCTTGCCACACACACAGCATTGTACCTCCCTTGCAGGAAAGAACAATCTCTTGACAAATTTCACAAGGGTGAGACTGATTATGGATGTCTTTACATCCAGGACAAAGCTTTACACAGCCCCCAGTAGGAGACAACTGGAAAATTCAGTATAGCAACAAACTCCAGAAGCTCTGCTTCCTCCTTAACAGCTGCTTATTGACTTGTGTGATCAAATACTCCCTACTGAGGGGCTCAATGTGCCAACAATCTTGGCTGACTAGAGATTTTGTTTGCCAAAGAGCTCAAATTTGGTTGACAAACAGAAATGTCAAAACCAAAATAGGCAGCTGGTCAATGTTGGTGGATAGTCAGAATCTTCCAAAGTCTTCCAAAGTTAGTGTAAATGAGAAGTAGGATGAAATTAAAATTTGTCTATACTTATAGCGTAGCAGGTTATCAGTACTGTGCCTGCAGGCCCAGCCTGAGCTCCTAAATGATCAACTCCTGGATGATCCTGGATCTCCAAATCCAGCTGTCTGCACAGAAGAGACAATGGGGCACTTGGGACAAGACGGTTGAGAGAATTCCCAGGCACCTTTGTAAGAACATGTTTGCCTAATGCACACAGGAACACTCCAGATGGAAATTTTCAGCTGTTCCAAAGATTCTCTCCAGCAGTTTCGCTGTACCTTGAGCAACTGATATGCTTAGATGTGTGTTATATGCTTATATGTGTTAACTGATATTCTGGACAGAAAATCTGACCATCCCAGAGATCTCTGAAGGAATCCCTGCTGCAGAATTGACCATTATTTAGAGGTAAGAGACTTGAAAATAGTCCATAACAAGTGTTCCTTCAGATGTTTATATGGTTAGATGGGTTGATCTTACTAAGGTAGAACTTTTGCACAGAATTTAAGATAATCAGTAACAATGCATCGTGTATATGTCAAAGTGGCATATAGGTGACTGTATAAGAGTTCAGTAGAACAGTGGCTCAGGAAGTCTTTGCCAGTGTAGCTGAAGGATTTCTGCATGGGCCTCTTCAACAGAAGCTGTCTACAGCTTTCTGAAGGGTTTTTTAGTATTATATTTGTTCTCATGCATACTGAAAAAAAGAAAAAAAAAAGATGTTAAACTTCTTTAAACATGAATTTTCACTGAAGAAATGGGCAGAGCAGAAAAGTTATCTTAACGGAAAAAGGTGAACATTAGAGCTCTCTTCTGTTACCAGACCTGAATTTACTGCATCAGGGTCTTACCCATAAATGCAAGTTTTGCACAGAGATATTATAAAGACATTACACAGACAAAGAGGTTAAGAGAGGGACAGAAACATGGACAAGGTAAAGAAAACAGTGTGAAAAAAATAACTTTTTTCAGCCTTGTCTGTGGGTCATGCCATGTTCATTCTGCTCTGAGAATTGACTAGTTCAGAACAAAAAGTGCAGCCAACAACTTACCTCAATGAAGCAACTTGGTGATACTGCTTTATGCTACACTTCACCTGCTTTACATCTTTTAAAACAACTCTGCTGCAAAGTTTTTAATCATCCTGTCAGTAAATAAAATCTCAGTCAAAGTCAAATGTCATTATAGCCATATTCATGCAGGAGGCCTTTAGAACATCACAAACCACTTCCATATATATGCTTTCATGATACATACTGGAAGATAACACAATTTTCCATTTTTTAAAAGAGGATAAAAAGATTTTTCCAAGTAAAAATCTCACCTTGGGTTTTCAGAAAACATTAGATACACACAAAGTTGTATATATTTGCTTAGACACACCGGAGCCCACGATCCTAAATTTGACCAAGCTTTTAGGATTCTTTTTATTCATTTCAATGGAGTTCTAATCTTATGTGGCTCGGTCTAGCAAGATTACAACTCTTACCTTTGATGGCTGGCCTTTAAAATCAACTTTTATATTGTATATATGGGGCCAGCATTCTTTGTGGTACATAAAGTGCTAACAAAGAGTACAATCAATTTCAATGAACGCCTTTGGGACTATTCTAATCATGATTAATGAATAAAAAGTGCAGATTCCATACAAGGATTTGCAAGGAGTTTGTGTACAACTATGAACTGGAAAGGACCTGGACTGGGTGGAATTCGCAGTCTCTGCTAGAGTGCTTGTAACACACATTCACAAACTGGAATGCATTTGTAAGAAATGCTGGTGTAAGATCCACTAACTGGAGAGTGGAAGAAAAGACCTTGCTTATTAAATTGAAAATAAAAGAGAAAATGTCTGATGTTAAATGTTTAAGACATGCAATTTGCCGTGGTTATGACCTGCAGTCATTGCTGGAAACATTAGTAAAAACCTGGACAATTGTTGAAACTAATTATATATTTCCTTGGGAGGAAGAAAGAATGCTGAAGGCATGTTTCTGGGGAAGCTGAAGGAGATCAAAGTTGTTAAAGAACATGAGATTTAAAAAAATCTTGCACAGTGGGCAGATGAAGCAAAAGTGTTTTACAACATAAAAGGTTTCTGTCTGAAGTGATAAAAGTTCACCTTTTGTTGAAGAAATGTAGACAAGTTAATAAGGGAAAGCATCAGAAAAATAATAGTAAAATCTGAACCTAGATAAAAGCACAATGTCAGATTTACCAAAGTCACTGCTTGTCACTTCTGCAATTGGTTATTCCAGTTTCAGCTGCATTTTGTCAAAGAAAAGGCTATTTAATGATTCAAGAAGGGGATAGGGGCAATTGCACAACTGTTTTACATATAGACCTGAAGTAGTAGGGCTGTAATGGGGTAAAGGCTGATTCTTAGAACTACTGTCTGAATATTTTTAAAACTTAAATCAAGAACCTGACAGGAGGATGAGAAGGAAGTTAACAGTCTATAAGATAATAAAAAGTATGATTTCTTGTGTTTATTGGAAGACTGGAGGCAAAGGACTGAGTGCAATCAATGAAGCTGAGAAACAAGTGTATAATTAAAATTACTATAAATAGAATTATAGGGAAAAAAAATAAAGTCAAGATAAAACTGAACTGACTGGATCTCAGATCCAGTTCCAAAAGAAAATGAGCAGTACATTTCTGCTGAGAGTCACTTGGAGATATCTACAACAAGTGCATCTTCATTTAGTCTAGTTGTAGTCACTCCATTTATAACCAGTGGAAAGAAATGGACTTTTCTAGGACACAGTTCCTTTCATCCTAATGAAGACATCTAAATTAGGTCAGATGAATTGCACTCAAATAGTGGCTGTGTCATTCCAATGAATACAAAGAAAATTTAAATTCCTTTTTCATATGTAGATATTTATATTTGTGGACATTTCAAGTCAGGTGATATGAATCTCACTCTAAGACTTTATTTATAGTGGCACAGGAGGGCACTAGTCACAAGACACAATAAAGAAAAGACTTTGGATAAGAAAGGAGTCTTAAAATAAGATAGCCAGGCAAAAAGAGACATATTTAAACATTGATACGAGGTTTTCAGATAGCAAAACTGAACCAAGTCAGAAGAGTTTCTCCCTAAGATGTGGACTTCAAACAGAAAATAAATATTATGTTAAAACATGTTCATTAAAAAAAAAATTCAACATTTCAAGTCCTTGTGAAGTGTGTGCTACATTAAGTACATAGTAAATATAAAGGAGAAAGTGCACTTCATCATAGACTTTACATCTTGGCGAAAATGTTCATTTGATCGTTTATGTTGAAACAACCAAAAATACATCAGTATCTTCAACAAGTGCAGAGAAACAGCTGGATAGTTAAAAACATGAGCAAAAGACCAGTTATTTTTGGCGTTTGGGGTCCTAATGACAGTCACCACGGTAAGACTCAAAACTGCATAAGCTGGGATTGGATCTATGTTACATTTTCTTTTACTGTACCCTTACCATATTAAACTGTGGTAGAAAGACACGAACACAGCAGCAGCAGCAGATATAGTGGTAATATTATTCAGGTCAAATACAAGTGAACATATGGAGTGAATTGAGAATATGTACCTTTTTAAGTCTTTCTGTTCATTTCAAGAATCACAAAATAGACATTGAATAAAGAAAAGAAACTCCACTGGAAGCACAAATATTTAATTCTTTAAAAGAAGGAGAAGATTCTAAGTAAAAAAATCTTCCAGATTCTAAGGAGTTGTATGTTTTTAAAAACACTCAGGAGCTGAAGCCTCATGATAATTACAGAAAATATTTCTGGAGATGCATGCCTGCATTTGACTTGTAGACAGTTTACCTCTATTAGCTCTTCTTAAAGCTCATATCCATCAAGCCTTCTATAAGCTCATATTCACCAACCATCTGGTATAACACAACTTGAAACTGATGAACTTAAATTCTTTTTCTTCTTGGCCCAGCCTGTCCCAGTACCGTGCTAGGATCTTCTTTAGGGCATGCATGTCAAGCACAGGAAATCCATCAGTAGGGAAGACATGGCTTCCTAATTCAATGTTTTGATGTAGAACTTCCCTTCCTCCACCTCCCTCCCCTTCTCTCTCTTCTCCCAAGATGTAAAAATGTAAAGATGTTCTTCTGCCTTAAGAAGAACAGAATATCCAGAATATAGCAAATTATCCAGAATATAGCAAAGAAATCTGGGAAAAGGGTGTGTAGCCATCAGATCATTCTAGCATTGTCCTACTTTATTTGTTATTATCATACTGTACTTACAATTTCTTTAATGAGAAAGATTTCCTGGGATTGGATTCCATTAGGCTTTTGATGCAAACCAGATTTGTAGCAGAAACCTAATACAACACGGCTTAACACCATGAAAACTGAAGGGTAGAAACCCATTAACATAAGCTTGTGGAGAGGTCTTCCTCTGGCAAGGAGAACAATTCAGTGTTGCAGTAAAATCAGATTATTTCTCTGGATAGTCTTTATTGCAAATGTCTTGTTTTGTTAGTAAATAGCTTACAATTGGTTGTGATACTCTACAACTCCGTTATGTTTATTATTCATAAGACTTTGCCAAACAAATACACTTTTAAGTAATTTCCAAGCTCTGAATCATTTGCTAACTGCTTCTCAGAGCATGTACTACAAAACCAGTCTGGCACATACTGATATTAAAGGAACTTATTCTACACTGGAATTGGGATCAAGCCATATTCACTCATCTGTGTGCATTTTATTATGCTGGTTGAGACTTGATTAGGTGGCAAATGTTAAAAAAAGGAAAAAAAGAAAGGAATTATTAAGAAATAATACATTTTCTTTTTTACAAAATTTAAAGAAACCCCCAGCATGTTGGATTTAATAACATCTTAGCATTCAAGAGCCCTTTTGCAACTGGAAATCACATGTTCCAATACAGGCAAATAACTAACAATACCTTGTTAATCAGATAAATTACTTCTCTTTCCTGCAATGAATTCAGAAACCATGGGAAACTAGAGCCCTATTTGGCTTTGATCTGGGAAAGTAAGATAGACAAACTTGAAAACTTGCAGTTTCGAAAATAAAACTCACAAGGAAAGAGAGGCAAGACTCCAGTACAGTGAAAGGAGTGAGGTCATGTTCTATAATTCTATTTTCACCTCCCAGTTTCATATTGAGGATAAGGCAGATTTTGTTACGGAGCAATAAATTACATGGAAAGCCAAAAGAGGAGACAGAGACACTGTGATGAGTTTTGTGAAACAGAGAGAAGGAAAGCAGTAAAAGAGGCACAAAGGAAATGTGGAGTGAGGGGAAAGCTTGCAATATAGGACACAAGCTGGACTGGGTCTGCTGGTCAGCCAGGAAGAGTGTGGCACCCAAGGCATCCTGCCTGTTGAGGACAGACCACCAGCCCTTTCTGAGAGCCACTATCTTAGGTCTCCCTGGTCGTGGTAATGATGTGTCACCCAGGGCTATGTCAGGTGTTGGGAAATGCAAAGTGCAGAAACAATACCTTACAGTGCCTTTGGAATGATCATCACTGCTCCTGGATCTCCTGTTCACTTGTCCAGCCCGCACATTTTTTGGGTCCTCAGCTGTTGACTGCCCAGGGCTTTTTTTCCGGGGGCAGTGGTGAATGTGGTGTAAAGGGAAAATTAGTGCACATGACCCCAAGGCAGAGTTTTAAAAATTACAGTGTTCTTTCCTTTGTTGGTTTCACTCTTAATTTATGCAAAACACCAAACTGAAATAATTGGGTTTTCCTCATTATTCCTAAATCCCTTTATCAATTACTCAGTAATTCCTTTTTAATCCCAAACTTTTTGTACTATTTTATTACCATGCCCCAAAGAACTATACCTGTGTGGATTCATTAGTTTCTTGATCCCTCCAAAGGCAATACAAATTCTAAGTAGCTCAGTAGGTCACAACAAAGGTTTTTGTCACATGGAACGGTTTAACAGTGAAAACGTAGGTTTATGAAACTGACATTATTTTCTTACTCAAAGAAATGATTCAGTGATTCAAAATGCATAGACAGATGGGCCATCTGACTGTATTTTCTTCATCAGATACACCCTGAAGCAAGAAAGGAAGAGCTAATGGATCATATAAAATGAAACAGTAAAGTCACATAAATGCAAGCAACATTTCTGTCTCTTTTAAGCTATTAATGTGAATA
The DNA here is from genome assembly GCA_013396655.1 of Campylorhamphus procurvoides. NCBI lineage: Eukaryota > Metazoa > Chordata > Aves > Passeriformes > Dendrocolaptidae > Campylorhamphus > Campylorhamphus procurvoides. Next base: position 561,665 of record WBMV01007727.1, read on the forward strand.
CCATAATGTATCAGTTCATATTTTTGCTTCAATACATTCAGAATCAAATCTTCCCCTCACTGAAGTAAGGTTGCTTTGCTTTTCAAGATGCTCATGGATTATCAAATGATCTATGGAAGAATAAAATAGGTTAGAATAAAAAATACATATTGAGTAATATATCCAATATTTTGACCTAAATAATGCAAATCACTTTAGAAGCAAAAGTTTTAAAAGCTATAAATTCCTATAGCAAGGATTTCAGAATATGATAGTAGTTAAATGATCTTATATTTTCTTGATGCAGAGGAATAAATGTAGTATATGTCTATGGATGGAAACTCCAAATGTTAATGGTAATTTTCCTTCAAAAAATGACAGCAGGAAAAGTGGAAAAAACTAAAGTAGTACACAGTGATTTTCGTGTCACAAGCTACATTTTGTCCCTTGTGCATGTTTGTGCCTGTGCATTCTGTGCTTAATGATGATATCCCTGTCTTGAAATCCATTGAATACCAATTAGTAAATTTTGTTTACAATCTGTAGTCCAGACTATAAATAAATATCTCTCATTTCAGATTTTCCAGTTGGTAAAATATAATTGTTGCAAGTATAAGATAAGGCTGATCATCAGATATTAATTCTTCTAAGATTTTTCTTTTCTGTCTCTCTTATCTTGCATAAGGACATGCTTTGTGACTGATTACATTTTAAGATGGAAGCCATTCATGGGACAGCTAAAGTCTGATTTATTTAACAAGATATAGACAAGAAGACATCCAGCCTTCACTGAGAAACCACTTGGATATTTTCTTTTCAGGAGACTGGATGATTTCAGAGAGTTTGAAAATCTAAATAATATAGTAGAAGACTCCTAAATAAGCACCTTCCACAGGCCCACCTTCCACTAGCCCAGGGTGCTCCAAGCCCCATTCAACCTGGCAGAGGACAAAGGATTACCAGTGGTTGTGTTTCTCCCCATTTACAAGACTCACGTGAAAGGATGTGATGCACAATGAACATTGCTAAAGACTTCTTGTTATCTTAGGGAACTTATTTGCTCAAGTTGAGTCTCAATTCTTGTGTAGAAACAACTATCAGCTTTTTTTCCATTGCATACGTTCCTATTGTATGTCTTTAATGCAGGACTGATCTTTGTTACGTGTTAACTTAGCGTCACTTCCTAAAGAAGTCTCTGCTTACTATGAACCCATGCAGAAGTGCAAAACCTCAAAAATAAAAAAAATCAAAAATAAATCAGTTATTTTTTAATCAGGACCACCATTTTACACATACATTTTAACTTGTTCAGACACCCCAGTTTCAGTGCTTTGAGGTTTTATCAGAATTCTCAGATGTGGCTTCCTGCATTGCAAAAATAAGTCACATTCAGTTGAGTGACTGTGAGGGAGAATATTTCATGACACCATAACAAAGGGGAATGTTAAACTTTGCTTTTTCAGACTCAAGCAAACTAATGGCTTGGTAAACTGGTATCAGTAGTACAGGAAACTCCGAGGGCTCCTTTAGCAGACACAAAAGGGGCTTTAAAAAGACTGCAGTAATTGCCTCCAAAGAACTGTGTAATCATTAACTGTTAACCTGAAACTTCAGTAATGTTTTATTTTACCCATGAGTGCTTTTTTCACTTTCAGAGTGAGCTCTGCTATACTGTCCAACTTCCCAGAGAAATCCCCTGGGCTGCTGCATGAAACTCCACCTGCTCTCTGACCAAACATTGCCTGGAAGGTTGCTGGCACAAGCAGAAAGTAGTGGCATAAAATAATCACTTATGTAATGTAATTGGAAGGATTGCCAAGAATAATATGGGGGGTGTTTGTTGCTAAATCATGTGGAGAAAAACAAACAAACAAATAAGCAAACAAACCTGTAGATGATTTTTAAACCAAGTCAAAATAAATTAAAGATGGCCTGTTAAGCTGTGTTGTAGAGTTATCCCTCATGTCCTCATGGATTTATCACACTGTATAAACAATGTGGTACTATAAGTTTGTGTCCTGAAAACATTACAGACAGGTATATATAGAAGGTATATAACCAGGATAAATACAGGCAAATACACATAAGGAGACTGGAGTTGTTACAGGAGCTCTGTTTCTTCCTTAACACTGCTGAGTGTGGCAATTCCCTCCATTTTTACTACAGGACTAATTAGCTTAAATGAGTAACATATTTAGGCAATAGCATTGCTATTAGCTCAGGAGCTGCCACATCTACAGGGAATGTGATTATTTACTTGTATATGTGCTCTCTGTACCACAGATAACTCTGCCCTTGTCACATGCCATATAATTGTGTGCTTTTTAATCTAAACATGGGCTTTGCTGTCTTTTTTGCAAAGGTTACAGCAGAAATGCAGATTGCTACATAAAATTGTCCACCAGCACTGTCAAGTTATTTAAAATGCATAATTAAAGTAATTTTCACTTGTTTTATTCACCAAAAGGGAGGAAGGGTGCTAGATAAAATAGTTTGGGAGAAAGTGTAGATGAATTATTTGAACTTAGATTTAATTAAATATGAAATATTAACCTAAATTAGGGATAGAGTGGATACCCAGGATCAATATTTTTTTTAGGGTTTTTTTTTCAGAAAACTTAAACTTTGTCAGGCATTTCAATCTACAGAACAGAGTATTTTTGTCACCAGTTCCTAGACCAAATGATATGAATGTTAGCAATATATTACTAGAAAAAGCTAATAAAAACTTCAGGTAATGTGTGCTACATTGTAGCTTATCAATGGTAACTCTTTGATCAATTAAAGCAAAGGGATTAGGTTTTGATGCCTAATAAGTGACTAAAGCATAATTACACAAACAGTTGAGATATGTTTAACTAAAGGTGACTTCCATGTTAAGGTCAAGAAAGAAGTGAGACAATGTGAAAAGGAAGTTGAGCTAAAGTTCAAAGAGTCTTTTCATACTGGTTTGGGTCTTGAGTTCATGGGTTCTGACAGATGGAGTTAGAAGGGAAAAGAAAGGGAAAAAAAGTAGGCAATAAAAATGGAATAAATACAAATTGATTTAAACACAGAGCAAATGAGAATGGACCAGGCACTTTTAGGATTGCTATAATTAGCTGAATTATGGAGATGTGTCCGCTTGTCTCATGCCAGTCTCTTGTGGGGAGCCTGGAAAGAGATATTTTACTATAGGACAGTGCAGAACAAGAGTTAACATAAAGCTTTTTCTTGTTTTTCTTACATTTTTCCCATTGATTAGGAAGTGATTTGCACGAGCTGGAGGTCTATTATAGTCTGAATTCACATCTCTATCTGCTGTGAAGGCCCTGTGGTTCTAAGGTCAGACTGAACTTCTTGGACTGTCTGCTCTGATATAATGTTCGTATCACTGATTGGATATTCTCAGAAACTGGATGAAATAATAAACAGAAATAATCTCATGAATATACATTCTATAACTCATAATAAATTTGGATTTAAAATAGAAATAGCGTCTGAACTCCATCTTCTTACTATCAGAGCAGACAGAAGAGAGGTGTGTGTTGTGTATTTATATATATATTTGTAAATGGAATTTTGATTAAATTTTCTAATATCAACACAAAAACAAAGTGATGTCTTCTAATTAAATTTACAAAGTCCCACACCTTAATCTCTAGCTTTCTGCTCCCTATTTGAAACAATATAATTGAAGAGTCATTTAAATAAATACACACAAAAAAAAAAAAACTACAGGTCATGCTAGCTGATAGCTTACAGAAAATCAAAAGCAATAGAATTAGAATGAAAGAAACCTTTTTATTTCTTTTTAAACCATTCAGCTAGTTAGGGATGAGGCATGTGAAGAAACAGAGAAATAATTCTGTGCTTGAGTTGTCTAACACTAGACTGAATAAAGCTTCTTTAACTATGCTATAGAGAACAATTCCACACTAATGGCACATGAACTTAGATGATCTCAGATTATCTTTTCCAAAGCTGATTCTTACGGCGTTATTTTTTTTTCCGACATACGCATTAATGGCTTCTAAAGGAGAGACAAAGAGAGTGAATACAAAAGGCTGTTCTCATAAAAATTCCCCTTAATTGGTCAAGGGATCTTTTTAAATTATGACATCCATTAGAGTCTCTAGTACCTTCATCACAGTGCTATGATTCATATTTTCCTTAAAGTAAATAATTCATCCTTGCATGTGTGTTATGTGGTTGTTTGAAAAAGTTTGAAAAAACAGTGTAGAAGATGGTCTTTTTTGTTCATATGCTTTAATGCAAGAAGGTTTCATGTTTGGTTTTTTTATTATTTTTATTTTTCCAAATTGTCACTGCCTTTTTCTCCAGTATGTTTCATAGTGTGATCAGCAAAGTGACTTTGGAGTTACACGCAGAGCACAGCCCTCACAATATAGTACTGGAAGTAAACAGGGCACATCTGTACCACTTGCTTTGCCCTCAGAATTTCAATAATCTCCACAATACTGAGGACCACTATAAGCTAAGAGATCTGGGTTGTATCCCCACTGTTGCAGTGAAACAGGAGACATCTAAGGTATGGAAAGTAACAGCAGCTGTAAAGTCCTAAATGGCTACAGAGGTGCTACAATATACAACAGTTTCATGGTATGTTGGAAATTAAACGGTTAGAATAAATCACCATGTGACCCAAAAAGAAAGAACTCCTAAAAAATAAAAAGAGCTTCTCCTACTCATTCTGGTCTCAAAAGCCATTGGTCACCATGATGTTGCCCTAAAGAAAGCTGAAACCATTGTCACTGAAGCACCGCTGTAGCACTGTGGTTTGTGCCTTGTCAAAGAATGCTGTTGTGGCTCCTGCAAACTTTTCTGTGATGTCTTTGGAAAGCACTCTCATGTGCTCATTAATAAATCAAATCATAATGAGAGTTAATGAAAGCAGAGTCTTTGTTCAATAAAATACAAATGCCACTTTTTGTACTTGCTCAGGAAAAGTATGGTTGGTTACACATGGCAGAGGGTGGTTCAGGCAGGGACTGCCAGGAGGGCAAGCCACCATCATCTCTCCCCAGTGGGATGTTCCCCAGCTCATGCTGAGACTGATAAATACCTGCCAAATTACTTGACTGCCTGTGAAGTAGGTGAGCTGCAAAATCAGAATTAAGGCAAGTGATAAATGTGACCTTAAGTTTATCAAAGGCTTATAAAAATTGTAGACCAAGCTTTTCCACTGTGCTTAGAGAGTGCTCCATTTAGGTTAGGACTGCATGGGCTTCAGGTCTCATCTGTTCTCTAAAGGATTTGCATGGTTCCTTTCCACTGCCATAGTTTTTATTCACACTTTCCTACCAATGACCCCAGGGTCTGCTCTAATAACTGGGAAACTGAGACACCCAGTTGGGCACCCACAATTTGAAATAAACACTGAAAGACAAAAAAGCAATATTTTTTCACTCTATTATACCTGGCTCATACCAAAGAGCTGTGTTCATCGTGGAATCATAGAATCATTATTGAATAGCATAGGTTGGAAGGGACCTTAAAGATCATCTTGTTCCAACCACCTGCCATGGGCAGGGACACCTTCCACTACTCCAGGTTTCTCAAGGCCCTGTCCAACCTGGCCTTGGACACTTCTAGGGATGGGGCAGCCACAGCTTCTCTGGGCAACCTGTGCCAGGGTCTCACCATCCTCACAGCCAGGATGTTCTTCCATCCTTAGATGATATAAAAAGTTGGCTTGTTACATGTTACAAACCTGAGAAGATGGTCCTGCTCTCATTCCCTGCCTTGTTTCTATCATCCCTGCCTGCATCTCCATCATGATGTCAAGTCTGTCATTCTACAGAGGAGACAACTCCCATCTGTCCTGTGTGAACCCACAGGAAACCTCTGCTGAAGAGCACACAGATCACTCAGCCTTGTGCAAAGCATTTGTCTGCAAACTCATTTCTTTCCAGTTATAAAATAAAAAAAAAATCTTGTAAAGAGATAATCAAGTAAAACAAATGCCTATCAGGAGAAGAGAATCATATTCAGATTCCATTGTTTGTGACTTGCACAAATTTACACGAAGTTGTCAGGAAAGAGGTTCTCTGTTCCTGCATGATATTTCATATTGATGTTCTCACAAAAGACACTTCATCACTGAAAGGACCTCAAAAACTAAAACATATGAAAGAGTAGACAGTGATTTTTTATCTGCATTTGTGCTACAAAAGGCAAAAAGAATTTTATGAGATAGTGAACAATGAGTTCTCCTTTGCTTTTCAGATACCGGAGCCACATCTCCTGGGTACAAAGACTATTTACTTATAGAACAATGCTAAAAAATGACACCAGCAATAACTCACTGAAGAAGCTGAAAATGGCAAGGCAGTGTGAGTCATCTTATTTAAAATGGCAAAACAGTTTTATTCTTTGACAAAACAAAATTAGACCTAAACCATGGGATGAGCATTGCTCTTTATGCGAAATTTTCAGTGAAAACCCTGTGATTTCAAAGCAGATTGGATGTTGCCCATAGTTGTCTTCCGTTGTCTGTGGAGGATGATAAGAAGCAGACAGTAGCTCAGTTTAGCCTTTCTGCCAAAATCAATAGTGTTTTAGAGTGTTTCGGTGAGAAACAACTTGTCGTGCCAGCAACTGAAGCAGTGTGCATCAAAGAAATTAAACTCTTAAATGCTTTGGAGTGATTGAAGGGAATGTGAAGGAGGTATTCCATGCACTTTGCAGCCCAAATAGGGATCGAAGTTACCTCTCTCAATCCTGCTGCTCTGTAGAGCTGCCCTCAAGGTCAGCAAAGCTTTTGTAGGAGTAAAGGCAGAAGGGCTGGGATAAGGAGTGAGTCTAAACCAGATCTGAGGTCATTGAGTTCTAGCTTGAGTGCCTTAGTCTGGAAAACTGATGACAGGTACTCAACTCAGTGTGAGCTTGAACTTAAAGGCAAGAAAAGTCTTCTGAACTGCCCTAAATCTCTCTCTTTAAGACCATTGCAACTTTGAAACAGCTTCTTATTCCTAATAAATGGCCACAGTCCCTAAAGAGGCTGCAGGAAACCTGGAGAAGGAACTTGGACAGGGACACGGAGTGAAAAGACATGGGGAATGGCTTCCCACTGACAGAGGGCAGTGTTAGATTACATATTAGGAAGAAATTCTTCCTAATATGTGGAAAGTGGTGAGGCCCTGGCACAGGTTGCCCAGAGAAGCTGTGGACGCCCCATCCCTGGAGAGAGTTGGACAGGACTTGGAGCAACCTGGCCTAGTGAAAGTTGTCACTGCCCAAACCACTCTATGATTTTATGAAATTATTTTATGAAATTTTATGTATTAACAGTGCATTAGATATTCTATAGCTTGGAGGTTAAAACTGCCTTTGTTGCTAAGACCTATATTTGTATTTCATGATTATGAAAGAGCTGTTTTGCCTCAGCTGGTTAAAAGAGTAAAATCTAAAAAGTCCTATCAAATAAAAAACAAAAAGAAAAAATATATGTTCTTAGTTTTGGAAAATGGTCCACTACAAGGCAGGATCTTCAGATTTGGTGTTTAGCTTCATTTGGCTTCTATGTCTTGAATAAAGCTGCACAGTTCAGCAGTTTTTCAGCCTCTCTTTTTCCCCATTTAGCTGGGTTAGTTTCTGCCTTCATGTGGAATCTCAGCTGCTTATTTCTTGCCATTGAAATGTCACTTTTCAAAGTTAACTCTGTATGAAGGTCTTGTACAGCATTCCCTCCTCTTTCCATTAACATTCATGGAAGGCGGTGCCTGCATGGGTGGCCACAGATCAGTGATCAGAGTAGGAACACTCTTCTCTTTCCCCAGTCTCTACTTTGCAGTGGCTCTGGTTATGAACCTCCCTTGCAGGTTTTACAAGGTCTCCCAGCCCAGTACCTGCACTCACTGAAGGATGGCTCTGAAACATGGGACTGTATATGCCATTATCCCCATCACCTACTCTTCCGAGAAGAACAGGAAGAATTTATAGTCAGCATTTCCCATGACCAGGAAATTTGTCAGAGAAGGGACCCTCTGTACATAGTCTGATAAATTTCTCTAAAATCACATACCTTTTTTCTTTCAGTTTTGCTGCTTTCTTTGTATCTAGCAATTTATTGACTGATTTATCCTACCTGTCTCCAGCTGCACATCAATTGTGACACTAGGTAAAACTAAAACACATGAATGTAGAAACAGAGTTGACTAACTCTCCAGCTTTGGGATTGGCATGTCTCAGCAGCTGAACACTCTTTAGCCTTTTTTCCCTCTTAATTCTTCAGATGGAAGCACTTCTGGTGAAGTGAATATTCCTAGGTTGAAGTGTAATTTAATTTGTCATTCTATTTGTTCTACATTCACAAAGTAATTTAACTGAAAAGATTTATCTTTGAGTCTAAAGAAGAATATGTTCAAAACCTACTTAGCCTGTGAATAGTTTAATTTTTTGAGGCATTCATAAATGACAACTAACCTAAAGTGTTTAAAAACATTTGTACATCGTAATAATAATAACAATAAAACCTAATGTTGTGAGACTTCCAAAAAGGTCATTAGCTTAGAGTATAACAATGCTGCATCTCATTTGTCCAATTATTTTGGGGGGAAGGATTTATTAGCACCCTGCATAATCTTATTTAAAACACTATTTTCTAAGTAATTTTAGTGTCCATTTTCTGGACAGTAAATGTTATAATGTAAAAAGAATCTAATAAAATTCTATTTTTTGTCATACAAGATTTTTATACAGCTTTTGAATTTACTTCTACACCTTTCATAAGGTGATAAATCAGCATGTTCCAGCTATTCAGTCACAAACATTATGGCTTCATGGCTCCAGAATACTAATTTTAACTACTAGTTTTAAAGTGTCAAATCTCAGGTGATTACTTTCCCAATGTTTATTTTCAGATCCCTTTTTTAGACATCACTGCATACAAATATAGGTATGGCAGCAGCTCAGCCCAAACTGTTCTAGAAAATCATTTATCTTTGCTTGTTGAAATAGTTTTTTTAGGTATCGATTTACGGTCATTATTTTTCACACAGATTCCTTTTAATGCAGCTACTTCAACAGTAGACAATAAAGTATGTCCTTAATGGGATATTTTTGCATAAGTCTCTAGGTCGGTAGTCTATTTAAAGTGGAGGTTGTCAGACTCAGATGCTCTTGCCTATTTTTATTTTAATGGCAAAAAGAAAGAAATAATAGGTAAATAGATAGGTAGATAGATACATTTGTGACACTCCACTTATTTGTTCAACATAATAAAGTGAAGATTTTACTGTCATCATGCGTATCCTGTTGAAGGACCAGCTTAAAAGAAAAGCTGGATGCACACTGCCCATTTAAACCAGTGGCCAGGCAAACCCTGCCGTGAATGCAGGAGCTGTGTGGATTTATATGTGACATGGAGTGCTTGTACTGCAGTGAATTTTAAAATGGAAGGTTACTGTTCAAACCTCTCCACCAAGTCCCAGTAGATCTTATATTACTATTGAGACTTTCCACAGAGTGCCCATGTGAAAATGGAGAAATTTAATTTCTTCATGTCATTGCTTCCCAACCTTAACTCCACTTCAGGGATGCCATTTGTCTTAAAAGGTGAGAATTTAATTGCAGTGACAGGTTCATTTGATATCTGGCTGTTCTAATGACTATTTTTTAAGGAAAGTAAATAGTCTTTCCCAACTCCCAGTTTTATCTGATACCAGATCAGGGAAAATACCTTCTCTTGACTGAAGTCATAACCTCTGAACACTGAAAAGACTTAACAGGCTGCTTAGCATTGCCCTGACTAATGGAACTGAAGAAGCAGGGCTTAGCCAGATAAATGTATTTCTTTACATAATAAACAAAATGATTTCTTCTAAAAATACTATGTGGCTTCAAAGAGTTAAGGGCATCAAGTGTGTTAGCAGCTCGATATGAAACTTGCTTGATGCTATCTTGTTTTTTTTGGGATTAGCTATTCCCTGAGAGTAAGTAGAGCTGGGTAAAACATATGTGATATACTGGTGCTCCAGAATGCACATTTTTGTGCTGTTAACTGTTTGCACTAAATCTTCAGGAGGACTTTTGACCTCCCCTAAGGTTGCCTTAGTACCTGTGACAAGTAGTGGCCACCAAACAAATCTGCTTTGCTAAACTTTGTGTAAGGCAATAGGGAGAAATGAAAAGGGATTACTGCGCATCAGTCTGTACAGTCCGGGTTTATTGGCAATACTATTCCAGCACAGTGTGCTCTCTGCATCCCAGAGCAGTATAAATATTCCTACCTCAAGGCAATGGGTATGAAATCACACTGACACTCAACTATCACTCCAGCTCCTAATCCTGAGGCCTTCTAAGGGTTGTAGTACTTGCCTATGCTATGATAACATGTTTCTACATTTCTGCCATCAATAAAACCTTTTCAAATCTTACTTTTTTCTTCCATGGAACAATGTATGTTACCGAGGCATTGTTAACATCCTTAACACTACAGAGGTTCTAAAGTTGTGCATAGTTTCTAGGCAACTGATTCCTATTAACTCTGAGGAAAATCAGTTGGTTCTTTTCCCTTTATTCTTATGAAATATCATAGACTGGCATATTTATATTAAAATTTAAATAATATCTTAAGGTAATTAAATGTAATTAAAATAAATTGCTTTGTTGAAACTGAAACATTTCAAAATAGTGAATACTGCTCAAAGGATTGTCTTCGACAAGGAGTAAAAACAAATTTGAAAAGCATTGAAAACTTCAGCAAGTAAGAATTCCTTAATACATTATCTGTAACTCTTGGAGCAAAAGAAGCAGATGACCTGTAATTGAGTCCCACAAAAACTGTTTGCACACACTCATCATGTATTCAGTAAAACTTGGGCAGTCTTCCTTCTATGCCCCTCCCCAGAACTGTGCAGGGAGTGCTGACAATAGCTCCAAAACAATACAGTAAAGAAGGAGTTTTGTCATTGGGACAAATTAAAGGTTTTGAGTAAATGAATTTTATTGTTGAAAGGAGTTTCAAACTGTACATCATCAAAACCATTTATTTGACAGTCTAAGTCATCCTACGTGTCAAGGTGCAGCTCTGCAGGATAGATTTAGCTATTCTCACAAAATCCCTTCCCTTTGCAGAGATATGTTTTGTTTGACAAGCTCCCAGAATGAGAACTCTGGTGAAGATACATGACTTTTTTACAAGGTGTTTACAAGTGAAGAGATAAAGATGTGTTTCTGCACCTCTGAGGAGAAAGTTATCAGGCAGACTTCTCAGATCCTTGGAGTCACACCAGCACCTTGTTGCTCATAACCATGTTTAAACTGAATCATTCATGGAAATGTCAAATTGATAATACTGAAAACTGAAATACATCATGTATTCACAGGCTGCATGGAAAGAGTCAGAGAAATGTGGTTTGGAAGGAAATAAGCGGGGCTACAAGAAGGCTGGGGAGGGACTTTTTACAATGGCATACAGTGATAGGACAATGAATGGCTTCAGACTGAAGGGGATAGATTTAGACATTAGGAAGAAACTCTTCCCTGTTAGGATGGGCAGGCCCTGGCACAGGTTGCCCAGAGAAGTTGTGGCTGCCCCACCCCTGGGAGTGTCCAAGGCCAGGTTGGACGGGGCTTGGAGCAGCCTGGGGTGGTGGAAGGTGTCCCTGCCCATGGCAGGTGGTTGGAAGATGACCTTTAAAGTCCCTTCCAACCCGAACAATTCTATGATTCCATTAAGGATAAAATAGTGAAATCAAAGCTCCTGTATACCCTTGGAAGTCTGTTAGAGAAAATTATACTAATTTAATTAATTTTTCCAAATGACAAATTTTATGATTATATGGGCTTTGGTTCAGTATTGTAGAGCAGTGAACAGGCCCATGATTTTCTGTATTCCATAGAGATTAATTCACAGGCAGCATCTGTACCAGAATAAACCAGGTATTTCCTTTTGAAAGAGAAAATGGGAACTGCTGGAGCCTACCTAGCACAAGACTTTAGAGATTAGAGTGGAAACTGCTCTGCACCATTGCACTTGGGGAACTCAGAACACAATCTGATTACTGATACAAAGGTAGCGTGATAGTGATGTTGATACACATGACAGTGTGGGTAGAAGACAGGAGAGTCTAAATGCTAGAAGCTTCTTCAACCAGGAAAGAACTGAGATATGCTGGTGATAAGGAATATGCTTCCTTGGCCTGATAGCTGACTATTACTTTAACTCAGTTATGTGTGTTGGAGAGCACATCAATATTTCATTGGAAACATATTCAAGCTCTTTTTCTGCATTTCCACTCCTTTGGATAATGTGTGCTCCCACTGTGCAGCTGAAGAAGGAGAGAGAAAGTAGTTCATGAGCACAGAGGGATAAGAAGGTACCACCTTCCACAGGTAGCAGAATAAAAGTAGATCTGACAGAGAAAGAAAACAAGAAAAATCAATGCTATTATGTGTTTAATTCAGCACATCACTTCATACTAGACCAGGCCCAAGAGAAAACGAGGAATGAAGTATTTGAATTAGATAATAACAGGATGGTATAAAACCATTTACTGTGACAGAATTTGTAGTAGCACTAATACTTTCCTTTGTAAATTAGTATTTAATTAAACTAGAGTGTGAATAGGTATGTTTGATCTTGACCATCCAAAATAAAAAGAAAAAAAATGGCATTTTTTAAAATAAAAAAGAATTTACAGTTTTTGCTTAGGCACTGTGGTTTGGCTTTCCAAATACTTGAAATTTTATTATGACATTCAGAGATAAAGACTTGTCATGAGCTGTCAGGCTTCATGTATAGCCTTAATTTCACAGGACTTTAATGATCTCAATACTGGTAATCTACAAATAAAAAAAAATAAATTAACATTTCTTAATAATTTGCAAAAAGAAAATTAATAGAACTCAATTATTTCTTTAAAAAATAAGTTTGGTCCAAATCCGTCACTGAGGAGCTTCATTATTAGTTATTTTTATTATTAATATTTTCCTCCAGCTTTCCAAAATTTCAGTTTCCTCAATAACTTCTGATCGAAATTTTTACCATCAAGGAAGTTGCAAGAATAGATAAGGAAGAAGTACAAATCCACTAAGCTTAGCATCCAGCACTACATGTTTACTACATTATTAGCAAACATAAAAAGAGTTAATTCTTTCTTTTTTTTAAGTCCATCTGGCACTTCTGCATCTGCTGCTATCAAACAGATTTTCCAGTTTCAACAAAGAATCCATTAAAAAGGAAAAAATCTTACGAATGCCTTAACCAAGTGAAAGTTTTAACTTTGTAGTTGTCATCCCTGTGGAACAGACTCATCCCATCCTGGACTGCAAAGACAAAGGCAGAGACAGATCTAAGCACTGTGTAGGGTGAAATTCAGATCACTGGGCCAAGAGACTTATTTTCACAGATGTTTTTGCTGCTTCCCTGGCAATTTGAATTACCTGGGCTTGAACTTAAAGCAGTACCTAATGGTAGAATCACAGAAGGGTTTGGGATGGAAGAAACATTGACGATCATTCCACCCCCTGCCATGGGCAGGGACACCTTCCACCAGCCCAGGTTGCTCCAAGCCTGGTCCAGCCTGGCCTTGGACACTTCCAGGCATCCAGTGGCATCCACAACTTCTCTGCCCAACTTGTGCCAGGGCTTGCCCACCCTCACAGGGAAGAATTTCTTCCTCATATTTTCCCAGTATCTAATCTAAATCTATCCAATGAAAGACTGGTACCTATCCAGAACAATGTGATGTCTGAGATTTTTACCATTCAGGTGGAATCAGGTATTTCTGATTAATATTTAGGAATTTAGAAAAAAGATCAAACTGCACCACACAAAGAAATATAATAAGCACATAAATTCAGTTTCACTCAGATAATTAAAGCTGCATGAATGAAGTAATCAAATAAAGGTCATAATATAGATTAAATTCATAAATCAATGTTTTTTAAACTGTTCATTCATCAGAATATTAAAGAAATTGCTACATTAAATTTTCATTTAAATACTATAAGAATTGTTCATTTTTTAGCCTTTTCTTGGCATTATTTAGAGTCCTCGGCTTCAAGAGACTCAGAGTTCATTCTGTCCTAGTTGGTGTCTTCACAATTAGGGGTCAGATGCAAATAAATAAATATATAAAAATAAAATATTTAGAGGTCTAATGCAGTTTGGAAGTCTGTGCCTAAAAGAACAATTAGAAAAAATTGGTCTTCAGCCATGTAAAGTGACTTGATGCCTTGAGATTTTCCTTGTCCTGAGGAAGAAGATGAGTAGATGTGGGATGCTTTTACCAAAAGGTTTGGCTGTCTGTGTACCACATTGTCTGTTGATGTAACACATCAATAACACACACTCATTGTCAGCTACATCCAATGAATATATTGTATATACAGACGAGCAATACTCTGTACAAGGTCAAGACTGACAGCTTAAAATGATTTCCTGTCCTTTAACATTTATGTCAGCTAAATGGAAATGGATAACTGGCTTCTGATTTCTAAATTAATAGTGGTGTCACTTCACTTTTCCACAAAGATGCTTCCTAAAATTTCAGACCGAAAAATTTTGTGTGTATACATATATATATATATATATATAGGTTATGACACCCTTGGTTTGAAAGGAAAGAATTCCACAACTTTTAGATTAATTTAGTCCTGCTCAAGCAAAGAGTTATTGGATTTAAGTGAAGAGGACATTATCTCTGTTGAAGGTGTGACATGTTAGCAAAAGGATTGAGAAATTCACAGAATGAAAAAATAGGTGAAGGAAGAAACATTTTGTTATAATATTCTTTGTGACCCATGTACCTTTCAAAATATAGTAGTTTATATTTGCCTTAAACTGTGAAAACTGGGGAAAAGATGAGGGGGTGGGTGGGATCTGCACATTTTTGTTCTGTGAGTTCAACCCTGTTTTTCACTTTGTGTATATTTCTTGTATTTGATTGGGGTTTATTTCACATTCTTTCGAAATCAGGCTTAAAGACCTGATGTTTCTTTTTAAAAAGGTTGACAATAGATTTCGGAAAAAAAAAAGGAAACATGAAAAGGATGAATTTTGCCTCTTATTTTCAACTAATTCTTTCTCATACAAAGAACCCTAAAACCCAGATAAACACAAGAATGGTGAATTAGCTAATGAAGTCCTTTATTTGCACATTTGGCTTTTTTTAGTAAGTCTTTTTTAGTATCTGAAGGTTCCATTCATTTGCTATTAAAATTCTCACAGGCCAAGCAAATTTCATTTGCAAACTCTACTTATCTCATTCATTTCATTTTTTAATACATAGAAGAAATAGTTGCAGTATTTAAGGGAACACCACATTTTCTGCAGTGAGCTGTTTGATGTTTGTATATTGCTGGCAAAATAACACAAGTCTGTTACTTGATGTTATAATTTTTCTTAAACCCTGGAAACGTGGTTCATGGATTGAAAACTCATTTGAATAAAGAAAGAATCCTTGCTTAGAAATGAGACTGTCAATCCCTTCCACAGCACCAGCTCCCAAATCTGTGTGGGTCGTGGGGATAATGGAAAGATCCTGCTTAAATGCTTAGTGCCAGCAGAAACAAAATGCACCCAGGCTAAGCCATTATTAAGATATAAATAGGCTTGTAAACAATTTAATTGCATAAAAGAGTTGGTTTCCTTGGGACTACAGCAATTTGCATAATGAACAGCAGCAGTGGCCCTTCAATATTCTGACATCAAGTGAGATTGTCAACTTTTGCAAATCTAGGCAACATTTGTTTGCAGTCGTACATTCAGGGAAGGAGCTCTGAGAAGGGAAAAAGTGTGGGTTTGTGTGTGTGTGAGAGGGGGGAATTTTTCTACACATTTGTTTTTAGAATCAGCCAACCCAGTCTTTTTTATAAGCACTGGTAAATGACACACGTTTCTTTCAAATAAATCTTGATAAGAATTATTATCTCTCATATTAAAACTCAGTTTTCATAAAGAACTTCCCAATCTACCATGTCTATTTTCTGTTCAGCCACACCTCAGGCTTAGACCTGAAGGTTTTCCTTTTTATAACCATCATCACCTGAAGACCCTATTTCATTTACAGGTGCAAGAGGGAGTTTATCTTGTTCAAGGGAACTGATATTATCCCAACTTTAGTTGTCTAAACATAGATGTCTAGCACCATTTTGGATAATCCAAGGACAATCAAGACATCTGAATGAGCCTTGAAGACAGAGCCAAAGGATTGGAAGGGACCTCAGGAGTTGTGTAGGTTGATCCCCTTGCTCAAAATAAGGTCAGCCACGAACCCAGATCAGGTTTAAAGCTTTATCCAGTCTGACCTTGAAAACCTCAGAAGATGTAGATCCCATAACCTCTCTGGGAACCTGTAATTCATCTTTCATCAACAGACTTGTCTGCAAAGTTTACATGTCCCAGATGATAGAAATTTGTATAATCTTAGTCTAATTTCATGTAATGCTGGCAATAAATAGGAAAAAAAATCATCTTAAGAATAAAAAAAATAATCAATCTCCGTATTAGATTTGTAAAACCACAGTGGCACCAATAAGCACAATATATTGATATAACACTTTATAAGTTTAGTTTTCAAATAAGGTTGAAAAATAAGCATGGTGTGCTCCTAAATTTGCGGGAATTTTTGTTTCTTTGGTATGGTTTGGTTATAGTGAGTTATTTTCTTTTTAATCCCAGAATTAGAATGGATTAATAAAAGACTCCATCAAGGTAAGATCCTTTACAAATAAAAATATTCCCAGGACTTGGAACCTTTTTTTGACAGTACTTTAATGTGAATCACTGTGCAAAAGTCCACACTTTGACTAACCAGAATTCTTTGCCCTGAGATTCAGGATGCAGCAATAGAATTGTAATAAATTAGAATATTTACTCTATATAATATTTTGTCTACTCTTTGAACATCACTGTGAACACTGAATTCCTATATTCCTATCAAAGCATGTCTGTTGGCTGACTGGCAGAAAGGGGGTTTTGGGGAGGATTAAGGATAAACCCTTTTCAAATATATTTTTAGAAGCAACCTTGGGAAACTCATCCATGAAAAAAAGACATTTGAGCTGTTAAAAAGACACCCTCTCAGCCAATACTTCTGGCTACCTCTTTTCCATCAGTTTTCTTTTTCTTCAGAAATATTAATTCTGCTTTTACTCTTTTTTATGTGAACAGAAAGAGTGAAAAATGGTTGATTTAGGGTTTTTGTCCTGTTCCTTTAATGGGTCTTAAAGCTCAATGTGGACAATGTTTAGCAAATGTAGTAAATACTGAACTGATGTTACCTGGATGCCAAGGGTTGAAATCTTTCCCAGAATACGTAAAATATGGTACACATACAATAATTTTGGGAGTTTTTAGGTCATAAGCAGTTTCAAGGACTTAAGGGTGATGACTGTATTAACACAGCAGATTTCAATTTCACTGCTGTCGTGATTTATTTTATTCAATTTCTCCGAATGAATAATGTCATTAACACTGATTTCTTCCAAAGGAGCAGCACAAACATATTAACTAAACTAATTTTGAATCTTTCCCTTGCTACTGTCAGCCAGTGCTCTTGGTTAAACACCTTGGAAGATTATTTCCCGGGCAGAAAAAGAATGAGAAATGCTATTCTGAATAAAATTATGTTGCACACAATGTTTCTGAAGGATTATAAAATTCACATTCACAATAGTGTCAGTTTACTTCTTGTATTTTCATTACCTTTCTCTATTTTGATTTATTCATAGTGGCATTGGAGGGAGATTTAAGATTTTTATTTCTATGTGGCTCCAGAAAGTTAAATAACTACTTTTTCAGCTTTCAGAAAATTATTGCCTAACTCCATAGTCTTCTTAAATAAGAATTATTCATTAATATGAAACTGCTTTGCTCATACAAGCAAGGTTCATGAGGTTAAAGGTTCACACTGCAGTGCTGTGCCACTCTCTGGTTGCAGCTGAATTCCATGTGGAAAGTACTGCTTTAATCTGTCCCCGGCTGCTCTTTGCTGTGTCAGAAATGGACCCAGCAACAACCCCCCAAAAAATGCTGAATCCTGTGTATGAGCTTGAGAGATGGAAGATAATGAATACCTGTTTGTCTCAGGTTCAAAGTCTGCCTTTGTAGGTGGCAGGTTCCTTTCCCTTCTGTCCCATTAAAGAACTTAAGGTCATTCATTATTTTTCTGATGGACTTGCCCAGGATAATGATGTTGATGATGATGTTAGAAGTCTTTTATGGAAGAGATTAACAGCATTCCTGCCGGTTCTTCAAGATGCAGAAGATGGGCTTTTGCAAGGAGATAATGTCATTCTGTGAGCAATTTTATCTTCTCAGTTCTCAGCCTTAATTATGGAATCCACCTTTGGTGTAAGTCTGCTGCTTTACATAAGCAGTAAATTAAGTCAAATTTTAAACAGTAGTTTCTATTGAAAATAAAATACTACATTCTATAGTATAAATGAAATACTGTCCTCATCAAAATATGCAAGAGATCACTTTGAACAGAAAAACTATTTTCAGCCTGGTTAAAGACTAGTAAAGGTGATTTTGTTGAATTTTAAATTATTCCTTTTCTGCTTACCTCCATTTAAGAAGTGTTTCTGTAATTACCACTTAGTAACAATTGTTAAATGAAGGGGAAAGAAAATGGTTTAACTACATCTCTGATTTTTTTATAATAATAAAGCTATTTAAGAAGAAAATTTATATATCCTCTTTCTTGAAGGAAAAATGTATTGAAATACACCTTATGAATGTGTTGCAGTGATAAAAATAGGACCTCATTATTATATATGAAGTTACATGAAAACTGTCTGCAGAACAAAATAAAATGAGATTAATATGACAACTTTTAATTTTTCTGTGTAGGATTAAGACTTTATGAATAGGTTTTTATGGATGTTGAATTTGGCCATTCAACAGGGCTGAACATCTTGATAACACATTGCCCTCTGTAGGACTGAATGGAGACTCAGTCCAATGAGATATGTAATGGTGAGGGGTCCAGTAATTCATAGGAATAGCTGCTAAATCCATTCCTAAATTTCTGTGCACTTCACAGAACCAGATCTAATGTTTTCTATTGATCTGAGTCCTGTAAAGTTTTGAGCTGTGTTATAAAAAAGCAAGTAGAATCTTTGATGACTGTGGGAAGGTTTGTTTTTTTTTTCTCAAAATCATACCCTTATTTTTGTGCCTACAATTTTCCTTATCAAAGTTAACATTTTTCGTAGGTACAAACACAGCTCAAAATTGACAGTTGTGTTGTGAGTGGTGGAGATGGAGGGACGAGAATTCATAGCAAGAGATATTTTCTCTTTGGTGTTTACCAATTAAGTTTAGATTTTGGCTTTGCTTGAATTTCTGGGAAAGGCACTTTAAAAAATATTGCTTTTCCTAGCATTGTGCTGCTTTTTCTATCATAACCTTTCATTGTGGTTTTCATTTTCTAGGTGAGTTATATATTTGGAGATTTTGGTGTCTGCTGAACATTCACAACACCCACTGAAGGAAAAGTGAGCACAGAAAAGGTCAAACCTCTGACAAGAGGGGCTGAAGGAGCCTCAAGTGTTGATTAAAGATACAAAAGCTCCTCTGAGGTCCTGATTTTGTCACTACAAGTTGATTATTGATGTAAGGCACCAATTTTAGTGGACACCAATTGCAGGGGTACTGCTCTGTGAAGAACTTTTAACCTTAGAAAAACTCTTATGAGATAAAAACAGATTTATATCTTGGATAGTTTTAAGACTGATGGTACTAATGAAAGAATAATATTGATATTAATATTTGCAGTAATAGCAAAGCTATTTTTTTTTGTTTCTGTGAGGTTACAAGTGCAATGCTCTTAATTTGTAATCAAAATAAAGAGTTAAAGGAAAGACTCTTCTCACAGAGTAACAAAAGCTTTAGGAATACAGAAACTCTGAGAACCTGACATATTGCTAAGGGATATTTAATTAATATATGAAAGAAAATTGAGGGGGGGAGGGGGATAGCAACATCATGAGTAAGTTACCAAGGAAACTAGTACAAACCTAACTCCACAATTTTAGCCTTCAGTGTTTGGAGATGCAAACACATACATACACTCTTAATTTTAATGTCTGAAGGTATTTTTGCACTCTGCCAAAAGCTAGGGACTTCACGGATTGATTTCATATTGAATAAAATCAATTTATTTTGCTTGAAATGCACTTCTGGCATTATATTAAACTCCATCAATGTGAATTCATTAGATTGGATAAATGGACCAGTCAGCTGTTTCACTAAAGTTTGTAATCTTTTATTTCTTTATAGTCAATGCAAACACCACAAAAAATAGTTTTCTTCATGGTTGTATCTTCAATATAAAAGTACACTGGTAACCAATGGAAAGTCCTAGTGTCTCTGCAGCAGAGTGACACAACAGATATTGCATTCCTACAGCTGAACTCTCCTGAAACAGTAACTGCACTCGAGGAATTTTACCCAGGAATTGTTTGATGGCATCCTTGAGACAAGGGATAAAACCATGTCATAAGTAAGGTAAGATCATGACAAGAAGAAAGGTAGAACATTTCATAGGTCCATGTCCTTGCACTAATTTATTTGTACAAATGTACCCTTCGTTGTAAGCCCAGGCAACATTTAGCTCTCATTTAAGCACAGTACTGTTTGGCCACCAATTCTGGCGATCCTTGATGTAAAACAATAGCTTGGAAAAAGCCCTCAGTGCTTGGAGAGATATTTGTGAAATGCTCGACATCATCATGTCAAAACCAGCCATAGACTCCAGCTTCCCAAAGGTGAGGGGAAAGCACTTCTATGCCATGTTATAGTGGTGTCTAAGCAAAAGAAAAGTAAAATAAAATGAAAGACATCAGGTGGAAGGAGGAGCTGAAATTAGAAGGGAAACCTCATATACTTATTCCCAGAAGGGAGTCAGTGTACGAAGGGAATGAAAAAAAAACAAACACTGAAAAGAAATCCTGGACAGATGGATTGAGGGTGCTGTGGGAACAGAAAGAACTGGTAACATTTTTCATAGGACTATCAAATCATAGAATAACAGAATTGTTTGGTTTGGAAGGGACCTTAAAGACCATCTAGTCCAACCCCAGCCCACCCTTTCTCCAATGCATAGAAGCAGTGCACTGTGAGGAAGATATCCTGGTGAAGTTCATCCTTGGGCCATCTTTGTGCTTTTTGATGGTGTTAGGATGCATTTTGCAGAAGATACCCTGATGAAGTTCATCCTTGGGCTGTATCCATGCTTTTCAACTTCATGCAGTTGTCTTCTAAATGTTGATTTGCTCCTTTAGTTTTTGCAGCTCGTTCACACAGAAGACCATTAACCTGGACTCACAAATTTCAAACACTGTTTCACACCTATTTTTAACTCTCCCAGATGTGAATATGATGGCACAGTCAGTGTAAGTACAGATACAGATGTTCTCCCCACTGTGAAAGTCAACACTCATGCCCTCATACCAGTGTATAATCATCTTACAAGTGAGTACTCAGAGTTCTTAAAAATATGTACCATGGCTAAAACACCAAGTTCAGCTTAATGAGGCCTTCTCAAAGAAAATATGGGCCACATTTAGGATCAATGTAACCTTTAAAAAAGCCACTGCTTTCCATCTGAAGTCCCACTAACCTGGAGTACCAACCAGATCAAATCATATCTTTTTACCTTTATCATGTAGAAGGAAATACACCTCATGCAGGTACATCCTTCCAACATAGAGCAGAAGCCTAAAAGTGAGTGTAAAAATGTGTTTTGCCACTGCTTTATACCACTCTTTTACTCAAAGAATTGTGTCAGAAGTTTTAACATTGATATGAGGTCTGATTTTATTTTCCCCCAGCTCTTCTCTGCAGTATATCATCAAGTCATGTTTGTCTATCACCTTTTCTCAAATTCTCTTCCACCGCAGTACTCCATCCTTGGCAAGAAGATGCACTTTTCACATCTTTTTTTATTGCCTTAGAAAACCAGCTAAGACATTTTCACTGTCAGCTGCTTATTTGCAGCATTTTCCCCTTTGTAGTATAGACAGAACACATCAAGTGGAGAGATACAATGTGAAAACCTAAGTAATAAAGAGACAAGACAGACCTTCAGATGCACTGCTTGATATTTATGACATAGACAAGGATATAAAAAGTCTCTAGAAAGATAAATGGCTAGTTTTTCCTAAGTGCTGTGTACTGCCCTGAAATTGTTGCAGTGTTTGTTTTACATCATTAAATATTATTGTCCAGTTATTAAATTCTGAAATGCAATCCATTAAAAATTAATTTATTAGCCTATGGCAAAGAAATCAAGTTATGGTGTGGCTCCGAAGAATAGAGACTCTGGCAATAACTAATTCATTAACAGTAAAACAACTTTCTCCAGTTGCTGCTAAAAGCTGATTGGTATTTAACAATGGTGGCACAGGAGTTCCCAATCCAGGATTTCCTCATTCAAAAAGTAACAGGAATGAATTCAGACACATTTTTAACATAGTAAGTGCAATATGTTATTCTCTGGATACTAAACTGACCTCCCTGTCTTTCGTTAGGTCAGAACATCAAGCCAAGTGATTCAAGTGATCCACAGATTTAGAACCACCATTCAAGGTAGATATCCTTTATTTTATATTTATAGTCATGAATATCATTTCAAGGGTCAGAAGAACATCCTGTGGATCTATTTATGGTCTTAAAGAAGAATTCCTAGGAATAGTTTAAGTGTACGCTCCACACAATGGCCACAAGTTGAAGGTTGTCATTTAAATACTTTTTTGACAAAAATCTGCTCTGATTTATTAATTTACTAATGTGACAAATCTGATTCATTAATTTGCATTTAGCCACTATGAGGCATTAGCAAATCACTAGGGGATTAAAACATCTTTCTCTATAAATGCAACTCAATGTTCTTCTTTTTTCTTAGACTTTCTGATTTTTTTTTAGTTTATCAGATTTATTGTTCAGAATTAAAACTTTATGGATTCCCTAATTACTTGAAAAAATTAATCAGAAATTACTTTCATTGCCCAGTGCATATTTATTTGTTTAGAATGTGGTTTAGAATGTAGAAAAAATTCCTTGCACATTAAGCAAAAAAATGACAAATAAGTAGTTATCAGCTTATACAGGACTGAAGGGAAAGAGGAACAGACAGCAGCTTTCCACAAGAAAAAGTACAGGTTTCAAGATGACAGATCTATAAATACTTTCATTATTTTATACCTGACCTTTTTTTTCTTCTTTTATTTTAATTTTTTTTTCAAATTTGATTTCAAAATAATAACCCCTAATCAAATACTCCTAATACCTTTCTGAGAAGTCATGAAGTTAATGGGAGACAGTGGTAAAACATATTCCTTCTCTTCTATAAGAAAGCTCTTCTCAGACTCTCTCCCCGCTGTGTAAGCAAACCTTACTGCAAAAATAAAATACAGGTGAAAATGTTCTGAGTGAAAAACTCAGCACAAGCAGCAGTGAAAAGCTGCAACATTCAGGCCTAAGAAATGGGCTTCTGGTAGGTCAAAGTCTAAAATGTGGGTCTTTAATACATGGAAATACAAGATCTTTTGAATTGTAATTAAAACTCGGATTCCAAGCTTGTAACAGAAATACACACATTAGAACAAATAAACTTGTAATAAGATATTAAATTAAAAAAAAATTGTTTAATCCTATCCCAAAGTATATTACTGTGTATCCCTTACCTATATAAATTCAATTTACTAGTAACCAAAGAACTGCATTAACTTTAAAATTACTTTAAAAATTGTACTGGAGTGGTCTTATCTCGGAGGATCTTCCTGCTTGGGAGGGAAACTAGATTTTTGTCAGTCTGCAAACAGACACACCTGCAGAGGAACTCAGGATGATCTGTACCAGCTCTTGAGCTGATAAAGGTTTGAGAAATCATGACATTGATAGAAAATCAACATCATTAGATCATACAAGACTGACAGTTTTAAAACTCTCAGATTAGGCTGGTATTCCTATTTTGTTGGAATTTTAGTCTTTTTAATACAGAATAAAAAACCCTAAATTTTGGAATCTTAGTTTCTGTATTTGCACCATAAACCCATGACACTTTTTTCAGATATCAGTGTGATTTCTTGAAGCCAAACTTATGGAATACTCTATTGTCTTAATAAAAATAATTCTAGAGAACCTATGTCTTACTTTTTTCTGATAAGCAACATTCAAGTAAGGTAAGGCAATGTAATGGTTCTTCAGCAGTCTATCAGAATTGTGGTTTTATACTGTGGAATTGAGAATATGCACTCTGGGTCCTGGGATGGAAAGAAGATATATTGGATATTTGCTTAAGTGGGTAAATCCTGGAACAGTGTGGGATTCTGCCTAGATTATAAACACCCAGACTTGGTGCATTCTCAACATTGGGGGGAATAGTCTCCAAAACTGCCAACATGATTTGTTTTGTACTTTGCTGAAAGAGAAACCAGGAGGGAAAGAATGTACCTGCAGTGTGAATGGGAATAGCACCAGTATCCAGCCCTGGGAAATTCTTCACCTGCCCATTCAACCCTATTTATACAGACCATACTATGCTTTGTTTGCAGGAGAAATTCTCACCCTAAAGAAAATAACTTCAAAAGTCTGATTTTTAAGGTTGTATGGGCAAAACTCCCCCAATGAAATCAAAAAGGGATTATGATGTTGAAGGCTGTCAGGGACAGAACCCCATTGCTGCATTTAATATCGAGTGTCTTTCTCAAATCCTATTTCAGACTGGGAACACTGACTCCAGGACAGGCCCATTCCACAATTATTTTCAAAGCTTCTTCTTTTATGACATTGTTCTGGCTTAGAAAACAACAACCAGTTTCAAACTCATTGTTTCTGCAGTTATTACTGGACAATCACAAAGCAAATATTAATCATATTAATGGCAGTGTACATCACTGAAATGCTACCCTTCAAACCAATAACTCAGATTCAATGGATAGTTTTGGTCCAGGCTTAGGAATTTGAAGTGACCTTTCCTTGTCTGAGTAAAATTGACACTGTCCCATTTAAGTCATAGTTTGTCAGCCCAGACGGTCAGAGACAATCAGTCAATGCAATTTAGTCTGGCATCTATGAAGGCAAAAGGAAAAATAAGTCCCACAGGAGTTCAAACAAAAGCACACAATAAAATCAGGGTAGTGTGGGCTAAGATGCAACATCTTAAAGAGGAGCTTACAGCCAAAATGGAGCTGACCCACACAAACACACATAAGTTTGCTGGTGAAACATTTAAATTTTTTAAAAGCGACAAAGATAAAAAAATTATTCCCATTTTCATTGGAACTCAGTTCACTAAGTCAGAGATGATGAGTCTGGGCATATACTAAGCCATCTCTGACTATAATTTTTTAACTGTCCTTAGGAAGGGAAAAATACTCCCAAAACCCAGAATGAAGCTTGCAGCTTTTCATATTGGCTCCTGTTTGATTTGTTTCAGACATTTTTGTTGTCACTTCTCCTAACAACTTTGGATTAGGGAATAAGGGAAAGGAAGCTTCAGTAAGTGCATTGCTGATTTTCTGGCAGTGTCAGTGAAAAAAATCTGTTTCCTAGAAACCACAAGTGAAATATATCTCTGAATATCTCAGAAGGCATATAGTAAACAATTTTCACTTAGATATTCTACTGTTTGTGAGCAGGATTTGAAATTATAAGCACAGAATCATAGAATCATATAAGAGTTTGGGTTGGAAACAACCTTAAAGATGATCCAGTTTTAATCCCCTGCTATGGGCAGAGGCACCTTCTACTAGACCAGGTTGGTGGTTTGGGTCTAGGTTTTTGGGTACACTCCCAGAAGCCTTTCATTGTTTGGACACAGAACAATAACGCAAACAAGAAGAATATGGCAGAGCTCACTAAGCAGTGAGTTATATTTTTATAAAACACCCACGGACTTGTGTTTTTCAATATCCCAAACCTCCTCCAGTGAAGAAGTGCAGTCACTTTTGCAAATTTTCAGCAAGAAAATTTGCCTGTTCAAGCAAGCAACCATGAAAAGGCAAAGAAAAGGGAGTTAGTTAGGCAAATTTTCACATGCACTGTGGTTGGCACCAAGGGTAGAACCTCAGACAACAAACATTTTGTGCCTCCAGTTACAGTCTGTGTGAGTGGTGTATGTCTTGTGATAAAAATTATCAGGATTTTCTTCCTCTTTCACATAGTCAGACCTTGATCTTGCCCCATAATTTCCATGGTTAATAATGAAGGATATAGTAATGTGTACAAGAATTAAGTACAAGAATTTTCAGGGAGTGAAATTGTGGAGGATATGGATGTGAAGACGGGCAGCAGTGAGGAGAGAAAAAACTAAAGCAAAGAATCTTTTCCCCATGTACTTTTAAAATTTTAGTGAGTGTTTTTACATCATTGTAAGATTAATTTACAAAGAGAAAAAAATGGAAGTTCAGTTGAATTTTCATTTCTGATTGAAAAGTTTTAAGCCAACATGTTTCTAGCTATGACTACAATCCACTAATTCAGTTTCCACATTTAGCGGAACCACTGTGATTTAAATTTTGCAGAAGTTTAATTCTCTGAGGCAGATCCTGCAAAATTTCATCTCAAGTCTTGAGCCAACGTGCTGCATGTTCCTGTAGGAATTCCAGGGAATGGTGCCTACGTGATGATCATGTGGGAGAAGAGACCACAGTGAGAACGTTGTCTCTTTGTCCTACAGACAAGCCATTTAAAAACCCAGGAACTGGTGAATTGAGGCTACAGATGTCTCAGCTCCTTTTCTTCCCTGGGGAATTATGAAAGTGGTGGCAAGACCTAAAATGGTTTCGTGTATCAGTTGCAGCTATAATGCTCTTCAAAGAAGTGTTTCACTCTGATCTGGCTGAGAGTACCAGGTGGAGATAAAAAGTCATCTGTAAATCTACAGTTTGCTTTTATATATTAACAACTATTTCATTAGATCATTTTAACAAGTAATGTAAAAGTTTCTTCCTCCAGACATCTGTCTCTGTCCAAGTTTGAGTTCTGTCTTAATGGTATGTATGGTTGGTTTCTGCTATTTTTATTTACCTTTGCACTGCTTTTAGACTGAAAAAAGGTACATTACTGAGCTCATGGCGTGAGTTTTCACATCAAAAGCTTGTTCACTGCTGATCCAAACTTATTTATAGATAAAAAAGGAAACTATTTCACCTAATCTATGAGTGAGAATAAAAGTACCAGAGCATGAAACCTATTGTTCTGACTTTTGAAAGAGAAAAAGGGAGGAAGTGGTCATTTGAAATATCACTATAGCATATTTCTTCCAGACCTGACATTTTTTCAAGCACTGCAGCTTTCCAGCAATGCCATGTCAGTGCTTTCACAGGGTTGCTGATGCTCCTCACTTCCCACTTGCTGGTGACCCCAGGATATCAGGCTGAGCAGCTCAACCAGACTCTGCCAGGCCCTTTTTTCTATGAAAGCAAAAAGTGTCTATCCTTGATCCACTTTTTTCAACAGTCTGTTCACCTCAGAGTCTGCTGCATTGTACAACCCAAAAAATGGCATTGCAACTCTTAGTTGAACTGGCACCTTGCTCTTTTGTGCCTGTTCCCAAGAAGTTGAGTGATAAACAAGAAACATTTTGGTTTGTTTGGCTTTTTTCTTTGTCTTGAGACAATTGAATTTTTTGAGAAAAAGGGAGACAAGTGTTCTAAAAAAAATTTGGTAGTTCAGCATTCTCATTAGATTTGGAAAAAAAAAAAAGGAAAGAAAAAGAAAATCAATAAACCCAACCATTCCCCAAAAAAACAAAGCCTATTCTCTACTTTCACTACACTGGAACCATTAATTGTGGTGTACTGCTTCGTATATTCATACTGGCTGTTTTAACTCTAGGGTTAAAAAAAGAACTTGAAACTTCTTTGGAGAAGCTAGCACTTTCTTCTGCTGTTCATTTTGTCCAAAGAAATAATTAATTTGAAAGGAAGACAGGCTTAACTAACACCTTAACTCATTCTGTATCTGCAGACTGTGCTTTGCTTGTTTTCAACCATGATCTACCTTATTTGAATTCCAACCACATCTCACACCAGGAGTTGTGCAAAACACAACTGCAGTATCTTGTTTGGTAACAAAGAGGCCCCAGGGCTGTAGCAAGATGAAGGTGAAACTACACCTATTAGAATAGCTATGAAAGTGAACAATTCCTTCTTCAAGTTAAGCAAAAATATCCTTCTGCTTGGTAGGTTGCAGAACACCATTTACCTTCAGATAAGAAACTGCTAAAGGAAAAGGAGAACTGGATTATAGTTTACATTAAATTAGATCAAAAGACTTATCTTTGTAATTAAGACTCTTGTAAGACTCTGTCTTACACTCTGGTAAGACAGAGAATTTTCAGGCCCTATATTTTATAAAACTTTCACTAAATCAAAAACCTTCAGTTCATCATCTCTCACAGAAATCTAATTTACTGCTGAAGTTTTGGTCTTTGAATTCCAAAACACTTTTTCCCTACATTCTTCTGTGAAATTCAGGAACTCTGTACAAGAGGATCATTGAGTAAAAAGCCTGTAACTAATAAAAATGTTTGAATTTGGTTGTAACTTTTGGGGGGAATGTGATCCCTATGGAAAATTTTATATTAAGTTCTAGATACTGAATATTCAAATAATCAATGTGCTTTGTTAGAATTTGGGTTCATCTAGAAGTCCAAGCACTATTGGCAAGATTTGAGTCCAAAATATGAAGATGCTGGACTCCAAATTCAACCCCAAATCTTGAGCTCAGTCTGTTTTATAATAATTTGCAGAAAAAGCAGTTCCTTTGAGAATTCTGATCTAAGTTCTGGAATTTGGGGATGATCGTCTCTGCTTTAGAACACTCTCATCTTATTCCAGGAGATAGTCTGGGAATCCTTTAACTTTACTACTGTGAAATCAATGAGAATGGGGGGAGGGGTGGAGGAGAGGAATAAAGACTAAGATATGAAATAGTAAAATAAAGGTTGTGTTGCTATTCAGAGGAAAAAGAGACATGCCCATAAAAAAGGAGAGCTAGAAGAGAGCAATGTGACAGACCACACACAATGCCCACGAAGGGTTTTTCTTCTCCTGGGAGCCTGAGTAAAAGCCCGTGGGACTTGTTCTCTTCTCTGCCTCCCCTGTGATAGTGCCTTCATCCATTCTGAAAATTATTCTAAGAGACATCTTGTCAGCATGGTTTGTGAGGAGCAATCCTCAGACCACAGCAAATGGCAGCGAATAAAACCAATGAGGCATTTAAGATCCAATAAATCTGACCTTGAGGTCCCACTATCTGAGAAGTTTCCAGTGCTAATCTGCTCAGGTTTGTTGCCATTGTGACAGGCAGCTTTTTGCCTGCCGTCATTAGTACTGAGCCAGGATTATAAACCTCAAAGCAAGTGGACAACCTTTCAGCAGAAGTCTTTAGATATTGCAATCCGTGGCACAACAATGCCTAAAATCTTTATATAAAATTGTTTAAAGGAGTTTGCAGGCCAGCCAATTCTCTAAAGCAACTCATTTGATATGACAGAGGGTCTCAGAGACTGAAATTGCCTCATGTATTTAAATAATTCAGCTGAAGAGATTTTAACTAATCATTCTCACAAACAGAAAAGCCCCCTCTAAAGACCGTACTATGAACCATTCCCAGTTTTTTTCTTCCTCTTCTGCTTCAGTAGAAGAAATTTAAAAAAAAAGAAAAACATTGGAAAAAGAGATTTAAAAAGACTCTGATATTGACTGCAGGCACAGGAGCAAAATTGAATTTTTCTTGAAAAAGTGAATCTTAGATTCTGTTTCCTCAGCTTTTAAAGCAATTTATATTAAACTTTTATTTGTAAAAAACCCAGAATTTGAAAGTCAGAATCAGAGTTCCCT
The DNA here is from genome assembly GCA_013396655.1 of Campylorhamphus procurvoides. Classification (NCBI taxonomy): domain Eukaryota; kingdom Metazoa; phylum Chordata; class Aves; order Passeriformes; family Dendrocolaptidae; genus Campylorhamphus; species Campylorhamphus procurvoides. Next base: position 591,452 of record WBMV01007727.1, read on the forward strand.
TTATCTGTATCTAAATGCCAACACTGACACATTAGAAATTGGGTCGTTTTTGTCTGTTTTTCTTCTGTATTCCTGACTCTGAACAGTGGCCTAAGCAGGGATTTCTCCTGCTGTCTCAGCATTAGCAGAAGGAACTGGGTTCCTGTGAAAATTAACCCCTGGATTTCAGAGGAAGGTGCTTTGGATTCACACTACACAACAAGGGCAGGATCGATGCATGCCTACCATAAGGCCAATGTTATTGTCATTAGTTTTTTCATAAAAAGAACTTAAAGCAGCAGCTTTTTACCTCAGGGTTGTTAGTGCAAGTGTATGGTGTAAATATTCTTAGCAGATTAGACTTCCCTTGGATGGACACACAGGCAAAGAGTGACCTGTGTTTTTTTCATCATTAACACAAACTGGAAGGAGAAAGGTACTTTAGACACCCATTTTAGCAAGAATGGCAATTTAAGAAGCCTGAGAAACATCACCTGAGGTTGCTGAGTGTTGATGTCTTCTTAGTTGTTACGTAGGACTCTCCTGAACCATTCTTTTAGTTGAAATTCCTGTGCTTTGCCCAAAAGGGCATCTCAGGCACTCAAGTGCTCTGCTCCGTGTGTGCCAGACCTCAGTTCCTTCAGATAAGGAGCCACCAGTCACTGCCAGAGGGTTCTCATGACCCAAAGGCTTCTCAGGCAGACACAGAAAGGACAGGGGGAGAGCAGGGAATGCACGTTCATTACCTTCAACCTCTGCTTTTCACACATCAAGATAAACACAAAGATGCCACAATGCTTTTCCAGAGGTAGGAGGCAGAAAACCACATCCAACACTCGGAGAAGTTCCACAGAAGGCAGGACAAGCTGACCAACATCCTAACACTGAAATTGTGCAGGACACTGCCTACACAGCCAGGAATGAATTTATAAGGGGAGTTCAGTCAAGACAAGGCAGTTTCTTTATTCAAGTACATACAGAAATGATCAATAACTTCCAGACTGTGAATTTGGTTGCAGAAAAAGGAAGCATGGTAGCAGGTATCTCAGAAATAACCTTTTAGTGGGTGGATTTAATACAAGGAGTTTAAAAGAGCATTACTAGCCAAAAAAAGAAACAAAATGCTGAACAGAAACAACAGTCAGGGCTGTTTTAAAAGTGTGTGCACCTTTTGGTCTCACTGAGCATCACCTGTAAAGAAAGTCTCTCTGCTCACTTAAGCATGGCCATAATGAAGATATGTAAAACAGTGCTTAGTCAACGTGCAACAAACTGAGCACATTGCATCTCTTAGAGCAATTAAACTTCAGAGACTGTTCAGATTGGAGGTCTGGAAATGGGGTCCAGTGTTTAAGCCACCAGGAGCATCCCTTAGGAACAAGGCAGTGTTGAAGATGAAGGAAACATCAGCAAAGACAACATCAGTGGCAATTAACAAGCTAACTCCTTAAGAGATGTTCTTAACTGGACCCCAAAGGAAACTACAGTGAATAACTGTCTTTGAGAGATGTTGTCCCCTAAATCAAGATCTTTCCATCTACAGAGCTATTTCTACTGAAACACAATTAATTAGAACAAGGTGTTTTTGAGGACCTTGATTTGATGTAAGAGAAAAATTCTTTGCTATAAAATTGGTCAAACACAAGAAGAAGGGATGAGCAATGGAGATGAAACTCCATCTTTGTAGCTTTTCAGAACTTGTATAGGCAAAATCCTGAACAACCTGACGTTCACATATGTATGTCATACCTGTGCATTTATGTATAAGCATAATAAAATAGAAAATAAATATAAACATTTAAAATTTCAGGTACATTTTGAGACTTTCTTACTCCATACATATCTGCTACAAAGGCTATAAGACACCAACCTTAGAAAGGAATGACACTATAAATTTTTATTAGATGGACCAGAAATATTTTCATGCTGTGGGCAGTGGTGGTTTATAAGAAGTAGAGATTACTATCTGCTATAGCAAGGAGCATTAACTATGATTAATGAGCAGACTTTGAAAGTCAGACCATCTCCACAACATAATCTTTTCTCCTCTAAGGCAATTTTTAAAGAAACTTTTAAATATTTAAATACACCAGCAGCCCTCCGAAGCCAGTGCTGTCTGAATGTCTTCAGCAGTTGCTTTCTAGACTTGAATTGAAAATATAAGATCTATTTGTCCAGTTACATTAAGTGAACAGAAATGTCATATGTATGTTAATGCAATTGCATATTGGGAAAACTTAGGTCTGGCAAAAGCAGTCATGATTTTGTTAGCTATATTTAAGCTGATCTAAAGAAATTTTGGCCTGTTATATTTTTTTTCCTGGTAAAAAGGGGAAAGTATCATTAATTCCTTTAAAACAGGATTACTGAGCTGGTGATTAGGGCAGAGTCCAAAGATCAAACAAGCCTGGGAGAAGCTGCACTGTTCATGAATGCAGAAAAAGGTGCTGCCCTTCAAGAGCAGGTTAAAATGTCAGGTTTGTTACGTACCAGTCAGGACCCCAAGGTTAACTGAGCTCATGCAGCTCAAATTCCAAAATGGGCTGATGAGGACGGGTCAATCATGTTATCAGTGTAGGGCTTGTTATGCCCATTTTCAAATATGACTTTTGACACTTTGATGTAGATCCTCAAAACTGTTCAAGCATCTAACTCTCCCTCAGAAATCTGAACTGAATGGCCATTGTGTTAAACACTGGTTTATTGTACTTTGCATTAAACTGACACTGGATGAAATACAAGAGCTATTCCCATAACAGTGATTACAACAAATTGCCCTCACCTATGATATAAACATGCAAGCAAATACACTTCAGAGTCCTCTAGCATGAAATATTCTTAGTGCAAGATAAGAATTAAATATCCTTGTACTGTACTGCCAGTGAATACTCTAATATTTTAATTGTTATATAAAAAATATGGACAGATATGCACATATGTGGAAGCTAATTTTTATCTGCATTGTAGAAACAGGAGATATGCATTACCTTTGTAGATATGTGTTACTGATGTTGTAATAATTTGAGTTAATATTTTTTCAGGGGATCCAATGAAAACCGATCTGTGTTCTGTCCTCACAACAAATTCACTGTTTTATGAGTTCATCTACTTTGTATTTCAACCTGATGATTGTCTGGGAATCCTAGAGGGGTGGAATGGATTCACTGACATGCAGAAAGGTTTATGTATTTCAGCATCTTAATGAACTCTACTCAGTCCTGCAATTTGGGTCTTCCCAGATAATCACAAATGTCTGAGTTACCATCTGCTTAGCAACCTAACCAGTGAATATCTTGTGTGTGCAGAGCTATAGAAGCCATAACATACTGGAACCATAAAAACAATATCTCACTCCAGGAGCTTCAGAGCCATATCTTGTCAAATTATGGGCCTAAATTGTATAAATGATGTGGCTGCTCACACAGAAAAATCATCATCCTCACTATAATTGAGCGAGGTAATTAATATGTTAGATATTTAGGCCATAAAACTGCAAATCATCCATATTTACAAAATATTTGGGTTTATGATTTACCTCTGAAAATGTAGTGAATTTTTACTGAGTGCTCCTAAACCAGTATTATTGGTCACTCTCAGAAAGGTGTTTCACAGCAAAGCCAAGCAACACAGTAGTATTGGGAATTAATAATTCAGAACTTGGACTATATCATAATTTTAATAAGAAAAATATTTCCTGAGGTGCATCTTGTGTGTTTTCTTAAGTGTTCTGGGACCTTTGCAAATGAAAGGTGCCAAAGAAAAGTGGGAGTGATAAAATAGTTACCAATTTACAGTTTCTTATGTCTATTTAAGCAGCTTTGGCAGCCCCTTCTGAAATATCCAGACTAGACTAGCTATTTGATTTTGCAAAGGGGACTTAAACCTAAGAAAATTCAATCAAGCCTTATTGATATTTCACAGTTGTCACAGGAGCAAGAAAACAGGGGTAGCCACAATTGAAACTGTGCAAATCCCTGTGTTTTATTTCCTCAAACTTTTATTTAGTTTTTAAATGAAAACCAACGCTGATAGCAAAATGTAATACCCTCTATGACTTATGTTGTCCATAAAGACTGTGGGATTTACATTGCTATGTGATGGAGGCTATTTACATGTTAAAAAGCCATTTATGATCCTAATAAAAGTGCACGGAATTTACTTTACAATGTGTGAGAAGCCATTTATGATGTTAAGAGTCAATTTACAATATTAACAATTGTGTTAGCAGTAAAAATACAAAGTGGATATATAACATGGATTTTTTTTCTCTCCTTATATTGTTGATACTTCCTTGGCAGTGATCCATGCCTCAACCACACAGATTTCCTGGTTTATGTTTTAAATGAGACAGATGTGGCATAAATTTTTGTTTTCCCTAAGTGAGTTAATCTGAGAAAGTGCTTATACAGATGTATTCTGGATACCTCACAGAGTGTAACAAGGCAGAGATTTCTGACTCTGGCAGGCAACTTCTGGCTATATCAGTTTGCAAGAGCAAATTCCCAGTCTTCCCACCTTCATTCTTCCCTCGGACAACCAGTAGTCGTGACCCAACAGAAATTGTTGAGGTTTTGTTCCAATTTTAATTATATCTCTCTCTCTTTGTTTTTTGGTTGGTTGGTTGGTTGGTTGGTTTGGGTTTTGGGGTTTTTTTTGATTTTTTTTTTTATTTCCTGAGGAAGAAAAAATAAGAAAACTTCTATAGTAAATTTTGCTGCCACCTTTATTAGGATGCTGGATAAAAGAAAACAACAACATCTCTTAAATTCACCTAAAATGCTCTGAAGATAATTTTTAACCAAAAGCTTTACTTACCTAGGATCAGCTCACCCTGTTAATGACCCAAACCTGCTATGCAATCACAGCAATAATTTCACATAACTGAGATGTCACGTCCTTGTTGTGGTACCAATCACAACTCACTTTCTGTTAGATAAATCTGATCCACTGTTGGACAAGGATTCTCTCCTTGAGGTTGAGCAGCCCCAACACTCTCAGCCTGTCTGCACAGGAGATGTGTTACAATCCTCAGACTTTTTTGTGGCCTTGCTCTAATAATTTTTCTTATTGCTTGTGTAATGAAAGTCTCAACAGTCTAATTCAAGAATCATCATTAATCTAGATCTAATTATAACAGCAAAAGAAAATATAGAAATGAAGATAGAGTACTTATTAAGAGAAAAAGTCACAGTAGTAGTAGCAACACAAAGTCAGAACACACAGATGTAGTTTTTCTTCCTACTTTTGGGACTATTCCCACCTTACTAGGTCCCAGCCCTGGTGGTTTCACTCTGGTGTTGGTGATGGAGGGGTATTATATTGAGGCATCATTTCTCCAGATCTTCAGCAGGAGGAATGATGGTTCATGTTGACAATTCCTTCTCATCCTCCCAGGATCCACATGGGGTCATCTTTATCAGCTTGCTAACAAGCACTCACACCCCTTTCGTTCTTCACTGTTCTGCAGCTCCATATGACATTCAGACATATATGATATCCATGGCATAAATCAGATACCATTTCAGCATCCCTTCTCAAGTCTCTGCTATCATCCCAGGCCTGAGTTTTTCAAGAATTGTGTCACTAAGTTAGAGCTGTAAAAATCTCTTTCTACCTGAGGCCACTCTTTCTTGCTGCTGTGTGTGCAAAACTGTGGTTGTACCACACAGAGATAAACAAAAGTAGAACAAATTAAATACAGACACTTGGTCAATTAGAGAGATTGCTATTGCAGCTAAACCAAGTGAAAATAAAAGCTGCTGGCAAGGCAAGAATTGTTCAGATGCAGCAAGTCTGACAAGCAACAGTTCACAAGTACTGAGCTTACAGCAATGCAGTTGCAAACATAATTATTGTTAATCAGTTACACTCAAGGAAAATAGTATTACTGAAATGTGCCTATTACTAGAACTGTTAAAATCAATCTTTTTTAATTTGAGCATTACTGACTTGTTTGAGGTTTCTATGAATTTCCAGAGAACATTGCAGTACTGTTTACTATTCATACTTGGAAACAGAGTAGCACTTGTTTATATTTTGTATTTCTTATTTTGCTAAATTAGTTATTTCAACTAAAGAACATCAGTAATTTTCTGACGCCTGACATAAAGAACAAGTCCGCAATTTTACGTACACTGATCTGTGAGCAGAAATATATGTTTGCACCTAGTCTGAAATACAGCTCTTCAGATTTTCCTCTTGGTTAAATGTTCTTCACTCTCCTCTTTACAACCAACTTTGCAAAGTTTGTGAAGGAGAAAGAATAGCAGTTTCTTTAATGGCAGTATCTAAAGATTCTAAGAATTAATGAAGATTTTAAAAGTCCACCATGAGGCCTGAAAAGCTATAAAAAGTAATGTTTTTTGAATTTAATTGAAACAGAATCCCAAATGTAGTGTAACTCAACAGATAATATATTATATTCAATTAAACACTTTAAATTTTTTAAAACATTGAGTTTTTTTCTGCCATGAGAACATCAGCAATTAAAATCTGCTGGTGTTATCAGGACCAGCTTCTCAGTGCAGCAAACCAGGGAAACAAGAACTAAACATGAACTACACATATGGATGGAAGAGTCATATTTTTGTATTGTACATTAAGTTGTGGAAAAGAAAGGTGAAGTACTTTGAATTAAATTGATAAAAAGTAATGCCCAAATACTTGAACTTACCTGCTGGGTTTTCAAGGATGATGATGATGAATAATCAGTACTCTTTCCATGTCCTCCTATTTTCAGTTTTAGAATGTGTGTCAAATCCCATCCTGTTTGGTTCCTCAGAAAACAGTAAGCCAATAGTTAAGGGGAAGAAAAAACACCATAGTGACAACAGAGAACCTAAAAGAAAATATCCCTCTCATTAAGATGGCAGCATGGCTGGGATTTGGAAATGTGTTGCCAAAATAAAGTTAGAAGTCATGGCAACTGATCAGATTTGTAGCTTTTATTATTGATTTTAACAAAATAAAATAATGGTACTGAAATTCAACTTCCAGTCGTTTCTTCAATTAAACATCAAATTCACTGACATCTTGAACTTAAAATGAAAAGTGACAAATTATTTTTGGAAAGTACATTTCTGGTTATGTCATGAAAGTCACCTGTAGAGAGCTGCATGTCTGTACTAGAAAACAGTCAGAAACTCAGTAAATACAGCACTAAGCCCCGGGTAGTGAGTTCTTCCTCTAAATAAGAGTTAAGAGTGCAATATATACATACTGATGTGCCAAAAAATAGCTTGGAAGATAGCAAATCTATCCAGCTCTGAGAAGGATGGAGAGGATGCTTAAAAGCCTGTGCCTAACAGAATGTCTGATTATGTTCAGGAAAGTGATAGGAAAACAGTTTTCTCCCTGGGCTCTACTTGGAACAGCACTGCTCATTTCTTAACAGCTACACTTGCTTATTTCCCCAAAACAGGGTGGTGGTGATGGAAAAACCACCATGTGGGAGTGGGAGCATCTCCTGGCCTGCTCTCCCCTCTGAGATGTGCCTGGAAATTCTAGGGTTACACCAGGGGTACTGAAACCACACCAGTGACAAATGACAAGGGTTGAACACTTGTCAGTGATTGGAAGGATGTCACAAGGCCTTCCTTCACTGATCAGTGCAAAGAGAGTGGATGGACCATGAAATGCGTGATGAGCACTGCAGGACACTGAATGGAATCTTCAATTAATAATAATGTGTAGAAATTGCCACATTAAATTAATTGTAGAATTTAATCCAGATAATCTCCTCTTCATAACTTATTATTAAATCTGTAGATTTCCTGCCTGAAAGGGTTCCATTTCATATCTATAACCTTCACATGGACAAAGTAATTTCTAGCAGAGGTCAGGACCTCTAACCAGAGACCATCAGAAACAACAATGTGCCCACAGCCTCCTGTTTGTCCTTCTCTGCTCAGAAACCAAGTGTTATGCTGTCCCACTTGTTAGAGCAAGGCATGAAGGCTACACTGAAGTAGGTATTCAGACTCTATTTTTTTTTTCTGAAAAAATAAAACATTTTTCACATGGCAATTAAACCTCTGTCATCCCTTTAAGACTGTGGTAATTTTTTCTTCTAATCTGATAATGTAATTACTTTTTTTCATTTTTTGATCCTTTGGGTTTGATTCTGATTCTGATTGTGCTAGTTACACTTGGAATGTCATAGGGAATTAAAAGTTCCAGAGAGAAATATCCACTTGCTTTCAAAGAAGCAAATGTAGCATAATCAGTCATGTCTCTCAAAACCATTTTCTGAATTTGTAGTAGGCATCAAAAGTAATTCCAATTACGTTAGTATGGTCATATCACCATCACTACAAATTAATGAAGCTTCACTGAAGAACTATATCAGTTTACATCACTGTAGGTTTGTAGAGACTCCCAGACTTTATTGTGATGGAGGTCAGACATGAAAGTTAAAGGAAGATAAAGAAGAGAGAAAAATTAATTTAGACTTCTGTTCTGTGAGCACGTTTTAATTTTTCCTCTGCTGTGTTTTGGTGAGTAAAAGGTCACTCCATTTGAAGCCTCAGTCCAAGGTAGTTTCTGAAAAACATTGAGAACAATCCACTGAAGAAAGTTCCAGACATTTAGTAGTCTGCCTCTTTTTCTCTCTCTTTTTGTTTTCCTGATCTCTGAATCTGTTCTCTCAAATGTTTCTGTACAAACATGAGACTCACTCTTGAGCATCTCAGTTATTCTGCTGCTTCTTCCTCTCTTGAGGTCATAATTCCCTCCAATTATATCTCTGTAAGTGAGGTGTCCCAAACCTCAGTAGGACTTCAGCTGCAGGGCAAGCAGCAGGAGTGGAGAGCTGCCAAATCACGCATAAGTCTCTTTTTTAAAATAATTATGTTTGGGATGAGTGATGAGGTCTCTGTGGAATACTGTATGTGTTTAAAGCCACAAGAGGCATCAAAATAATCATAAAACATGTGTAAGGGCTTTTAAATGCTTTTTATGTAAAGAACTCAAATTGTTTTAAAAATTCTAGGTTTTGTCATATTAAATTTGGTTACTGTACGTTCATGTGCTTCAAGAGATGATGTGGTGGTTTAGTTTTCTT